>JAVSCE010005689.1:0-18809 GCA_032199065.1 Smutsia gigantea
ACTTGAGGGGTCAGTGTTCCTTAGACCTGGAAGAGGATAAAAGAGCAGCTGTCACACAGCTAGCACTGGTCACGGACAGAGGCCAAGCTCACGCCCCCTGCACAAGCCCCACGGCAGCCAGCTTATCCCCCCTTCTGCTGGGGTGTTCCAGAAGCCCGCGGGGAGGTGGACAGTCCCCCCCCATCCCACAGCCTTCTGGGGACGGAGGAGAGCGAAGAGGAAGGCAGGAGGGGGAGCAGAGGCCGGGCTGAGCTCCTGCAGCTGCTATCTGCATCAGAAAGCTGCAGCTCAGAGAGAACAAAGCAGGCAATTTCCCCTCACATTTCCTCACTCAGATTCTGAGGAGAGATCTCCAGGGTCATATCCACACCAAGGTGTTTATTAGGAAAGGAAACAGGAGGGTGAATGAGATGTGCAAGGAAAGGGACAGCTGGTGAGTTTTCTTTCTTTTAGGGAGCGCCAGGTGTGGGAGGAAGATAAGCCAGAACGAGCCTCTGCCGCTGCGCTCAGGCTGCGGGGCACTTACAGCATTTGGTCCCCCGTCGCTGACCCCGGACAGCTCAGCTCCCTGTGTATGAGGCGGATCAGGAACTGCACCCAAAACAAAGTTGAGACCACCTGTCTCTGGCAGCAGAGGCTGAGCAGACTGGGGGCCCACCCTGCGCGGCGCTGGGCTCATCCATGCCTGGGGCTCAGCCAGCCGCTCACCAGGGCGTCCGAGTGGAGAGACTTTCTCGTCAGGACAAAAAGGCTTAGGGGCCTGAAGCTGCCCGCAGGGGCCTGCGGCCTGGCCCCAGAGCCGGTCAGCGCTTACCAAGTCCAACAAGCTACCTCTGGGCACCTGGTCCTAGAAAAAAGGCTGCTGGACAGAGTTCAGCCTGAGTGACTTCTGGGTTAAAGGGAGTCTAAAATAAAAGGAGTCCAATCATAAAACTGTCCACACTGGATAGAGAGAGACAAGAGAGCAGGTGGCCTCCAATCACGGTGACACCAGGGAGGGGCTCTAACAGCCCAGGGAGTATCCACGAGCCTTGGGCACTCGGAGGCCGCAAGGCAGGCTGGAAGGGCCAGGCTTCATCAGGAAGCATCTCAGAGAGAGCCTGGCCCCGCAGCCCCCACAGCTGCGTCAGTGGCCCCCGCCTGCCCTGCCCCCGCACCCCAGGTCCCATCTCCTTCCCTCCCCATTCCTTCACTGCCCTCAGGGCTGAGTCAGTTCACCACCCGCACTGGTGACTGAGCAAACGCCAGGTGGCTGGCCCTGCATCTGTAGCTGTGAACCTGGTCTTCCCACCAGCGTGACAGCAGCCCCACAGAAGATCCCCTGCCACCCCTGGACAGTGTGCAGTGAAGCAGGGTCCTGGGGCAAGCCCTCCTACAGAGAAATTGTGATCCAGCTGCAGGGCTCGGCCCCTCGAGTGGCATTCACACAATCGCGGTGGTGAAGCCTGGGCGGGAACGCGCCGGGTGCCAAAACCGCACCGGCGCAACAGTGACATTTGCTGGGTGAGCGGATCACCGTGAATGTGAGCCTGGGGCTGAAATAACCAGCATCAGCCCCAGCAGCTTGGGGCTGGGAGCTTATCCACAAGGTCCACCATGTCCAGTGCATGCAGAATGTTAATAAGAAGGGCCTATGATCGTAAGGGGCGGGTCATTAAGAGAATGGAAAACGAGGAAGAAACTAACAAGTGTCACCTGCAGGCACGGAATAAACTGTCACCAGTGGCAACAGTTCTGGAGGACAAAGGGCACGCTCTGACGTGACATCAGCGCTGGGCGCCCAGGGCAAGGCGGAGGCCTTCCCGGACGCGCAGAGGGCCAGGTGACAGTGTGCTGCCCTGCTGGGGTCACACACCGCAGCCAGTCCCGCGAGCACCCCCGGGCCTGCTGGTTCCAGCTGCTGACCAGCAAGGAGGAAGTGTGTCCGGTGAGGGCTCGGGCTCCTCCTGGCGGGGCTGCCCTGCTGCCGGCTGCCCACTCTTGCCCCCGACGCCTTTGGCCTTCAGCGTCTCTCTTCGGACCCAGCCCACCCAGCTTACTTTCGGGTATTATTTGCCTGCTATGTATTTTTACTTCCTTTTCTTTTGGTCCTGAATTCTACTTATCAGGTGTGTTTCTTGTAAGTATCAGTCTGGATTTTTAAGGCCGGCCTACAGTCTGCTGTTAACTGGTGAGTTTAGTCCATTTTCAATTGTTTGGACCATTTGCATTTGCAGTTTCCCCCCCAGGATGCAGCCACCACCCTTTGTCTCTGTAAGTCCTCAGCGGGGTTCTCTTCGCCCACTGCCTCTGTTCCTGTCCCCGCAGGCCCCTCTGCAGTTCCTCCTGGACGACGGACCACCTCTTTTGGCCCTCCTTCCCTATTTAATCTCTCTTCCCTAGCAGCCGTCTTTCTGTGCTGCACCTGGGTAGTTTCCTTACATCTACGTCCCACCAGCCCCATCCTGCTCCTTTCTCACGACTGCGGTCCCTTCTCTGACATCGCTGCTGAGGTAAGTTATGTTTATGTTTACGGCATCTGGTAACGGGGGCGCAGTCCTGCTGCGTCTGTCCCTCCACCGGGGTGCACTGTTCTCCGAGTCTGGGTGCCGGGCTCACTGAACTCCGTGTTAGCTGTGGGAAGCCGGTGTAGGTCTGTCCCTTGCAAATGGTTTAGATTTGCTTCTGCCAAAGACCAGGCATATCACCAATTCCTGGACCGAATTTACTCAGTTTTTAAAAACATACTATTGAAAGGACCAAACTAATGCCATGACAGGCCCCAGAAAGCCTCAGAAATCAGAGGGCCTGAGTTTCAGTTTCCCCGAAACCACCTGAAAGAATAGGAAAATTTTAAGTAGGCTCTGACCCTTGGCCTGAGTCATAAAAACCGGCCTGAACACAGTGACACAATAGCTTGCAAACCCGTGCCTAGGTAATCCTCCCCAAAACTGATAGATTGTGAAGATAAAGCCCTGTGAGACCCTACTGTGAAGATAAAGCCCTGTGAGACCCTAATTGAAATATTTTTGCTATCGAATCATCAGCAGACCTCCCCCTCGCCTCCCCCTGGTTGTGGTCCCTTTTCCTTTAAAACCTCCTGTGATTTCTGCTCGGGGTCGGACTCTGCTCCTGCGTGAGTTATGAGTCTTGACCACAGCGCGCTGGTGGAATCAATAAACCTCTTGCTGTTTGCATCAAGACCGGTCTCTTGTGAGTATTTGGGTCGCCGTCCATCCCGGGGCTGAGCAGGGCCTGTTTCTGGGCCTTACACTATGTATACTTAAATAATATAAGTTAAATTAAAGCCTATTGCAGGCAGGTCCAGGGCTCAGAATTCCCACGGAGGACTTCCCCCTGCTCATCTGTCAGCTGGTGAAGTGGACACAGAAGCCCTGTCTTCTTGGGCAAATGCCATTTAGTGTATTTCATGGCAGCCCCTTTGGGGCAAGCACAGCCTCTGTGGGTCCCACTCTGATGGGGCTCCACTCCCAATTCCCCGTCTTGTGTGGGCCATTCACTGTGCCCCCCCCTTTCTGGGGGGCATAACCACTCAGCCCCTCGGTTCCTGAGACAGACGGCTGTCCGCTGCAGCCTCAGCTTGAGGACATACTCATGTCGGTTCTATGTCTCGGGAGACTGGGGCTACCCCTGCCTGCCTTAGGGACTTAGCTATGCATTGGAAAGGAAGTTCAATGTATATTACCCGGCATTTCTGAAGTAGAAGAGTTTCAGAACTTAAAAAGCCACAGTGAGGGAAGTTTCACTGCCGCTGAGAGGGAATGATCTGGTATTTAACTAAAACCCTCAGGCACTTACAAAATCAAAGGCTCTCAGGAACAGCCTTTTAAAACCTAACAGGCTCCCGGGTTGAGGTGTTTGATCCTGTACGAAATGTGGTGCAGCTGTGTTCAGGGCTTTCTGGAATTAAATATAACTTTCACTTAATTGATGGAGTTGATATTTCCAAATTCCTCAACTCATGGGTCTTAGGATCAACCTCAGGTTTTCTTGAGGGGAGTGAGAGGAGACTTGGGGCTTCAGGTATGGGTGTGCTGTGCCCAGAGACTGTGATGGGGGCTGCACGGGGCCGTGCGTGCAGGTGCATGCTCTCTGGCCCTGGTCGTGGCCAGTCCGTTCCAGCCTGAAGACCTCAACTCTCAGTGCAAGAGGGGCAGGGAGCCGAGCCCAGAGAACAAGGGCAGAAAGCAGAATGCTCCAAGCTCCCTCCTCTGCCCCCTCCTCTGCCCAGCGCTGTGGCAGCGGCCCTCCGTACCGTCGTGCTCAGCTCCTGTGCAGGCCACCCTCTGTCCCCTCCACTTCGGAGCTCCTGTTCGGGCAGCCACTGACCCCTTCTCCCTTCTATCCCTTTGGGCACAGGGTGGCAGGTGCTTTCTGGGTGATGGTTGGAAGCAGGAGGGGTTCCAGGCCAGTGAGGGCCACGGTCTTGGTGCAACACCTCCCAATTTCCACCACAATCCTTTGTTGGGGGCCATTATTATGGCCACTTAAAAATACGGAAGCTGCAGGACAGAGACTCAGGAACTGCCCTGGTGCACACACATGTGACAGTTGACAGGGCCAGGATCCAAAGTCGGGGAGCCCTGCTCCCTGCCTCTCTACCATCCTGCCTGAAACTACAGAGCAACAGACCCTGGGCCTGCTTCTGCTTCTGACATTTGTTTAAACCAGAAAGAGAAAGGGCCTTGGGCCACAAACACTTGGGGAAGTTGGCACATCACAGGTCCAACCTCCCTGAGAACAGAAGGAGCCCACAGAAGCGAGCAGAGGAGGGGCGGGGGTGGCAGTGTTTGGCCAGCAACCACAGAGATGTTCACGAAATGTTTGGCCTAACAGGGAGACTTACCAATAAGGCACAGGCATCGGCAAACATCAACATATAGAACACATTGTTCCATCCAGATGGGGAGATGAGCCCGGCCAGCAAAGGGCCCAGAGCTGCTCCTGAAATGAAGCAAGGGACACGCATGGCGCTGTGTGAGGACAGCTCTGGAATGTGACGGTCCGAAGTACCCAAGGCCGATAAATACACAGAACGCCACTCAACACCTCGCTTAGGATTAAGGAGGCCAAGTTAAAACAGTAAAACCTCATTCTCACCCATCAGATGGATAAGGGGCGAGAGGGTTAGTACTACTCAGCACGGCGGGGGCGTGAGTGGCACCTTTTTATGGAAGCATATCGAAAAACATGCATCAACATCAAAATGTTCGTTCTTTTGATCCAACGACCCATTTAAAAATTTATAAAGAAGTCAATCTAATGCACAATCTTAGATACTCTTATCATTTGGTGAAACACAAATAAGGCTTGGTGTAACATGGAAGACTGTGTCAGTATTTATTTCCTGATTCTGATAATTGTGCTGTGGTGACATCAGGGAATTCCTTGTTTTTAGGGAACACATACTGAATTCAGAGTTATCGGTAGAAGGGCAGCATGTCCCAATTCACTTTTAAGTGATTTGGGAAAACGTATGCATGTGTAAATTCCTAAGTCTGCATGTATGTGTGTGCATGTGTACACATGAGTGCATGTGTGTGCATGTGGGGGAGTGAGACAGGGGAATGATAAAGCAATGTAGTAAATGTGAATTGTTTGTACTATTTTTGTAAATTCCCTAAGTCTGAAATTATGTGAAAATAATTTTTAAAAAACGATAAAAACAATGGAAAGGAAATATTCCTCAAAAGGCCCACAAATAGCTAAGAATGTTTGTTGCGTAATTTGGTTATTTATTTTCCTAAAAGAGATTGGAATAAATTATGGTGCATGTGTAACAGGGAGGTTCACTGTCCTAGCATGCCAAGAAGAATAAGAATTTATGCCAATTATTCACTGGACTTTAATCTCTGACAGACAGGATTCCGAGGGCCTTTTCCTGCCTCACATGCATGAACGCGGCTTCCAGTGTTCACAGAGCACCTGCTGCTTTATAATCTGAGAAGCGCCTGTGCTTTCTTTGCCCCGGAAGAGCTTCCGCGTAAACACGGTAGCCTGCTGATGTGTGCTTGCGGCTATGCCTCCCGAACACCACAAAGTAGACCATGACTGAACTGAAGAGATTATAAACCCACAGAGAGAAGGCGCCCATTTTTGGAGGTTGGGATTTAAGGGCATAACAGCTGACACACTCCAGTTTCCTTGTTCTAGAGAGAGATGGGCCCAGGGGCTTCTTGCTCAGAGCCCAGCCCATCCAAGCACACGAGGCAGGAGAGGGTGAAGGCAGGGAAGGTGGGCAGCAGAGGAAACAGGGGAGTTAGTTGACAATCTTTTATAAAGGACTATTGCTATGTCCTCCACCTCCCAAGATCCCAGGTTTCTCCTCCTCAATGTCAATACTCCTACGACCTTTACCCCCCCAGGAGAGCCTTGGGATCTGACCCAGAGACTCTGGGCTCAGGGACACAAAGCCAAACGTGGGGCAGGGACGAGGCACCGACTGAGCACGGGAGAAAGCTGGGAAGGCCACCAGCTTCTGCCGACCAGCCATCCACCCTCCCACCTGATTATAGGAATGCTGGCAGCTGGCCCACAGCCCCCGTGGACACGGGGGGCGGCCCCTCCTCCATATTTCAGCCGGACCCCATCCTGGGAAGACCAGCAGCTGACACACCCTCCATGCAGGACGGGCTCCTTGGTGCCTGATTCTCAAACATGAATATGTGAAGGGGCAGCCAAGATCCCCCTGCGTCTGACGAAAGCCCCAAGGTGGGCAGACTGGTGGGAGGAGGGGAACCTAGAGGAAACACACAGCTGGGGAGAAGCAGCCCCTAGGATACTGTAATACCTGGGAGAACAACACAAGATCAAGTTGAGTCTAGGATACTCCTACTCAGTATCTGAAAACCACGTCAGCAGCAGCAGTTTCACATGATTCAACTGAGCACATGCCGCGCCCAGGAAATCACAGGGCGCACCCGAAGGCGGACAAGCGCCAATGAATATTAAAGTGTGACAGCCACAGAAAGCTCCGCATGAAGGTTGGAAGATGAAGTACATCTCTGAGAAAGTACAAGAAAGGAACAATGACCCAGGTGAGAAGGGAAAAAGGAAACAGAAGGATTAATCTAGAAAGTTCAACATCCATCTAATAAGTTTTCCAGGAATTAAAAACAGAAAAAGGTAGGCAGAATTTTTTACAGAGAAAATCAAGCACAGTTTCCCAGAGATGAAGGGCCTGTGTCTCAAACTGGGTGGGCCACCAGGCACCCAGTGCACGGGGGTGAAGAGACAAGGCCAGGAGCCCGAGGCTTCCAGGGCGAGACCGGAGGCCAGAGGCGAAGGCCTGGGCTGTGGGCAACAGTGACTATGGGTGCCAGCGGAAGCTCCAGGTGCTGGAATCTGGAGCAAAGGACTCTCAGCCTGGATTTGTGTACCCGCAAACTATTCACCAAGTGAGACAGCAGAAGTCCAGCTCTCCAATGCAACCTGCAGTGAGCTCCACTCAGGGGCCTGCCCTGAGACACTGTCCACAGCAGAGGAGCTGGAATGCAGGGGCCTCACAGGTGAGAGGTGACAGGGACCCGCAGGATGGGGTGAGGAGGTTCTGGGCCCATGCGGCAGCACGTGGGGCTGATGGAGAGAAGGGAGCAAATGCGGCAGGAGGAGGTGTGCTCTGGGCCAGGCCTCGGTGCTGACTGCAGGGTACCAAGGAGGGCAGGGACGGCAGGGATATGGAAGGACAGTGCCCACCTTCCTCCCTGGGAGGATAGCGGCAGCGCCGAATGTGAAGAATCAAGAAACAGGTGGGCTGCATGGCGGTGAGGCCCGAAGGAGCAGTGGAAGGCGACTGCTTCTGGCAGGGGGGTTGAGGGGCACGGTGGGGCTGTCACCCCATTATAATAAGATTGAAGACTCCCTGGCTTCTATACAGTAACTGTATTATACTTTAGTTTGATAAGACAGAAATTAACTTGAAAAAAGTCATGGTTCTATTTAATCGCTCTGCATAAACCTCACAGAAAGGACAGGCCCTGCACCCCTCTGGGCTGCGACTTTAAGCACAGCGACTGCACTGGATAAAATGCGGGGTCCCAGACCAGATGGCACCAGCTTATTTACAATCAGTCAAGCTTTCCTCCATCAAAACCAGTATTTACAACATTTAATAAACACGTCCAGGTAGATTCTCCTGTGGGCAGGTTTTTTGCTGTACAGTGCGCCTTTCCCCTGGGCCTCCCTTTGTTTCTGACCAGTTGGGCAGCACTTAGCGAGGGAAATAATGATGTTTCCATGGTGACCATCTCCTCGGTCTGTGTGCCTGGCGCTGGCAGAGCCTGGGGAGTCCAAGCCCACGTCAGACCCGGTGGAGGCGCCGCAGAAACCGAGGGGCTGTGATGGCTCCGCTGGTCAGTATTTAGTACCAATCAGAGGAGAGTCACAGATGGTGCAGCTGCCCTCTGCTGTCCTGCATGGGGTAAAAGGTGCTCAGAGCTCACCCCCGCTTGCAGATGGAGCCTTTGGCCATGTACTTCTGCTTCCCTCTTGCTTGGACAAGTACATCAAAAAAATATTTTTGTTTTACCCAATTCATAATTTCCCTCCTTTTCACCTGCCCTCTCTGCTATAAAACAGCCATCAGGGAGGCCAGCAAAGCTCCAATTAGCTTTCAGAAAAGGGTTTCACAGTGGGACCTGGACGGACTCATGACAAAGGCCCTTGTGGGACTGAAGGCAGAGGAAGGTGGTTCAGTCACACACGGCATGAGAACCACGCTCAGCCTGGAACACTACTGCCTTCCATGGGCGTGTGCCCCACGCAGGGAGAGCTGTGCTGCCCCGCACACTCCTGTCCTGGCACAGAACCCCACCTCCCTTTTCCTGGACACGTCCCCAGGCCCATGAAGTGCCCCCAGAGGGGATGGTGTCACTGTCCACATCAGAGGGGTGACCACTAATACCATCCAGTAAATTCAAAGTCACCCAGGATCCAAAAATAGGGCATGTTTGACTTTGGGGAACAACGGCCCCCTAGCCTGGTCCCTCTTAGAACAAGTGCAGTCTGACCACATGTGCACCAAACTGCTGGGGCCACTGGGAATGGTGACATGAGCATGGACTGGGGGTTCCTGGGACCCAGACGCAGGTGGCCCTGTCCGAGGAACTGTATGAGCTGCGGGGAGCCCAGAGCCTCTCTGACCTGGCCTCTCACCTATGGACTCCACAGCCTGGACAGGAGACCGCCTGGCCCTATCCATGCTCTGGGCAGCTCAGGGCAGCCAGGCAATTTGGTCTGTGCTCACTTACTGGTCGCCCGTTGGGTCCAGCACCGTTCTCAGCACAAGTCACAGCAGAGACCAAAGCGGATTTGCGGCCTTGTGCAGCCTCTCTGTTCAGGTGCAGGGAGAGGGCGGCACAGGCAGACAGGTGCCCACCTCCCGGCTTTGCACACGGTTCTGATTTGCTCATTATTTCAGGAAGGCCATCCATCCTGATTATTACCGAAGCAATTGGAATCCTTGGCATCTATTAGGAGGTGACAATGCGGTTTCCCCTATGATCACAATTAACCTCTCAGAGCTAAAGATATCCACATACCTACAGACCCGGTGCCGTCAATGATGGCGGTCACAGTGGCAAGGGCGTGGGAGTTTCCTTTCAGGCTTTTGTGAGTCCCCTGGAAGAGAGGGAGAAGCGGACGTGAAACACCCCAGCAACACTGGAGTTCCCCGGCATTCACCCAAATACACTAGGCAGTTCACAACGCTGGCTATTTTCATTTGAAAATTTAAACTCCTCCATCCCAAACTTACTTGGGGAAGGCATACAAAGTTTCAAGGGTTTTTAACAGAAAAAATCCATTAAAAATACTTGTCTAAGCACATTCCAGGTCAAAGAACTCAGCCTTCTCTTCAGGAAATGTTTCCTCAGCACAGTCACCTCTTTGCTGAGGCATATCAGCCCACGTGGGCATAAGATGAGTGACACTCGACCCTTGTCCCTACGTCACACCAGCACTAACAACCCCTCCACGTTTCTGCAAAGGGCTTGTGACACGGGTCAGATGGCCCTACAGTGTCTGGAAATCAACCTGGTTAATGACAGTACCAGGGAGGATGGGGCAGGGGGCAGGACTCAAAAACCCAGCATGGGCGCACAAGCCCTAAAGAGCAAACCAACAGAAGCCTGGCTCTCAAAGCCACATACACGGGCACCGGGTCACTGGCGTGTGTGCCAGGCCGCCACCACAAAGCCAGCACGCAGCGAAGACTCCGTGAATCGTCTGGCTTCCCGGTGCGCACAGACGTTACGCTTACGCTACCCCGTAGTCCATTACGTGTGTGACAGCAATAGTCTAGGATGGCAGTGGGCACTTCTTCATTTTAAAATCCCTTATTGCTAAAAAGCGCTCCCCGCCGCCCGAGCTTTGAGCGAGTCACACCCGTCTGGCTGGGGAGGGCCCTGCCTCCGTGGGGGCGGCTGCTGACCGAGCAGGGTGGGCGGCTGGCTGGCTGTGGCCGTTTCCTAAAATAAGACAACAGTGAAGTTTGCCGCATTGAGTGACTCCTCCTTTCACGGACGCTCCCTGTAGCGTGTGATGCTGTTTGAGAGCATGTGACCCACAGTGGAACTTTCAGAACTGGAGTCAGTCCTCAGACCCTGCCGCTGCTTCAGCAGCTCAGCTGATGTCACATCCCGCGGTCCTCACGGCACCCTCACCAGGAGCGGGTTCCATCTCAGGAAAGCCGGTTCCCTGCTCCTCCGCAGGAGCAGCTCCTCACCCTGCAGGTCTGACCATGAGGTGCAGCAGTGCCGCCCCATCCTCAGGCTCCACTTCCAGTTCTGGTTCTCGCGCCTTTCCCACCACACCTGCAGCTGCTTCCTCCCCGGAGGCCTTGAACCCCTCAGAGTCATGCACGAGGGCTGGAATCGACTTCCTCCAAACGCCTGTTCATGTTGACATTCTGGCCTCTTCCCATGAATCACGAATGTTCTCAATGGCATCGGGAAGGGTGAATCCTTTCCAGAAGGTTTTCAGTTTACTCTGCCCAGATCCACGGGAGGAATCACTACCTCTGCAGCTAGAGCCTTAATGTATTTCCTAAATAATAAGACTTGAAAGTCGAAATGACTCCTTGATCATGGGCTGCAGAATGGAGACTGAGTCAGCAGGCATGAAGACAGCATGAATCTCGTTGTCCATCCCATCAGAGCTCGTGGGTGACCAGGTGCACAGGCAACGAGCAGTCGTATTTCAAAGGAATCTTTTTTCTGAGCAGCAGGTCTCAACAGTGGGTTGAAAATACTCAGTAAGCCATGCTGTAAACAGACGTGCCGTCACTCAGGCTTTGTTGTCCCATTTACAGAGCACAGGCAGAGTAGATGAGCATCATTCTCAAGGGCCAGAGGACTTTCAGAACGGCAAACGGGCAATGGCTTCAACTGGAAGTCTCCAGCTGCATCAGCCCCTAACAGGAGAGTCGGCCTGTCCCGGGAAACTGTGAAGCCAGGCGCTGCCTCCTCCTCTCCAGCTGTTACAGTCCCAGACGGCATCTTCTTCCAACACGGGCTGTGTCATCTACACTGAAAATCTGCCATTTAGCTCAGCTGCCTGCACGAATGACCTGAGCTGGATCTCCTGTGTGACTTGCTGCAGCTTCTCCGTCAGCACCTGCTCCTCCATCTGCACTTTTACACCATGGAGACGGCTTCTTTCCTTAACCCTTATGAACCCACCTGAGCCGGCTTCCAGCTTTTCTCCTGCAGCCTCCTCCCCTCTCTCAGCCTTCACGGACTTGAAGAGAGTCGGGGCCCTGCTCTGAGGAGGCTCTGGCTTAAGGGCTGTGGCCGGTTTGCTCTCCTGCCCAGACCACACTTTCCCCGTATCAGCAGTGAGGCTGTTTCACTTTCTTATCATTTGTGTTCACTGGAGGAGCACTTCTATTTCCTCCCAAGAAGTTTTCCTTTGCTTTACAACTTGGCTATTTGGGGCAGGAGGGCTAGCTTTCAGCCTATGTCGGCTTTCGACATGCCTTCCTCACTAAGCTTAGTCATTAGTTTTGATTTGAAGTAAGAGACGTGCGACTCTTCCTTTCACCTGAACACTCAGAGGCCATTGTAGGGTCATTAAATGGCCTAATTTCAATATTGCTGTGTCTCAGGGAATAGGGAGGCCCGAGGAGAGGGAGAGAGACAGGGGAAGAGCCAGTCGGTGGAGTGTCAGAACTCAGACAATGCTTATCGGTTAAGTTCGCCATCTTACATGGATGTGGCTTGTGACGGCCCCAAAAAACTGCAGTAGTAACATTAAAAATCACCAATCACAGGCACCATAACAAATAATCATGAAAAAGTTTGAGATATTGAGAGAATTACCAAAACGTGACACAGAGACATGAAGTGCGCACACGCTGCTGGGAAGTGGTGCTGACAGACCTGCTCCACGCGGCGGGGGGGGGTGGGGTGGGCCGCATGCCTTCAGTTTGTAACTGAGGCGAGGTACAATCAAACGTAATAAAGTTAGACTTAATAGGGCAAGGTACCCCTGTAAAATATTGGGGGAGGAAAAGCACAAACGGAGGACAACAAAAGGAAGAAGCTAAATCAGGAAAATAGTGCCCGAAAGCCTGAGACTTAAAATAAGCCAGAGGCTGTAGAAACAAACGCTTGTGAATGTTTATGTACCTAAGCATGTGAGATGAAGCATAAACACAAAGAGAAGTGAAAGTTCTCTACCCTCTAATCCAGCGGGGGCAGACAACTGGTACTGGTCTGGTGTGGCCCTTCCAGACTTTTCTCTGCCCCACACAGACAGGAACATGGACGTGCTTCCTAAAAGCAGTTTTAGGAGCGCTGTCGACAAAAGGTGGGCCTGTTGCTGTAGGTCAGTGGCCGACAGAAGACAGAGAAACCCGACTCCCCAGGCTTCTTTACTCGGCTTCCCTCTGCTGGCCTCTGGGTCCCTGGGGGGTGGAAAGGGCCCGAGGTGCCGAGGACCGTGCCCAAGAGAGCTGGCTGCTCTAGCAGGGCTGAGCGTCGGGTAGACGTCTGCCTGTGGCCCCAGCAGCAGGTGGGTGGGGGCAGGGGCCAGGCCTGCAGAGGCGCGGGTTTGCGGCGGTGTCTGAACATGACAATGAGCCAGTCAGTGGCTGCTGAGTTCTGGGTCTCATTCTGGAAGTATCTGGGAGAAACGCAGAAGACACAGGATCGCTGGAGCCAGCAGGGCAGAGCATCTACGTAAATTCTTTGGGGAGGGTGGGGTTTTTCTTTTCTCTCCCATTTATGTACGGAAAAGACTTCCAAGAAGTGATTTGTATTTTAGCGAGGTGCTGCCTGCAGATGACTGAAAATGACCCCTGCGTGAAACAGCTTTCATGTCAGAGGGACGAGAATGGGCCACCTCCCTGGGCCTCTGACGGGGCCCCCCAGCATCGTGGGAGCAGCCCCTCCTCCCGGAAGAATTGGGCAGCTGCTCCCGAGGAACCAAGGCCACCATGGCCGTGGCATTCATCACCCGGTGCATCGCTCCTTCACCACGCCAGCTTCCTCTCTGCAGTATGTCCCCCAGGAGTGGTGGGGGCAGCTGTCCGGCTGGCCTCTGCAGCCCCAAGGCCAGCTGAGGGCCAGCACAGACCAGGCTGGACAATGCGGAGGAGCTGACCGCATTTTGCTACAGCCCTGGGCCCCGAGGACAGGCTCTGGGGCACAGGGCCCCAGCCTCCGGGCTGAGCGAGGGCAGCGGGGGGGAGCAAGCCAGCCTGCTGACCAGGCCTCGGGCCTCAAACCGGCCCCTTCATCTCCTCTCAGCCCCTCATTGACAGAATGGGGCTGTCACCTCCCCTGGTTTGCAGAAGACTCTTAACAGCCTAGACATCAGCCACCTGCAGAAGAGGTGCTTATATAAATGCACGGTTTTACTAACGGACATCATCTCTGTCATGAGTGGAAGAGGTGACCACGGTCAGCCCCTGGCCTGGGCTCTGTGCTGAGACGCGGCCACTCACCAGGTCGGCAGAGACGGCAGTCGTGATGAGGGCGTACGGCCCACTGACCAGGGCCCCGCTGAGCAGCAGCATGGCTGTGGAAACCAGAAACCACAGGGGGCAGTTAGCCAGCAGGACAGTGCCCTCCGGAGAGCTGCCCTGGTCCTAGCCACCCCTAGGTGGGCACCCAGTGTCGTGCAGGGCCTGGCCTGAGCGGGACGCAGTGGTGACGGCTGGCGTGTCTGTGCTTGAGGCCCCCGTACTGCTGCCTTGACGCTCAAAAGGGGGCAGCCGCTGACACGAGGTGAGGGTGCACAGCTGTGACCCAGGGGAGCGAGTGCCCCTGTCGCCCGTATTGGCCGGATGCTAACACCAGCCACAGCCGTGTCCACAACAGAACGGACTGCCTCCCAGCAGCTGATGGCAGCCCCCCAGGGAGGCTCAGACACCCAGCACAGCCAGGTCCCCACAGCAGGGTAACTGAGCCTGGTTCTGAAACGCATACTTTCCCAGACCATCCTGGTTCACACTCCTTGGTGCTGAAGCTTCCAGACCGAGGGGTCACAGGAAACCGCATGACCCCCTCATATTGTGGATATATTCTGGGTAAGTTTTAACAGCGTCACACACAGCCTGCATCCCTTCCCATCCCCAGTGCTGGCTCCTTAGGACAGAAAAACTATGTACTAAGCGTTGCAGCCGTGATCTGACAGCACTGCCCACAGGAAGTTAAAGCCAGTCCTGCAGTGTCCTGCAGTGGCTCCTGGGGTGGCAGCTGACGGCCAGTTGGGAGGAGCAGCTGGAGACCTGGGGTCTCGCCTACCAGCAGTGCAGGTCCCGGGCTGCTGCCGTGCAGGGGACAGGTCGCGCCTCTGAATGGCTCCTTGCTGCTGGGCACCAAAGCTTAACACTGCCCCGGGCAGGTGGCCTGTGCCCCCCCAGGCTTGTTCTCCAGCCTGTGGATGTCAGCCCTTCTGCCCTGTGTGCCTCTCCCAGCGGCCCCACCCAAAGAGCGGCATGGGGCCAGTCTGGCACCCCATTAGGCTCCAGTTACACCGGCTGAGGGCTTTTTGTTGTTTTGCTTCATTTCATCAAGCTGTGTGGACAAAAGTGTGTGGAAGGAAAGAGCGAGCCCTGGACTCACCGACAGTGGCTTCCTGACCCATCCTGCTGATGGTGGAGAACATATAGAGCTGTGAGGTGGACAGACAGGAGAAAACAATGGTGTACTGACGTAGCTGAAGGACTGCCTGGGAATCTGGGTTTCTGGCTTCTGGAAGGGCACACAGGAGAGTCCCAGGCAGCCCACCGGAGAGCGGAACCCCCTGAGGAGCTAAGGCCAGGGTGTCCTGGCAGGCGGTCTGTGCACAGGCGTCCAGGGAGTGCCCGGCCTTGACCCAGCCTTGCCGTTCTGGTGGCCTGCTCGGGAGCAGGGGCCCTGCAGGGCACCCCCCACTCTGCTCCCTGGGCTGACGGCCTGGGCAGCTCTCCCCGAGCCCTGAGCCACGCTGCGTCTCCGCGGGCTGTCCGCCCTGAGCAGCTGAGCCTGCTGAGACACGGGGCCCCACTGTCATTTCCTTAGTAAAGGCTGTCTGTGGTGGGCAGTGTCCACGGCCCCAAGATGACTGAGAGCTAGGCCTGTCTTGGGATGGTCAGTGGAGGTGCAGGGGGGCGACAGCTGCTGGGCAAGTCGGTGAATAATGATGTTATTCACAACAGCAGGGTTGTGAGAACAGTAATGGTGTGATGATGTCGCGCTCAGCTCTCACATTCTCGCTGTGAGGTGGTGGTCCTGTCCCCCTCACTGTTCAGGTGAGGAAATAGGCACAGAGAGGGGAAGTCGCCTGCCCAGGGTCATGACTGCTGAATGCTTACAAAGCAGCAGAGCCCAGTGTTGGGGTGGGTGGTCACGCTGCCTGGGGAGGAGTCTGTGAGGGGAGGGTGGCCCTCAGGGAGCGGTGCCTGCGGGGCCAAGGGTGCTGAGAGGCAGCAGTGCCCACTGTGGGTCATGTGGGTGAGCTGGGGCCTGAGGGCTCAGAGTCGACAGCCAGCATCCAGGAACCAGGAGCCATGAGGTCTGAGCTGGGCTGGACAGTGTTTGCTGGTGGGGAGGACAGAGGGTGGCAATGTCCAGACACGCGCGGGGGCCGCGGAGGCTCACCGTTGGGGCCGCAAGCAGCAGCAGCAGGCCGCAGGTGGAGGCCCTTTTCTCCAGGCGGTCTGAGATCACACCTGCCAGGATCCCACCTGCAAGGCAGAGGGGCGGGTCCTGCGGGCTCAGGTTCCGAAACAGTCCCATCAAGAAGCAGTTTAGTCTATGTTACCGCAGCAAGAAGAAAGCCATGTCCCTTCTCATGGCCCCGTCCACCCTCGCCATGCGCTGGGAAGCCGCCTCAGGGCGTGTGACCTCGGAATGGGCCTGCGGCGGCTGTTGCTGGGTGTGTGCGACCCGAGGCGCCTCCCGGAGAAACAAAGGGGCCGCCTTCAGACCGCCTGGAGCCCCTTGCCTGAAGCACCTGTTCGGGTTCCCTCGCCCACAGTGCCACCTGCCGTGAGCGCGGGCTAGTTCAGGCTCGCAGTCAGGGCCTGGGACGTGGGAGAGGGACCTTCCCCGAGGGACGCCACAGGGCCGCTCGCGCGGTGCGACACCTTGGGGAACACGTTTTCCTCTCTAGTAAGTCGGCTCAAAGAGGTCACGGGCCACAGGTGATGAGACTATCCAGTTGCCAATGATTCTGTCATAGAATAAGTGGTAACGAACTCACCGAAGATACCGCCCACATCAAACAAGGTGGAGAGCTCCCCGGCTTCTCTGGCATCAAGGTGATCTAGTGGGAGGACACAGAGCCACAGCACGGTCAGACCCACACATGACATTCTTTGTTCCACAGCATGGTCAAAACCAAGCAGCAATTACTAGTTGACAGAGATTAAAAGAAAATAAAAGAAGTCCATGTGGGCAGGCCCCCAGGAAGGATGCAGAGTGAGCCACTGTAGCCAAACAGTGAGGGGCCTGGCTCGGAACAGTGACCACCCCACCACCCCACTCTGGCCAGTGTCCCCTCGGCCGCACAAACACCACCCAGAAGGGCTGCTGCGGGGCAAGGGGAGGCGCTGGCACTACAGGAGGCCCTGCGACACCCCCTGACCCTCCGCTTTTAGATCTGCATGGGACGGGATCCTGCGAGGCCCCCAGTTGGGAGAGCCCCGGGGACTGGCCGCCACAGGTGGGAATCAGGTCAACCCTTTAGACCCCAACGAGGCCATTATTATGGCAATGAAACTTCCATATCCCATTCTCATTTTGTCGATACATTTTACCATGTTTGATTCAAGTGTGTCTGTCAAACCAACATTAGGACACACATAACCCTTTCCTTTCCAAGACTATAGCGACCAGTGGATACAAGGGGGTTCAGATCATGGGCACTGCCTAGAATTTAACATGTGCTTCTAGCAACAGAGACTCACCTACGCTGGTGATGTACAGTGGAAGCCAAAAGAGGAAAGTATAGCTGACCAGCTTGGCGAACAGCAGACACAGAGAGAACTCTATCACCCCCTGAAAGAGAGAGCGAGCCCGTATGTACCCCAAATGTGGACTCAGCAGGCTTACTTAAATATGCCACAAAATCACAAACTGTTTTTCCATGTTAGTAGCCACACGGGGGGCTGGTCTTAGCACATGCAGATGTGTGCGGGCAGAGGCTGAGGGGCTGCCGAGAGCAGAGGCCTGACCAGGGGCATGCTGCCAGCACACGGCTACCCTTCAGGATTGAAACGTAGTGTCCTATTACAGCAGAGTCAATAATAGTATGCACTGATGAGATTCTCACACTGCGACATTTTGAAAACTGAGCTATTCTAATTCTCAGAGCATGGTTGGAGGGAAGGGCCGGCTCGCCCCCGAGCACTCAGGGCCCTCTCTCCCTGACACCAAAGCTGACCTGGGGTGCACAGAACCAGCACCTGCCCATTGTGCAGGACACAGGCTGCTGCCGTCTGACTAGCCACCTGTGGTGCTGGGGAAATGTCAGAGGAGAAACACAGGTTCTCGTGAGCAAACCAAGGCCTGGAGGCTGATGGCGCCCAGGGGAAGTTTGTGTTCCGTTTCATGTCCACTTGTGGACAGGGTGGTGGTGCTGCGAGCCGTCACCTGGAAAATGTGAGTGGGAAACGGGAGAAGCCCAAGGTGCCTTGCTGGGTGTGAGCCCAGCGGGGAACACGCTGCTCAGCTCACAGCGGGGTTTCAAAACTAAACAAGCGCCTGTCTTGACACTCGATCCTAGGATGAGGGTGTGCGTGAGGGACCCCTGGCGTGCCCACCCTGTGCCTGCACGGTGCGCTGCGCTTCATCAACGACCTGGCTGTATCCGCTGGTCCGTAAGCATCACACAGGCGCTGGACCGGTATTACTGGTGAGGACACATGGCTCAGAGTAGTTAACACATGTCCTCGTGACACCCAGCTCCTCTGGGGCAGGGCTGTGGTCAAGACGGGCCAGGGCTCAGAAGCCTGTTCTCCCCATGACTCCACTTTCATTTGTAGAACTAGTGTGCACCCAACTTTCAGCAAAAGGGTTTGAGTAGTTACACAATAAGGTACAACAGAAAGGTTACCAGTTACCAACAAAAATATGAAAATAACTTTTCATTTAAAACCAGCAAGTCCTACAGGACAGCCCACAGAGATCTTTTGCAATGGCTCTGGGAGCCCAGGCCTGGGCCACACATTCTCCAGTGGCTCCAGGGTTCTCTGCAGCCCCAGCTGCGCCTGGGCACCAGCAGGGCTTCCTGTTCTAAAGCAGGAGCTTTCCTGAGTTCCTTCCTTTCTGTGACATGGTCCTGAGGTTCAGGTGCACGGCTTCCACTTCCAGCCCCATCCA
>JAVSCE010005690.1:0-331495 GCA_032199065.1 Smutsia gigantea
AGTAACTACTGGCTGAGAGGTAGTTTTACTGTTTCTGTTCACGCAGGAGTACCATGCTGAGTGGGCTATCTCTTGGCATGTATTAACCAGTCAGAGTTGAATATTTCTATTCAAGAGGTTGATATTGAAATCCCAGCTCTTTTATTTGACATTGATTTGTTTTTAAAGGAAAATCTGACTAAAACATGATGTATGTTACGCAAGTTAAGCAACTAAACTAAAAATGAGATCTTTTTTTTTAATGTGTAAAAGACCTTTAGGTTATCACTCAACTTTTTGCTATAATTTACTCCAAAATTCAAAAATGCAAGAAATCTTAATAGTTCTCAAATGAAAAACAATGCTTTTTAAAATGAGACAACCAGGAAGGCAGAAGTTACACTGGGGTTTTTAAAAGCTCACTGATGAACTCTCATGTGCACCTAGGCTTAACCCACTGCTCTAAAACGGAGTTCTGCTCTGTCATGACAGAATGTTAGGTTTCAAACAGAAGGATAAATGCTTTTTTGCATGTCATTTTTTTCAAGCTACTATCCAAACAGTAATCATGAACCATTTTCATGGCTGTGGTTTAAAATAGCTCTGTGATGCACACTGAAATAGATTTGTGAAGTCCGTTCCAAAGCAATCCTTTTTTTGGTCCCATTTTGGGAGGAAATGGGCCCTTACCTTTTGTGACACTGGCTTTCTTGGATTATTAACAGTTGCTGAAAATGCAGGGTTGTTCTTTGCACTATCAAACCTCCTTAAATCATCCCTGAAATCAGCAATCTGGAAAATACACAGTTTATCAAGGCACAGGTTAAAGTCCTAAAGGAAAAACCACAGCACAGGTGTTATCCTTCTCTTCTTCCCCAGCCCTCAGAACATACCCCATACCCTATACTATTCACCCGAACAGCTTGAAGCCTTCACATGAAACTAAAAGAAAATGCATGAGGAATAGTCTCTAAGGGAGGCGAATCTATTCAAAAAGTCACCAGAGGCCAACCAGATGAGCCCTAGAGAAAAAATAATCACTTGGCAAGAAAAGAAAGGATGTACAATTTGCAAGATTTTAACCACCTTATTTTTCCAGTGGATAACTCTTTCAGTTCACTTCCAGCAAGGTTAAATAAGACAGTCACTTCTACTCTGTCCTAGAGCTTATGACTGTTCACATAGAACAGCTGAGTCTTTGAGAGGAACCTGCACAGTATAACTACCTTCTCATCCTCACCTTCAAGTGAAAGACATTTGTGAAGGCAGTTTGGTCAAATTTGCTGCAAATATCAGAATGCCAAAACAGGTTGAATTCAATGTGGATTATTAATGCTTTGAGAGTTTGGGTCACCGATTTCCATTTTCAAAGCCTAAAGACTACAGATGCATCATATGGGCTAGATTTTGTTCTTATTTGTAAGGAAAGTTGTTGCTCTCACTCTATCGCATGAGTCTGCTGCAGTATTCTCTTACGGTAGGTGATTTTCATGCCAACGTTAGAAGAAGAGAAAGGAAAAAGCCTGAGGAAACATAAACTGAGGCTTCTGCAAATGCTGCCTGAATGTGGTGCTGTGATTTGTACTCATGCAACTAACAGGCAATTTTAAAGTCAGGTCTTTCGGAGGAGTTTGGAAATTGGAAGCTGTACTAAGTAGAACTCCCTTATTGTATAAGTGATGTTTTGGAAGAAAGGGCTTTTCTAAGCAAGATAAGTCTTTCACGGTGTGGGTGTTATGATATGGTCCTAGGAAGCCTCTCTGCTGGTGGGCGGAACGGTCCATGTCCTCCCCAGTCATACTGCTTACCTTGCTTATGTCAGATTCAGACTTGCTGGAGCACATACTCTCAAGTTCCTTGACAAGGTCTGTTTCATCATCCGAACCCAGAGAGAGTCTTTGATCCAAATTCAACGTCAATGACAGATCATTCTCTAAAGATCTAACACGGAGTTCAAAATGTCATTTAATGCAAGCATTGATTCTCATAAGATTTTGGTAACTCCCACTCAAAATTTTCAATAGGATACAATTTTATTCACAAAGAAATCCACTTGGACTTACAACATTCCAGTCTCCTTACTATTCCCTTTTCATCTCTGTCTCTAAGGTTAGATAAAGCTTAAGATCCTAAGCACTGTAGTATAGGGGGGCAGTGTGGTATAATGGAACAAATATGCATTTCCAACTTGGCTCTACCATTACTAGCAGGATGGCCATGGGTCAGGTTTTTTTTTTTGTCTCCTTAACACCTCAAGTTTCTGGGTTCCCTTTTCTGTAATGGAATCCTTCAAGCTATGTTACAGAGTTACTGGGAAAATTATATAGGCTGCTGCATGTCACAGTTCTAAGGGCCTGGCAGAAAGAAGCATGTGATGCACTTTCTCTCTTTAACCTTCCCACTTATGTTATTCTGTAAACCATCAGACAGGGCCCTAAATGTTACCTGCCAAGTAACAGGGCACACAGGTTACTGGGCTACAATGGGAAGCCATCGACAAATTGCCCAAACATTTCTATTCTATAATTAACCAATCATCCTTTCTACCTTAAAATTTGTAAGCTGAAATAATTAACAATTTCCTAGAAGTGATATAAGAAACATATCACTTTAAATATTTAGCACTTAAATGCAAGTAAGTCATGCTGTTTCTATACACCTAGCATTGAAAAAAATCAGTCATATCTAAAGCTTGTTTAGAAGTTGACAAATACAGGATTTTACAATATCTTTATGTCAAATGCATTAATAATACAGATATCCCCTGCTTTTCAAAAGTTTACATTACGCCACTTTGCTTTTACCAAAGACCTACATTATTAGTACCTGTTTTTGAACCAAAAGAAATCCAGAGAGGATTTTCACCTTTACAAGAAAGGGGGGAAAGTGAGAACAGTGCTGTTTGTTTTGCAAGGAGCCCCTACAGTGGCAAGAGTAACCATCAAGTTTCTTCCCCAGAAGCCCCTTCCCTAGCGTGGACCTGTGTGAGCACATGTGCTTTATCTCAATTTAGTTTGTGCATCTGGTAGCAAGATGTGTTCTAAAGTATCAGAAAAGCCTAAAAATATTTCCATATAAATTGACAATGAGTGCTTCTTTGCTTTACACCATTTTGATTGTGAAAGGTTTCATAGGAACGATCTACTTTCAGATAGTAGGGAACCTGTAATTATTGAGTTTGATTAAAAAAATGAAGCCAATAATACTTCTAACCTTTTCAACACACTGAAAGCTGAAAGCAAAACAGCCTTTATGTGGAGTTATACTAAGTTTAAGGAAGAGTTTTTTTATTTCACTGTAAGGGGAGTAGAACCTACCACTTTGGCATGTGAATTATTTTAAGCTGAAGTCAATCAAGACCCAGCAGACTCAAGAAAAACATTTACCTCTTCCTTAACTACCTAAAAGAATTTAGTAGGGAACTGGCCTGGAAAAAGAGCTAATATTTTATCTGAAAGCCCTATCTGTATAGCAGGACAGACATCTAATCACCAAACATGGGCTCTTGTCGGGCTGGGAATTACCCTCCTCCCCTCTGCAGCCCCAGTCCCCCATCCCATTCCGTAGCTCAGGTGGTCGCATAAGCCTCCAATCTCTGGGGCTCCTGTACATATAAAATTATTTTTTTCCTGCCTTATATCCATTTGATTATTAGATCAGCCAAAGAACCTAGAATGGAAAACTTTTCTACCCCTACATATTACTAGATTTCAGTTTCATACTAGCATTTGAATTACCTCTATTGCTTTCTTAAAAAATATATTAACAGTCTAATAGCTGTACAAATGAGGAGCACATGTATTGTTTGCTATGAATTACATCTGGAAGGGCAACTTACTTTTGTTTTGACAGAGAAGCATTCCTATTACAATTCAGCTGGGATAGAGTCTTATTTTTGACACCTGTTGAAAGAAAATAACGATTTTCATTAGAATGAATTATGGTCCCTGTGCATCTTGAACTCTGTATTTAAAAGAAACTGACCATGGATGGACTCTTCTGCACTTTATTGTTTGGGGATTGAGTCCATCTTTTGAGGAGCTTCTCCTCAGGGCCGTGGATGTGGATGCAGCCTTCTGCACAGGCTTTGTGGGAAGGTTCGAGAACAGCCAGCTCCTCAGGGATATTTATGACTGAAGTTAGTGCAGCTGCTACCACCTGGAATCCTGAAATTTACTTTTATCAGTGGCCCTCTTCTCACTAGCTAAGGCCCCATGTCTTAAGCTTTTATTCTCAAAGTACTTTAAATATCTGCCTTGTTCCAGTGTCACTGAGCACACAGATCAAGTGAAGCTTTTTGACGCGGGGACCCTGGTATGCATTTGTGTGCATGGCGGTAGTGCAGTGGTAGTGTATTAGCAGAAATTTAACTATTAATTGCTTTGCATTATGCAGAATAGAATGGTATCCAAAAAAAAAAAACCTAGAAAATGTCAGCTTGCCTTGCTTGCAGGAACTATATCAATTTAGAACAGTTACAGACACAAATATATAGGTTTTTGTGTACTGGTCATGATATGAAATGTATTTCTCATGGTTTTCTAGGATCAAAAAAGTTTGTAATAAACCATTTTAGACTCCAATAAAATGTCTGTTTTCATAATACTCTAAATTTTATGAGTTCATTAAAATGTTTAGTTGCTTCCGAGTCACTTCTTAAGTTGTACAAATTCTGCTTATACAAATTATCTCTAAAGAATGATTTTTAAAAATAAATATAGTTGAGGACATATCCTTATTAAAAGCATAGCATCAGAGACAATCTTGGTGTTAGTTTTTCCCCATACTTTTGTCATTTTTGTCAAAAAAGTGTCGACCAATGGCTTTCCCTGTTACCATATAAGCTTCCAGCCTTGGGCACTGCCTCCAGAAGCAGAACCCTGTGACCTGACACCACAGCTTTTGTTTTAGATCAGGAAGGAAAGGGAGGGGTGTGTGTGTCTGTACCAAACTTTATGACCTTCCATAGTGACCTATGTGGAAAGCAATGGGTTCCTAGTTTTTCTTAACAATGGTGTCAAAAAAACACCCACAGCCAACTCAAATGTAATAATTTGAATCAAATGCAAGTATTGGAAAAAATTTTTTTAAATAACCAGAGAGGTATGTCAGTCATTGGTTGTTAACTGATCAGTGGTTCATTCATGCAACCACTGGATCATTAATTTTGCTTTGTAAAATTAGCTTTAGATTTAATAAATATATATTTTATAAATATTAGTTTTAGATTATATAAATACATCTCTATGTTGAAGTCAGATTAATAAAATTGTCCACTATAGCTTACACTTTTAAATAAGGTTTCAAATATAATAATGTCAAATAGTTCTAAAATTACAAAATTATTGATTTTTAAATAATTTATAATTCACCTTTTTCTGTTTAATATTTTGCAGAATATAGTTTTCTGAGACTTATTTCCATAATAGTGCTTTAAATTCATGTTCATTTTGTTTATGTCAACTCTAAAGTATTTATACAGGCAGTGCTTACTATTTAGGTAATTATTTTAGCTCAAGAAACAAGCTGGTCTTGAATCCTATAGAAATTATAATAAGCTTGGAAATAAGAGCCTGGATGGGTGTCCAGCAACTGGGGTGCTTATGGACCACAGGGTTAGCGTGGCATGAGCTGGACAAAACAGCATGAGAAACAAAAATATGGCATGGATTGTGGAGCCCTGTGTTTCCAGAAGAGGTAATTTTGAGCAGATAGCCAAGGGTTTCTGAACCTCAGAGATGATAATCCCCATCTTAGAGCTCTTTTACCTACTGTAAAGGAATAAACAGAGAAAGGTAAGATCCTTGCTATGGGAATTCATCCAGGGAGTCTCTATGTTGTCTTGGGGGGTTTTATTCACTGAGTCGTTCTAACTTTGGACTGTAATGGCAAGTTCTTGGGATCAGAATCTATCCTGTTATATTCAGTGACTCTATCACTTAAAAAAGGTGGTCACAATTTGAATATACACACTTGGAGTAATTACAAAACTCCGGTATGTATGAATATGGTAAAAAGAAAGTATTAAGCTTATATTTTATTGACTTAAAATAAAAATTTTAGTATGAAAATATATTCATGAACAGAAGCAGTATTTTCTGTTTTAAGCATCATGGTCTCTTATTTGGCAAACCAAGTATTCTAAGGTTGGCATAAAAGCATGTTATGTTGCGAGGGTCTCCAGAAGATCTAATATGAATTACATGTATCAGAAACCTGCAATGCATATGAGGTTGGAACATTTTTTCCTTCTTACTCAAATAGGCACTTCCATTAGGGAGGACATTTATGATCTGTAATAATTGTTGATTATTCTATTATTGAAGCCAAAAGAATAAGTTTAGTGCCAGATGAAACTTACATATGACACCCCATTGTACAGAATCTGCTTGATTTCCTGGAGTGTTAATGCTGTGGACAGGGATTCCTGGTTTCCCCATTCTCTTCCCAATGCCCAGGACAGAACCTGGCGCAGAGTTTACCCATGTATAAAAAAGAAATATGTACAACTGATTCACTCATAAAGGCCTTAAGGCTGGCTTAGGGATGACCCATAAAAGGAGAGAGATAGGCCGAAGTGCAGTTACTATATTCCGTTAATGTAACTGGGGATGCCACAAAGAATGAGGGCTCATTTAGCATGCCAAACATTTTGTTCAGAATTCTAGTATGAAGGATTATTTTTCAGGTGGGGGGGGCTCCCAAATATTTTTGGAAATGCACCTACCACATAATTGTTTATTCTATGAAAATACGCATCGAAATACTCAGAATGTTGTATACTACACAGTGATAAAAGGACATTTGCATTCAGAAACCACATCACGAGTGCCTACGTACTTCGAGGTGGCATGCCCACCTCCCTTACCTTCTTCCACCTGGTCTGGTTTATTCCAGGTGGGTGAAGAGAAACGACCAGACTTCTTGCGAGGACTGGTGCTCACCTTTCTCCAGGCACCACTCTCTCCTTTTTTCTTGCTACAACTGCTGTAACTTGAAACTATGGATAAAGGGAAACTTCCTCCTTTGAAATCAGCCGTGTGTTGGTCTAGCTCTGAAACGACACGGTGTTTTGCCAAAAGGACAACAATGACAATGTAATTTTATAATCAAGCAAAATACCACATTTCCAATTCTCAAAGAAATCGACTTTTCAAAATCACAAGCTTGCTTAATACTCAAGAAGGGAGTCCTATGAACCAGCAAACTTTACTCGGAGGTCTGGAATTTAAACATGAGCCAATAATTTAAAAACAGAGTTTGGAGCAATGATGTAAAACGTTTATTAATGTTCAGATAATTTCTCTAGTTACAAAGAGAGAAAAGAGAGCTCCCTAACAATAAATTCAAACAGGTATTACATAAGAGCTTGAATTTCCTCTCCTCGCAACACACACCCACATACCTGCTCTCTGGAGGGGACAGCCACGCAGAACAGCTTTATTAAGTAAGATGCTGAGAGCAGCTTTAACCACAGCCTGCTGTCCTTGACTAGGGTGTTTTTTAGCAACTGTCTGCCCAAGGCCAGGTTGTCTTTTCACAGAGGCTCTTGACAATATTGCTTCTTGAACTCTGGGCGCGATGACAGCATTCCACAGCTTAGACATCCACCTTGCAAGAGGGTTCACAGTTAGGACAGGGCCTCTCGCGAATGACACAGCACTTGACAAGGGATGGGCTCACAAACCATGGAAAAAGCCTGTGTGTTTCTATAGAGATGCCACCTTTCCCAGGTAGCTGTAAAAATCAGTGAAATTATCCAATACCCAAATAGTTTGACTTTGCTTCAAAAATACAATGTATTTCAAGTTAAACACCCTCCTTATCTGTTCTTTACTTTGTAAGATCCTCGAGAGCAGGAATCAGTGTTTGAGTGGGTGCTGAACAAATGCATGAATAAGATACATGGAAAGGAAGGTCTGGACAAAATAAGTCTGGAAATACAGACAAAAGAAGTCTGGAAAAAAGATTTCCTGAAAGTCTGTGTCTAAATAGATTAAACTTATTTGCCATTTTCCTTAATATGACACACACATATTATATTTTAACATTTCTCAAATTAGAATACATCTAGCAGTTATAATGACTGGCACATCAATTCTGCCTGTCCCAAGACAGGGCTCAAGTGTCTGCAAGGGGAGTAGGCTGAGTCCTACAGAGAAAAGATGGGGTCAACCAGCTGGCACCTGAGGGGACTCTGCATTAATAGCGTTAGCAGTGGGACTTTAGCCCAAGTTTGGAGCACCTAATACCACTAACAATTCCTTCAATAAAGACTATACTTTGTTGTAGCATTTAAAATTTAATATGATTAAAGGCTATAGAAACAAAATCACATCTCCCAGAAGAGGGAAGTTTTCAAAGCTTTTAGATATTGCCATAAGCCTTTTAAGAATATTAAAACTTCTACCCAGGTGTCAAGCATCCCCTATCGTAAGCTTACCTGTTAATGTTGACTGACATGTAGTTCAAGAAAAAAATACAATAAGCAAAAATCAGGCATTCTCTAACATGAGTCAGACTTGCATAGTTACTCCTGAAGGGGTAAAGATGATATAGCTTTGGTAAAAAATAAATAGAAGCTCCTTAATATGGCTGTTGGACACAATTCTCCATAGCATTTCTGCTCATCTTGTGTCAGTATGACCGTCTTGTCAAGGATGTCAGTGTAGCAGTCTTGGAAGATAGAGACAGTGTCTCCTTCTACAGCAGAGGGCAGAGTTGTTTCCTGACCAGGATATGAAAGTAATGCCTCCTTCTAGGGCAAAGGGTGGGCAGTTTTGCTAGCACCCCCTTTAGAAAACCGATATATTCCCCAGCTTGGTGTTTCGCAGCTGTGACACAAAGCCAGCCTCCCTCTGGGCTGTGGTGCGTTGTCCCTTAGGCCCTGAGCAGGGAGGGGACCCGACCCGTGTGTGGCTCAGGCTGGGAAGATGCTGAGGGCTGAAGTCCCTGGCCTCTGAGCCCACATCCCACACCTGCGGCAGGCTGGCTTGGCGGCTTGCAAATAGTGTGTAAATGTCAGAGCCTCTACATTTCTTGACAGCAGTTGTGCTCCATATAGGAAAAGCCAAAACAAGCCCCTAACAAGCTTTAGACTTTGTGCAAAAGGCTTACATTTAATGGATGAAAAATGGGGTAATTATGTGAATAAATGTATTTCTGCTCTTTAGCAAAAAATGTATATTTCAATATAGTAATTCTTCCTTTCCCTCCAGTTGGCTGTTATTAAATTGACTGTCTTACAACAGAGACGTATTACTTGCATTCCCTGTTTTCCAAAATAGATTTCTGCCCAGAATGCCAGAAAGTGCAGAATCCAAGCTAACAGCTAATCACAGCACCTTTACTATGCTAGATAATGATGTTTTTCCTCCTTTCCATTTTCTCCTGATTTTCTATTTCATTAACCTTTTTGTTTATATGTCTGTTCTCATAAGCTGCTACCAAGGAAAACATAGTAAGCCTATAAGTCTCATTAATGAAGGAGAATGCTTCTTAATTCATCAGTAGAACATTAGGTTTCAGTTTGTTTCAGTTACAGGATACCTGACTGAATTTCTCATGAGGGCCTTCCCCAGGAGGCACTGCACAGCAGGCCACACACCTTGATGAAAGTTTTGTAACAGAGGGAAACTGCCATCTAGTACTTCGTACAAAATAGTTTCCTTAGAAGCCACCACCAAACAACCAAGTCCTGGAGGTCCTCTGATAGGAGCCAGAGCTCTGACCCTCCACCTTGCTGGCAGGAGGGGGCACAGGGAGCCCCTCCAACATTCTCACTCTCAAACATCCCAAACTGGCCACAGCTCTGTTTTAAATAGGCAAATAAGGAGAAATGACACTCACTTCACCGTTGCTTGGGCATGTCCTGGGATGACAGGACAGGACAGGAAATACTTTGGTCCAAGAAGTGCTTCTGGTGTGCCCAAGCGGGCCAGGCAGGAGTTGAGTTGGTGCCACACAGCCAGTGCCCAGTCAACTATCTTGCACACAGGATCGCAGGGAGAGGGCACCTGGCCTCTGAACTGGAGAGACAGGCAAGTGGAACACAGGCATTGACTTAGACGAATGCTGCGTTTCCTTTTGTTTTTAACAGTCCAAAATGAAAAATAAAACAATTTAAGGCTACAAAACAAAAATGTATCTGCGTCTGATTTTACCTTTACTTAGGGGTGGCTCAGGGCGGACTAGGTAGTGTGTGTCAGCATGAGATACTGATCTGTAACCTAGTCCATGAAACGAAGGAGTTCAGATACAACAGAGCAGTAAGTAGAAGAAGAAACCTTGCATGATGATTCTTAATCATTAATTCTGGAAGAAATCATCATTCACATGTACATAGAGCACTTCACACAGCCTTGCAAATACTTGGTGTTCAAAAAAGGAGCTTGAACTAATGAAATAAAAAATGACATTAAATATTTCAATATTTTGGGTACGTGATAAGATGGTTCATCTGGATCTGTGGCATGTTCACCCTGTATTAATTTTAATTTCCCTAGAAGGAATGCCTCAGCTAAAATGCTAAAAAGTTCATCAAAATGTACAGAGCTCTACTGGCATAAAAAAAAAATCTATTTTCAAAATTTAAAATGTATAAATTTTAAATAATACTATGTCCAATGCATGGCTTGTTGGGAGCAATTCTTTTTTAGAATTATATTTTATAAAATCAAGTCCCGTTTTGGTAGTACAGATGGTTCACAAAAGGATAAAGATTTATTTACCATTAGAAATACCCTTTAGATAATTGTGATGTTAAGACTGGAGACAATCTGTGAATGTCAGTATGTCCTACATGAAAGGATATAATTTGGCCAATTAAAAACAGAAGACTGCTTCAGTGATACTGGCAGCTCTGTTCAAATGGTATCACGGTGTTCCATGAGGCCCTGCGGTCTGTTATCATGACTGCCCTTATCTTCAAAAAAGGAACAATCATTAAATTTCTCTTACTTTCTCTAATATTCTTTCAGCAAGAATGAGATCATATACTATAATTGATGATAGTTGAGTATTTTTTAATAATAGCTGAATATTTATTTCCTATCAATAAAAGTGCAATTATTTTGTGCTAAATACTAGAAAGGTCTGTTTAACTCCCCTTCAGGAATTGTAAGAAGAAACTGGGATCCAGTGTGATTCTAAGAGCCCCCTTAGGCTTGGTTCTGTTCTGCAGTTACAAGATTTCTGATATTTTCTAGGAGCCATTCATTCCCCTTGTATACTTACCACAAGAGTTTGTTTTATTAACTGACTTGCAGTGACTCTTGATAAATGAAAGGCATTACCCTCTCCCCACTGCCTATTCTTCACAGTACACCCCACATTCCCATTCTTAAACACAATGGAGAAAAGGATGGAGCTTGAAGCTTGGATCTTTCAAAACAATCTCAGTCCTTTTCAAACCATGTTTTACCATAGAGCTGGGTGTGGGGGGAGGTACATTTTACCTGAATTAGTGCCACATCTACAGATAAACCTGGTATCTGTTAGAGATTAGCATGGCCCCTGCACAAAGATGAGATGTAAACTCATGAATCCTTCCGGGTTTTTCCCTTCACGTGATTATGATGTGTCAGCATCTGTGCATCCTTGGTAGCAAATGTACCATTGTGCTGAGTAATGTTGGTAACATGGGCCATGATACATGTGTGGGGGCAGCGGATTTATCAGAAATCTCTGTACCCTCCTCTCAAGTTTTTTTGTAAACCTAAAACTGCTCTAAGAAAGTTAGGTCTTTGGGAAAAAAACTGGTATCTTTTATGATTATGTAAGGGTTGTTTTTGGCAAAGAGATTTAAATATTAATAATGATGAAGTTAACAGAAGTATCAGTAATTTGAAAAGCTACAGATCTACCATTATCTTTACTCCACCTTTCTTCCCACTGGCTGAGGTCATACTATGACTGTGCTTTGATCAAAAGTATGGATTTATGAGCAGCCAACTGACTTTTGGGGTAGAAGATTTCTCTGATAAAGTTAGGAATTTCAGATACAAATTCAAATCACTAGCGGCAGACGCACTGTTCAATGACTGACCAAAGTCATTCCACCTGACCCTTCTTCCTCGAACCCCCCACACCCGCATGCACATTCTTGTACTCTAACACAATCAACAGAGAAGTTTGTTCAGGCACCTGGAGAGCTTCCCTCTGGGGGAAGGCAGGTCTGGCGGCAGTGGTCTGAGGCAGAGCAGTGGACACAAAATCAGTTCTTGTTAATAAAAAGGAAAGTCTGATGTTTCTGGGAGCTTCAGAAAAAGATGCTTTCCTTCCTGATATGGAGACTGAAAAAGCTGAAGCTCTCATGCCCTGCACCACCCAGCTTCTAGCCTTTGAATGTGTTCATGTAAAGGCGTGGTGCCTGAAACCCTGCAGTCATCCTACAGTCTGGAAGGGAGGTCAAGAGCCTCCCGCATACCTGGGGACCTGATCTGATGGAGGTGCTGGAGAGATGGCAGCAACTCCTACTGCACAACATCTGGTTAATTGAAGGGAAAAAGCCTCTTTTTGTGAAGTAGCTCACAGTGGGGTGTGTTATCTGCGGCTTGAAATACTGTGCTATACAACGAAGATACCATCTTCCAGGTGTGATTCACTGTGTAGGATTAAATGATCCAATTTAAATAGAGTTCTATTATTTCAAATCAATCTTGACACTCAGCTACTAGCTTGATTTAAAAATACTAAATAGTAATTACTAGATTTGGTCAGCACTAATTTTGTTATTGGGGAGAAAATAGAGTATTTTATTATCCTGAAAAAAATTACTAGAAGTTACAGAATCTTAATTTTTCATGACTATTTAATATTTACTATAGTACAGTGTAAGAGTCATATATTAACACTAGCTTGAGTAGACGGATAATATTTTGAAGGTCCAAGGAAGCAGTAGCTCTTCCTTAAGAGGAGTGATTAATTTCAAATCTAGCCTTCCATAGCAGTTAGAACCTGGAGAAGTTCCTGGAGAACAGTTAATAATAACTGCAAACCCTACTGGCCTTTCTTTTCTCTTTGAAAAATAGGAACTGCTATGGGTTTTACATGTATTATCTTATTTGACCTTTGAATATCCAAACATTTTCCGTTTCCAAGTAGTAGAACTTAATAACCACATGGCCCAGGTCTCCGGACACTAAAGCCCCGCTTCCCTGGCGACGGGCTGCAACCGCGGGCTGTTACCTTGTTCAGGACTTTCCTCCGCAGGGACCGCCGCAGCAGGCCCTGCATGGGCTCGCCGTCCCAGCGCAGCTGTACCCAGCGGAAATGCTGCTGCACCGGCAGGTCGGCGCCCTGGAGACAGGCCTTGGCCAGCGTTCCCATCAGAAAGCAGTTCTTGTGAAAGTAGTAACATTCTGATGTCCCATTTCCTAAAACAAACCGAAAGCAACCGGCCACCCTCAGCAAGCCACATTATACAACAAATGCAAAGTAAAAGAAGTCAAAGAAAGGAACATCAGACTGCAGGGGACAGAATGATGAGAATCATCTCACAGAAGCTTGCTTCTCAGCAAGGTCTCGCTGCTATCTTTACCTTTTTGAAAAGTACAGGGGCTTTCAGGGCTGCGATTTTCCAGAGGTGCCAGGAAGTCCCCCAATAATTCAGACAATGAAGATCTTTCCAAATTCTCTAAGATGACGATGATTTTCTTGTTAACAAGAGACTGTTTCACTGGGATCAGACAAGCTGTAGTCAGAAACGGAACTCAGTGAATTAGGGCTTTTACAAATATCTATATGAATTGGCAAAACTTTAAAAGTCTGAAGATAGGAAGATGACACAATGTGAATGCTCTTCAATTGCTGGGGGAGTACAAGGACTATGGAAAACAGTTTGTCATTTTTAATACAGTTGAAGATACACATATACAATGATGCAATGCTAGCTTCTCAACAGATCCCAAATGGAACCAACCCAAACGTCCACCACCAACAGAATGGATAAATGAGCAGGAGAGTCTGTCTATACAGTCGGTACCAAAGCAAACAAATGACAACTCCAAGCAACAGCATGGAGGACAGTCACAATACATTAAGAACCAAGTCACAAAAGGATATGGATCGTATGCTTTTATCATGTAAAGTTCAAACAATGGGCAGCACTAAGTAGTGATTCATACATAGGTAGTAAAACTGTAAAGAAAAGCAAAGAAATGCTTATCACGAAAAGGGACTAATGGTTAACTCCAGAAGGAAAGGTTTGTGAGCAGGGACAGGCACATGAGCACATTCTAGAAGCTGGGAATGTTCTGTTCCTTGGCCTGGTCAGTACTTAAATGATTATTTTACTTAAAATTATTAAACGAGCTGTAAATATAGGCAGTATGTATTTTATGGATATATATTTCACAATACTGAAGGTCAGAAACCTTTAAATGACACATATGTCAAATATTCATAGAATTATAGTGCTAGGACCTCAGAAAGATAAGCAGATTCCTCCTTTCATTTTAACAGAAGTTAAAGTGATTTGACTAAGGTTTCAGAACAGTGGTAAGGAAGGACTAAAATCTAGGGACTTCCAAGGCTTATTTTAGGTGGTCTTCCCACTTAAGATAGGGGGACTGAGCTGTCTATCAACTCAAAATGAAAGAAAGATGTTAAGTAAATGGGAGATTATTATTATATGTAGGAAATGAGTATGTCAGGGGACAAAACATACTTGAAACAGTGCTTGGCATTTAGCACTCAAATGTTATTCATATTGCAGTTAAAAATGCGTATAGTAATTTTGTATTCCAATGAATTAATAAAAAAATTAAGATCACTGTTTAATTTTTAGAAGATTCTAAGATGCCCCAGTCTTAGCCAAATTAACCTTGAGAAAAAGATCAATTTAAAATACTTGAGAGTAGCTTTGTCAAGAATTCCATTTCTCATAAATACTCATGGTAGTACACTATACTCCATTCTTTGTCATTACTACAGACACAATGCATTTGCACTTTCAAAAGACCTCCTGAACATCAAAAACAAATCTCTTCTGAAACTGAAAGAGCTTTTCTGGATTCTACAAAGCTTCAAAAACTAGAAGACAAGAAACAATAACAGCCACCTCTCAGTTGAGTTGTATTTGTGGGGCCATTATACAGCAGCCTGCATGTACTGGATTACCTTTGACACAGCTTTTCAGTAAAAATCCTATGCTTTTCAGGATTCACATATTCTTTCAGGAATAAATTTATTCTGTTAGCATAATAAATCTATAGTTTGTAAAAATAATAACGACAAAGTAACAAACCTTTCTACCCAGTGATAAAAAACAGACCACATTGGTTTATGTATCTGCTTTCTTGTAACTAAGAACTGAAGGTCTCCAGTTTTTGGAAGGTGTAGCCACATTTCAACAAATGTTTACCTAATGCCTTGTCACTGTGTGTCCTATGCTAAGTGCTATGGCATACTGGAGGTGACTGGTTCTAACTGAGGGCATGTGGCACTTTAAATTGGGCCTATTACAAGGAATGGCATCTAGGTTTAGGAAATGGCATAGGCAGAGAATGGAGGCTGGATGGAGCTCAGACCCAAAAGGGACTGGGGCATCAAATCAAGGTTAGAAGGGCTGCAAGAGGAGCATGGTGGTGAGCTCAAAGCTGACATGTAGCTCTGTTCAAGACTGGCTGGGAGCTGGGAAAGGGCCACATTAGTGGAATGGGACCAAGCAGCCACTGCTGTGGGCAGAAGCAGGTTCTGTCCTTCCTTTGGGCTGCATGGCAGAAGCACCTAGGATCATCCTGAGGTTCTGATTTAACTGGTCTGTGCTGGGCCTGGGCACTGGCATTTTTTCCTGCAGCCAGGGGTTGACTTGCTGATATGAAACCTCAAAATCTGGCCACAGGGGAAAAGTAGGAGATCCAAAACGTCCTGTCAGGAGAGAGGAACTTCCAGCTCTGGGAATCCAGGGAGGTCTTGAGGAAGGGATTCACAGGACTTGACTTCGGCTTTGAGATGTCACTGTGAAGCAAAGAACTGACTGGAGTGCAAAGAAACAGAACATACCTACAGGCTCTTACTGCTGAAATGGGAGGCAAGAGGCAGTGGGAGCCCCATCCAAGGCAAAGGCACAGAAGGAAAAGGCCTCTGAGATAGAGTTAACAAGGCCCAGTGGTTGGCTGTCTTTAGACACAGAGAGGAAATGTCAGGGACACCTCAGATGTTTTCCCTGGAGAAGAGACTATGCAGTTAATGGAGGCAGAGAGCTCATGAGGAAGAGCCGGCCTGCGGTGGAGGTGGGGGCGGGGGCGATGGGCTGTTTCAGGCAGATGTGTTCCACGAGTAAGGTGTTCCTTCTGAGATGTCCAGCAGTTGATGGGACCCAAGGATGGGAGCAAGGGAGAATTCAGGCTGGAGATAAGATAAATGAGTTTATAGGGTGCAGAGGTCTCTTGGCAAGAGAGAAACATTCTCCTGGTTCCACAAGCAAGGACTGTATTGCTAGAGACTTAATTAGTCCCACAGTTCATGGACAGCTTGTGTCCTAGAGAAAAAGGGGTAGGGCTGCTACTCCTAACTGTTGGGTTCGGTTTTCACTCTTCTTTGTTTATTTTGGTGTTCCATGAGGTACCAATCAAGGGTCAAAAGACTGGGTGTCTTTGGTGAAACATTTTGTCTTCAACACTGCTGGCCTCATTTCCTCAGTTTTCATTTAACACCTACTTCTCCATCTGATCACTTAAGTTCAATATCCTTAAAACAATTGACCCAGAAGTTTTATCTTAGTTGAGAAATAGCATGTGCCCAGTTTCATGTTATTTAGCATAGTTTTGGGTCTAATATGTTAACCAACTACAGAAGCAGGAAGTCATTACAGTTTCTGATTTGAAGGATTAACTGGCCTCTGAACAAGGCTCATGGAGGCAAAAGGAGGCCATCCACCCCATGTTGTAACTGGAAATTCTTTCTGACTGTTGTCAGAAAGTCAGTCGTTTGGATTTCCTCTGCCTTATGCTACTTCAAAGCCCTATTTCTGAAACGAATCTACCCTTTTTGTCATTGTTTCCTTCCAACATTATAGGCTATGTCAGCCCTGCTCCTCTCTTCCGGGTTGGCGATCTTAACCAGATACCCCCTCGGCTTGGCTCAGGGCTACACTCCAGTTTTGTACACTCTTATATTAAAAGTTCTGGGTCATTAGTTATAGAGCAACACTCAATGGTTTTAAAATAATTAACATATCACATTTATAGTTGAATCGAAACTCCTTTGTGTCTAAAGTGGCCCCCAGTCCATCATCTCCCCCTTGAAGATGGAAAGCAGCCCACCTTGTACACTGTCCACTTAAAACAAGGCTCTGCAGGGACGATGCTCTGAGAGTCCAGGTGAGGGGCAAGGGAAACCCTCACAGAGCCTCCAGTACTGAAGGCTCCAAGGAGCCAAACCCGGCTAAGGGGACTCCAGTGAGCGCGCTCCCCTGCTCTTTTACAGTAATTCCATCTTTATTCTAAAAAGTAAGAGTCCTCTCAGGAATTCAAAGATTATTTTAAAATACTGATCTAGTTGTTCAAAAATTTTTTTGACTACCTACTGTCACGAGTAATTTAAAAAATTATCTTGCTAACCTAACTCTGTATCTTATACTGAAACAAAATTTGGCCCAATTCTAATTAATACATGGTCACCCCCTCCTTACATAACGGAGCCAGGTGATATGACTGGCTCTCCCAAAGAGCAATATGAGAAGATGCTTTTTAAAAATAAACACAAAGTAACTCTGGCTAGTCTAAGTGCCGTGCCATTCGTTCAGTGTTCTGTTCCACATTCTTTTCTTCATTGACACCACTGACATCAGTTTTAGATTCTGAAAGCTTATTATTTAAAATACATTTGCTACTCTTCCTTCTTGCACCTTTGCTTGTACATGTCCTTTATTCATTCTTTGTGACTCCCTTTGCTGGCTTCTTCTGCACAGTCAGAGAGAGGAACAAAGAAGGCAACATATGTGCTGCACTCAGTGGAAGACAGAAGTTCAGCATCCTAGCCCCAGCCCAATTCAAGTAGCTTAAATCTCTTCCTTTAGAGGAAATAAGGTTACAAGCCAGCAGTAAATGTAGAATGCATTATGAACCAGTGTATTCCTCACGTGTAATAACGTCATTTGACCAATTCAGTTTCTTGGTAAAAAAGCAAGAGAGGAATTGATAGATAATTCCTATGCTCTCATTATTCTAAAAGCTTTGGTGGAACAGCCCAGGAACCCCTTTCCCCTCAGCAGATCTCTGCCTTCTCTATTCTCAGACCTTTTCCATCACCTCTTGAGCCAAAGAGGTTATGCGCCCTCTGCACTATGAAAGAAGTGACGCCACAGCCCCCAATGGATCCTGCCTTTGGGCTCACTCGAGATTCCCTCACACTGCTCAGAAGGCTGTATCCCCACGTCCTCAAAGGTACCTCCTCCCTTATCTCTTCACTGGTCACCAGTCAACAGCAGTGGGTCCTACTGAGGAAACGATGCAGACAGTGGGTGGGGTTTTAGGAGGCGAGGATGGATAGCAGCAAGGGCAAGATAGAGGGCAAGTGGAAGGCCAGACCACAACGTTCTTAACATTCAGGGAACTTGCGTATTTATTCTTGATCCACTGGAGTATACCAGCAGGGAACTGTCATAGCAGTTTTGCATTTAGAGCAAGCCCTCTGGAAACCTCCAGGGGTGTGTGAGGGAGTGAGACCAGAAGAAATAAGGACTAGTGATGAGGCCCCACCGCTCCTTGAGAAAAACACAATAAGTGGTGGGGGAATGGAGAGCAGTGGGTGGAGATGAGATATAGGAAGCAGATCCATCGGAACTCCAGACTGACTAAATGTGGAGAGTAAGGCAAACTGAAGAATTTATGATAATAATATATCTCAATAAGAAATAAATAAAAAATGGTCAGATAAGCAAACCAGGGGGATGAATGCCTTAGAATGGAAGGCTTTGAATGGCACTGATTTAGTTCAGTGGGTGATGGAGGGATGTGGGGGGAGGAATTACAGAGAACTTTAAAGGGTTCTTGATGGCCTGTGAAGGATGTTCAGGGAGGAGAAACAGGAGGCAGAACAGCCACTTGCAGGAAAGTAGATGAGATGTAGGAAAAGGGGGCACAGCGCAGGATGGTACCAGTAGGGATGGATGAAGAAGGCATGTGGAGACTGAACTAGCAGAACATGATCACGGACTGGCTGTGGGACGAGGGCCAGGGAACCGTGAATGGGGGGACCTGGGGGTTCCATGTGGCCCCTGATATTGCTTTAAAAATTGAAATAGTTGACAACATTGAAAAATCAAAATCTTACATTTTCACATAAAACCTAGATTTCTGGCTTCTTCCTAAAGGTACAAGACCTCACAACTCTGGATCTATGCTTCCACCAGTAGCAAGCTGCCGGAGCTTACAGCCACTGCCCTCACGCAGACGGAGACCAGCCTCCCCCTCCCACGGCCCCACCCAGCCTGCTTCACCCCTTAGTGTTGCTTCCTGGCACTCACGGGCATTAAGGTTTTCAAGCTTGCCATAAGACCTGAGTTTCAAGTGTGGGGGACCAAGAGACTTGTGCCACTCACCAAACTGGGAAATCCAGAAGAAGAGCTCTTTTTAAGATGTCCACCCCCCACCCACCCCAGACTTAGAATAACCAAATTCACTTTATGATCCTTTATGACCTAATTCACTGTTCTCTGATTTTCTTAGCTCTCTAAGCTTAGAGCAGAATTCAGTGTGTAATTGCTATCTACCCTGATGGGGCGAGAACAAAGTATTCTGGGTTCTTTGAGATGAAACAAGACTGTAAGTCAGAAAACTGTAATGGGCTTTTGTCATAAAACTAAGGAGGGAAATAGGAATTTTGGCCCAAGTGAGTTTTTGAGGAGCAGGGGCTGGTATGATCAAGGTCAAGCGCAGAGGCCAAACTGCTTGGTTTGGGTCCTGCTCTGCTGTGTCCTCATGGTGGATCTTTGAGCAGGGTACTCAACCTCCTCGTTCAAGTATTTTCACATTTATAAATCAGGGTGTTTAGAACAGGGCCTACCAGAGTCAGAGCTTAATAAATGATAGCTGTTATTACAAATGCCAGCAGAGAAAACAGCCTTCTGTAATTAACTTGCACTAGTCTCTGGCCAAAGACTGGCCTGGATTCTCCTGTCCCCTAAATGTGCTTCTAGGTTTGTACAGTCTTCAGTCCCTCCTCAAACCTGCCTCCTAACTTTATTTTTTGATTTAGGAACTGTTGCTAATTTCCTTTTTTGGAAGCCTGGCCATCAGCTGCTGTAGCCACAGTACATTTCCCTGGATCATGGTTGCAAAGACGAGAAGCACCCACCCCCTAAAGAAAGAGATTCGAATTTGTGTTTTAACTCATCTTTCACCAATCTTGCAACTGTCCCCCTCTGCCCCTGAGACTCTGGCTTTGAGCCCCTGGACACTGGAGTCTGGTGCACTGCAGTTTTGTGTCACAGTTGCTAATCATGTCATGCTACCCAGGGGATGCTACCTCTACCCACGCTGCAGCTTGTGGTGTACAGCGCTGGAGCCTAAGAGGGTAAGTTCATGAAATGCTGTATCAATAAACATCTTTAATCCTGGCTCCACCTCTCAGAAGTTGTGGTAAGTTACTGAACCTCTCTGTGCCTGTGTCCTCACCTCTGAAAAGGAGACAATGCTACCTACTTGCATATGAGATTAGATGAGTTTCTTAATGTGTATAATGTAATTAGCAAAGTGCCAGTTAGTAGCACACCGAGGGTTAGGTAGAAATAAGTACTTAACCTTAGGTGCTACAATAAGCAGTGCTTTGGTTGCAGAGAATTTATGAGTAATAATAAAGTTTACTAACAGTTGATCTGCTTTTTATTAGACAATTCTATGCAGCATCTATGATAGAATACTTCATCCTCCTAGAGTGGACTGTCCCACTGCCTCCTCCCTTGGTATGCCTCTGGTGTCAGTTGTAGAACACACTCACAACAGATAATGATTTATAAACAAAAGATGAGAAAAGAAAAGGGAAAGAAGAGGATGTACAGTAAATGCAATGATTTACACAGGAAAACAGCTTTCTGCAGGTATTCACTTGGATTTCCAATTTTCATCCTGTAGTTGCTGAATAATTGAAAAGTTGACTTAAATATATCCCCCAGCAACACAGATTATTTCCTTTTCATGGCATCATTGAAGAGCAGGCCTTTCGGTGATCACAATTCAGTTTGCTAGAATGTCTTACCGCTACTGATGAACAGGTCTACCAGCTGTTCCTTGGAGAAACCAGCATCCACTTCGGCTCTCACTATCTCACAGGAGAATCCTGCAGCCGTTTGTCTGTGCTGAGATAAGAAAACAGAATGATTAGTTTTACACACTTTCCAATTTTCAAAGAAGAACGAGAGGGTATGCAAGTAACTGATACCTTCATGCACAGTGCAAGCTGATGTGCTATGTAGTCCTGCAAGCTCCCTTCTGGGCCGTGGAAAATGACATTATGATATTGCTCGACCTATTAATAAATCAAGAAGAGACCTTAAGTGAAAATGCAAAGAGAAAGAAAGTGGTATACAAGTGTGAAATGCCTTTTCTGATATCCTCAGCTTTTCAAAACATGAAAATCATTTCAGGGATTAACTTTGTTCATTGGGCAGTTGAAGTCTTTCATTTCAATAGGAGATACTGGCACATATTTTATATATATATATATATTTATGTAGCACAGTATTTATTTATGGCAAGAGCTAAAATGTTATGAAAAGGTGTACTCTTTTTTGGATCCACTTTCTACAGGAAAGTTCACCACGTCAGCTGGAACATAGTTCCTAGTGTATTTTGTCCCTTGCAGATATTCTGTAACTTTTTCTTTATTATTCCTTGCAGATGCTCTTTAGCTTAAATTTTTCCAAAGCTTTAGTGGTTAAAATAGCAATGAATTTCATTATGGAAAATTTGGACAATACAAAGAAACATAAAAGAGCAAAATCACTGATAATGTTAGCACCCAGGAGCAGCCACTATAAATATTGGTATGTTTTCTTACAGTTTTCCTCTTTCCATTGTTGATGTATCTTTTTAAAAAGGATACATGAGTGTAATCCTTTTACAGCTGTCATATATTAGAGAATATCTTTGTGTTGACTTCTTACATAAAAGACATCTTCATGAGTCTGAAATTCTTGGATCAACTCTATTCCATTCTGAAATTCAGTGTTTTGAAGAAATCTGGGTAGAGACAGATCACTTACTTTGTAAAACAGAAAATCTCCTGCCTGGATGCCTACAGGATTTTAATTTTTACCTTTTCCCTCATGTATAAGGATATCTCGCCTAAGAACATGTATAGGTTCAGCATGTACTGGGGCTGGAAAGCCAAGGAAATGAACACAGAACAAAGGCAGGGGTGTCTGGAGCAAGACGTGGAGGGGAAAGGTCTCCTCCCACCTCCGTCATCCCAGCGCTGAGCTCCCACTCCCAGCCTACATGCTGCAGGGCAGCTTTCTCCTTAGAAAGTCCTGGCAAAAAAGGACCCAGTCAGGTGCAGAGTGAACCAAACTGGTACTGTTAGTGTAGCTCATGTGTAAAGATTGAGTCACTGAGACTTAGAGAAAGGTTAAACATGCAAGGGTCCGTCTCTCTTTATAATTTGGAAGGGGACATGGAGGGACTCATATATGTATCTTCGTGCTGTTGTTACTTTGGTATGCTCTGATGAGGTTGTCCCTTTGAGATCACAGGGGAAGGCTTTAGGTGACATTTTAAAATTATAAGTATAATCTGTATATCTCCCAAGCTTCCCCATCTTGTAAGTGCAAATGAGAATAGATTACTTTTTAATAAAAATTCTTTAATATTTATCTCACCTAAGGCCTAAAAAAAAGATCACTGAGGGTGGCTGGGGTGGACTTCTGTGAAGACAGTGAGTATGCCCTGGTCCATCATTACAGGAAGAGGCAGATTCTGGGAATATGAAAGGAAGGCTTGAGGGAAAGCTGTGAGCATGGAAGGAAGAAGGAAGTCCTCCCTTACCTGGGGCTTTTAAGGCTTGAGCTTTGGCCTCCACGGAGACAAAGATGTGCTTGGAAGAACTCCTGGTAAGTGGAGGAAAACCAAGGCTTGGCCAGCAGGCGTCAGACCATGAACCAAGGGTCCTTTAAAGGGCCCCTTGATACGGGACTTGGGCCTAGGTTTTAGGCTCCAAAAGACAACATATCTGCTAGCCACCAGTGATTTTCTCTGAGCTCAAATATTATTCCACTACTGCTAAGCCTTCAGTAAAAAAGGGAGCAGCTGGACTCACAGTGGGGCCAGAGCAGCAACAGGGAGAACAGCACACCTGGAAGAGACACGACAGTGGCTGTAGCTGCCCCAGGATCGTCAGCATCCTGAAGCAACAGGATGAACTCGGCCATCGCCGGCCTGGGCTGTTGTTGCCTGTGGTACTGGGGGTCTGTGTGACAGGCATGGCAGGGGTGCCAGCAAAGACCAAGGGACTCCCCCAGAGACTCGACAGAGAGAATGTCCTAGGGAGTTCAGCTGAGGCTCTGCTCCTAGGCACTAAGGGTACAGAACCAGAAGACTTCAGAGGTACATTATGATTAAAGAACAATTATTAAAAAACAATCTGTTCTCATATGTACCTATAAAATGGGGAAGCTTGGGGCTGTACAGACTATACTTAAAATTTTAAAATGCCACCTAGATTTGTCTGGTTGTGACCGCTTTCTCTCAATCTTAAATTGAACATGGTGAAGCCTTTCCAGTGTGCACAGCCAGACCTTCAGTGGCTTAGGACGCTTTTCCATGATGGTTTTGGTAATTCCTCCTCTTCTAGTTCTCTTTATTTCCAAGGAACACCTGTCATGTTTAAGTTCCCTTTCTGTTCTCTGCAGGGATATCTGTCCCCTTATCTTCATATTATCAGAACTCTGTCCTTCTCTTCCACATTCCTGGACAACACCTCAAGTTAGTGGATATTCTGGTCAGTGCTGTGAAAGACTACGGCACTTCTGCTCTTATTGCCTCAAGGGAAGTTGTAATGATGCTCCTGCATTTTCAGTTGTTCCTGGAGTCCCTTGCCTCACCATCACCATTCCAACACTTTTCCTTATAATCTTAGCCTGCCCTCTAGCATGGCTTTCTTACCCTGATTTTCTTGCCCTGATTTCATAGTCTTATCTCCTTGCATTTTCTAGAGAATGAACATTCCACACTTTTCTGGTAATTTTTAAGGTGTGGTGTTCTTCTGAGTTTTCAGACTGATGGCTCTGCTCTCTCTTACAGTATTCTTCCACAGGTACAATAGACATATGGAGCATCACTGTTTTCCTTGGTTCTCTGATCCCTGCTTTAGGTCATCGGGGGCATGGCGAACTGCTGTCTATAGTCGCTAGTTAAACTCCAGGCTCCCACTGGCTCAGTGGGCTGTAATCTTGATGTCCAGCAGAGCAGACAAATGCCTGAGACAGCAGTCCCAGGAAGCAGAATGCTCCTGCTACCATCACGCTGAGAGTGCTTCTACAATACACTCCCATGGCAGAGTCTCACCAGTGTCCACCAACTTCCTGCTCAGTGAGTTCTAGGAGCTTTAATCTCTGGATGGATGTGGAAGGACCTATCCTACAGGGGGTGGAGGAGAAAACTGTGGTGCTGCCAAAAGCAGAGACTATGCTGTAAAGTATATACACCCTCTTTCCTAACCAAGTATATACACCCTCTTTCCTAACCAGTATCAATCTTGATTTTTTGAATTATTTGTAAGGTGGTTAATAGAATAATAGAAAAGTGTTTTCCCACCTAATTTCTGGTAGGGTTCAAATAAGTGGGCTTATTGCCTCTAAAGTAGTGGGCATTTTTTCCAGATTCTTGCAAAAGGGAGATCTCAGTTCTATTTTTCTCTGTCATTGAGAAGTTTAGTCACTCTTCAAAAGCACTTTAGTGCTACCTAGGCACAACTATAAACCAGAAGTCTTGCACTCTCCAAATTAGTCCCAAACTGCTGTGACTTACTGGATAGAAATTCTCTTACAAGAAATGGATTGTTTCACACTAATGAAACAGGATACAGATCTTCGAGATTTACTGAATGTTCTACCTTTGAGATTTTCAGCTAGCACTCCTGTTTAGTCTTATCTCACTTCTGAAAACAAGAGTGCTCTATTCATCACAGCCATCCTGTCAAACTGCCTCACATTTCTTTTTTTTTTTTTTTAATATAATTTATTTTATTACCATTAATTTACAATTACATGTGCAATATTACGATTATTAAACTACCCCTTCATCAGGTCCCCCCCACCAACCCCATTACAGTCACTGTCCATCAGCGTAGTGAGATGCTATAGAATCACTACTTGTCTTCTCTGAGTTGTACTGCCCTCCCCGTGCCCCCCCAACATTACATTTGCTAATCGTAATGCCCCTTTTTCCCTCTTATCCCTCCCTTCCCGCCCATTTTCCCCAGTCCCTTTCCCTTTGGTAACTATTAGTCCGTTCTTGGGTTCTGTGAGTCTGCTGCTGTTTTGTTCCTTCAGTTTTTCTCTTTGTTCTTATACTCCACATATGAGTGAAATCATTTGATACTTGTCTTTTTCGGCTTGGCTTATTTCACTGAGCATAATACCCTCTAGCTCCATCCATGTTGTTGCAAATGGTAGGATTTGTTTTCTTCTTATGGCTGAATAATATTCCATTGTGTATATGTACCACATCTTCTTTATCCATTCATCTACTGATGGACACTTAGGTTGCTTCCATTTCTTGGCTATTGTAAATAGTGCTGCAATAAACATAGGGGTGCATCTGTCCTTTTCAAATTGGGCTGCTGCATTCTTAGGGTAAATTCCTAGGAGTGGAATTCCTGGGTCAAATGGTATTTCTATTTTGAGTTTTTTGAGGAACCTCCATACTGCTTTCCACAATGGTTGAACTAATTTGCAGTCCCACCAGCAGTGTAGGAGGGTTCCTTTTTCTCCACATCCTCGCCAACATTTGTTGTTGTTTGTGTTTTGGATGTTGGCCATCCTCACTGGTGTGAGGTGATATCTCATTGTGGTTTTAATCTGCATTTCTCTGATGATTAGCGATGTGGAGCATCTTTTCATGTGCCTGTTGGCCATCTGAATTTCTTCTTTGGAGAAGTGTCTATTCATGTCCTCTGCCCATTTCTTAATTGGATTATTTGCTTTCTGTTTGTTAAGGTGCATGAGTTCTTTATATATTTTGGATGTCAACCCTTTATCAGATACGTTTTTATGAATATATTCTCCCATACTGTAGGATGTCTTTTTGTTCTACTGATGGTGTCCTTTGCTGTACAGAAGCTTTTCAGCTTGATATAGTCCCACTTGTTCATTTTTGCTTTTGTTTCCCTTGCCCGGGAGATATGTTCGTGAAGAAGTTGCTCATGTTTATGTCCAGGAGATTTTTGCCTATGTTTTTTTCTAAGAGTTTTATGGTTTCATGACTTACATTCAAGTCTTTGATCCACCTTGAGTTTACCTTTGTGTATGGGGCTAGACAGTAGTCCAGTTTCATTCTCTTACATGTAGCTGTCCAGTTTTTCCAACACCAGCTGCTGAAGAGGCTGTCATCTCCCCATTGTATATCCAAGGCACTTTTATCAAATATTAATTGACTGTATATGTTTGGGTTAATGTTTGGATTTTCTATTCTGTTCCACTGGTCTGTGGGTCTGTTTTTGTGCCAATACCAAATTGTCTTGATTACTGTGGCTTTGTAGTAGAGCTTGAAGTCAGGGAGTGTAATTCCCCTGTTTTATTCCTCCTTCTCAGGATTGCTTTGGCTATTCGGGGTCTTTTGTGGTTCCATATGAATTTTAGAATTATTTGTTCCAGTTCATTGAAGAAAGCTGTTGGTAGTTTGATAGGGATTGCATTGAATCTGTAGATTGCTTTAGGTAGTATAGCCATTTTGACAATATTGATTCTTCCTAGCCAAGAGCATGGGATGCATTTCCATTTGTTAGTGTCCTCTTTAATTTCTCTTAGGAGTGTCTTGTAGTTTTCAGAGTACAGGTCTTTCACTTCCTTCGTTAGGTTTATTCCTAGGTATTTTATTCTTTTTGATGCAATTGTGAATGGAATTGTTTTTCTGATTTCTCTTTCTGTTAGTTCATCATTAGTGTATAGGAAAGCAACAGATTTCTGTGTGTTAATTTTGTATCCTGCAACTTTGCTGAATTCAGATATTAGTTCCAGTAGTTTTGGAATGGAATCTTTAGGGTTTTTTATGTACAGTATCATGTCATCTGCAAATAGTGACAATTTGACTTCTTCTTTACCAATCTGGATGCCTTGTATGTCTTTGTTTTGTCTGATTGCTGTGGCTAGGACCTCCAGTACTATGTTGAATAACAGTGGAGAGAGTGGGCATCCTTGTCTTGTTCCCGATCTTAGATGAAAAGCTTTCAGCGTCTCGCCGTTAAGTATGATGTTAGCTGTGGGTTTGTCATATATAGCCTTTATGATGTTGAGGTACTTGCCCTCTATACCCATTTTGTTGAGAGTTTTAATCATGAATGGATGCTGAATTTTGTCAGATGCTTTTTCAGCATCTCTGGAGATGATCATGTGGTTTTTGTTCTTCTTTTTGTTGATGTGGTGGATGATGTTGATGGATTTTCGAATGTTGTACCATCCTTGCATCCCTGGGATGAATCCCACTTGATCATGGTGTATGATCCTCTTGATGTATTTTTGAATTCGGTTTGCTAATATTTTGTTGAGTATTTTTGCATCTACGTTCATCAGGGATATTGGTCTGTAATTTTCTTTTTTGGTGAGGTCTTTGCCCGGTTTTGGTATTAGAGTGATGCTGGCTTCATAGAATGAGTTTGGAAGTATTCCCTCCTCTTCTATTTTTTGGAAAACTTTAAGGAGAATCGGTGTTATTTCTTCTCTATATGTCTGGTAGAATTCAGAGGTGAATCCATCAGGCCCAGGGTTTTTGTTCTTGGGTAGTTTTTTGATTACCAATTCGATTTCGTCACTGGTGATTGGTCTGTTTAGTTTTTCTGTTTCTTGCTTGGTCAGTCTTGGAAGGTTGTATTTTTCTAAGAAGTTGTCCATTTCTTCTATGTTTTTCAGCTTGTTAGCATATAGAGTCTCATAATATTCTCTTATGATTCTTTGTATTTCTGTGGGGTCCGTCGTGATTTTTCCTTTCTCATTTCTGATTGTGTTTATGTGTGTAGATTCTCTTTTTCTCTTTATAAGTCTGGCTAGGGGTTTATCTATTTTGTTTATATTTTCAAAGAACCAGCTCTTGGTTTCATTGATTTTTTTCTATTGTTTATTCTTCTCAATTTTATTTATTTCTTCTCTGATCTTTATTATGTCCCTCCTTCTGGTGACTTTGGGCCTCATCTGTTCTTCTTTTTCCAATTTCAGTAATTGTGTCTTTAGACTATTCATTTGGGAATGTTCTTCCTTCTTTAAATAGGCCTGGATTGCAATATACTTTCCTCTTAGAACTGCCTTTGCTGCGTCCCACAGAAGTTGTGGCTTTGTGTTGTTGTTGTTGTCATTAGTCTCCATATATTCTTTGATTTCTGTTTTGATTTGGTCGTTAACCCATTGATTAATTAGGAGAGTGTTGTTAAGTCTCCATGTATTTGTGAGCCTTTTTGATTTCTTTCTAAAATTTATTTCTAGTTTTATACCTTGGTGATCTGAGAAGTTGGTTGGTAGGATTTCAATATTTTTGAAATTACTGAGGTTCTTTTTGTGGCCTAGTATGTGGTCTATTCTGGAAAATGTTCCATGTGCACTTGAGAAGAATGTGTATCCTGTTGCTTTTGGGTGTAGAGTTCTGTAGATGTCTGTTAGGTCCATCTGTTCTAGTGTGTTGTTCAGTGCCTCTGTGTCTTTACTTATTTTCTGTCTGGTTGATCTGTCCTCTGGAGTGAGTGGTGTGTTGAAGTCTCCTAAGATGAATGCATTGCTGTCTATTTCCTCCTTTAATTCTGTTAGTATTTGTCTCACATATGCTGGCGCTCCTGTGTTGGGTGCATATATATTTATAATGGTTATATCTTCTTGTTGGACTGACCCCTTTATCATTATGTAATGTCCTTCTTTATCTTTTGCTACTTTCTTCGTTTTGAAGTCTATTTTGTCTGATACAAGTACTGCAACACCGGCTTTTTTCTCTTTGTTGTTTGCATGAAATATCTTTTTCCATCCCTTCACTTTTAGTCTGTGTATATCTTTGGATTTGAGGTGAGTTTCTTGTAGGCAGCATATAGATGGGTCTTGCTTTTTTATCCATTCTGTTACTCTGTGTCTTTTGATTGGTGCATTCAGTCCATTTACATTTAGGGTGATTATTGATAGGTATGTACTTATTGCCATTGCTGGCTTTAGATTCGTGGTTACCAAGGGTTCAAGGGTTGCTTCTTTACTATCTAACAATCTAACTTAACTTTATTGTTAAGTTATTGTAAACACAGTCTGATGTTTCTTTCTTTCTCTCCCTTCTTATTCCTCCTCCTCCATTCTTTCTATAATAGGTGTTTTATTCTTTGCCTTTAGTTGGTATTTGGATGGTCTGCTTTCTTTGCTATGATTTTTTTTTTCCCTCTGGTGACATCTTTTTAGCCTTAGGTGTGCTTCCCTCTAGAGCAGTCCATTTAAGATATCCTGTAGTGGTGGTTTATGAGACGCAATTCTCTTAACTTTCGTTTATCTGGAAATTGTTTAATCCCTCCATCATATTTAAATGATAATCGTGCTGGATACAATATTCTTGGTTCGAGGCCCTTCTGTTTCATAACGTTAAATATATGATGCCATTCTCTTCTGGCCTGTAAGGTTTCTGTTGAGAAGTCTGATGATAGTCTGATGGGTTTTCCTTTGTAGGTGATCTTTTTTCTCTCTCTAGCTGCCTTTAATACCCTGTCTTTATCTTTGATCTTTGCCATCTTAATTATTATGTGTCTTGGTGTTGTCTTCCTTGGGTCCCTTGTGTTGGGAGATCTATGAGCTTCGGTGGACTGCGAGACTACTTCCTTCCCCAGCGAGGGAAAGTTTTCAGCAATTATTTCTTCAAAGACACTTTCTATCCCTTTTTCTCTCTCTTCTTCCTCTGGTACTCCTATAATGCGAATATTGTTCCGTTTGGATTGGTCACACAGTTCTCTTAATATTCTTTCATTCCTAGAAATCCTTTTATCTCTCTCTGCCTCAGCTGCTCTGTACTCCTGTTCTCTGTTTTCTATTCCATTAACAGTCTCTCGCATCTCATCCATTCTGCTGTTAAGCCCGTCGATCGCTTGTCTGATTTCTGTATTGTCTTTCCTCAGTTCCCTCACTTCCTCCCTCAGCTCTTGCACATTTCTCTGTAGGTCCATCAGCATGGTTATGACTTTTATTCTAAATTCTTTTTCAGGGAGGCTGTGCATTTCCATCCCTTCAGACTCCCTCTCTGGGGTTGTCTGGTTGATTTTGGTCTGAACCATATTCCTCTGTCTTTTCATGGCTGTAAAATTTGGTCACTGATAGTTGCCACGTATGTCAGCTGGGTTCTTTAAGACTTTAAAAAGAAAGAAAAAAAAAGAGAAAAAAAGAAAAAAAAGCAAAGAAAGAAAAAAAGAAAAAAAGAAAGAAAAGAAAAAACAAAAACAAACAAAAACAGAAAAAAACAAAAAAAATGCCCACCGGACGTAGATTCTGTGGGAATGCTCTAGGTGGCGCTATTGCCCCACTATTCCACAGCTGTGACTGTGCCGCTCCGCAGGGCCCTTTATCGCTCTGGCAGGGGTGGGAACGAATAGGAGGCTGTTGATCTCAGTGAGAAGTGTTAAGTATGGCTACGCTTCCTCAGTCTCCAGCTAAGGCGTCTGAAACTCCCCAGGACTCCCAGCCTGCTGGGCTGAGTGTGCTGGGGCGATCCGGCTCCTCCGCTGGGCTCCTGTCTCTTTAAGACCGCTGAGGAAAGCGCGCGCTTTTTTTTTTCCTTCCCGGAGCCGGCTGCAAGCCCCCTGGCGCGTTCCCCGCTCAGATCCTGCCCCTCTGTCTCTCCAATCTCCGCTGCACTGCGCGATGTGGGTCAGCGCTCCCCGCGCAGATCACCGGGGCTGGCTACTACTTCGCGGGGTGCACTTCCCCTCCCTCCCGGCTCTGAATCCTCTCCTCCCGCCGGTGCGCTGGGGTGGGGGAGGGCTCGGGTCCCGCCGGGTCGCGGCTCCGTATCTTACCCGCCTCTTGGGGTGCCGAGTCCTCTCGGGTGTAGCTGCACGCTGTGCGCTTTCCTGTGTATTCTCGTCTTTCTTTTAGGAATAGATGTATTTTCTGTGTTTTCGTAGATAAATATAGTGTTGGGAGGAGATTTCTGCCGCCCTGCTCACACCGCCATCTTCCCGGAAGTCCTCTGCCTCACATTTCTTAAGATTGATTTTGAAATCATGTAACAGCAAGAGACCCAACTTTATAGATAAGCTGTCTTCCAGATCAACACCTCATTTGTTCTCAGACTGTAGGTTGTTATGAAATATAGAAAGGAAACATTCAATTTAAAATTTCATTGAAAAGGCCATTCACTAGCTGGAGGCATTTTGTATTCACATAGTCTAGTATTTCTTCTGGAATAAGGTAAAATATAAATAAATGAGTTAAGTAAATAAAGGGAAGAACAAATGCATAGGCCTCCAGATGACTCCCACATTCTAATGCACGCATTCCATTAGTAGGATTCTCCTCATTTCGGGTATTACCAATTTTTTGTTACTGATATTTTGTTCTCTTATCCAGTGATACAGCGGTGTTGGTTACCTTTTAAGAGCTGAACGAAAATTAATTACTGGGAGCCTATTGCTTTACTGAGACTGGAGCAAAAGAATGCAAAGCTATGCCAAGAAAATATATTATCTGTTCTAGAGTTTCCTTGCTATGTTGCTCCAAGTAGCATGTCTGAGGTATAATAAATACACATTCTCCATGTTTCCAGCAGAGGGCTCTAAAGAGAAAGAGGCAGGCAGGCAGGCAGAGTTTGGGAATTTGGGGAGAGAGGTAAACATTTTAATTGTGTTGAAAGGAAATCTGTTCTTAAAAAAAAATCAAACTCAACTTCTAAAAGGTGAATTACAGTCACCAAAATTACCCTCTAAGTGCACATTTACAGAATGGCATTTTTGCTTATTAGTAAAGGTACACTGGCCTTATCACAATTGGTACCAATCCCTTTTATTCTTGTTTTCACAGCCTGTTCAGGAAGCTCTTATCACGTGTGAATTAGTGCCTGTGGGGCATATGCAATCTGGATTAAATGGAAACAATGACCTCCACCCATCCCTGGATTATTCCCCTCCAGAATGGAATTTTTCTGCAGAATGGAGTTTACTAGACATACTGTGTGGCACCTGGGATGTGTTTTCAGACTTGTGGCATTATTTTAAAGCAATGAGCCTCAAATTTTGTTTGGTGTTTGTTTCACTTGTCAGAGTCTGAAGAAAAGCTTCTACTCTCCAGAGATAGTTTTAGGCCAGGTCGTGCTGAGATGGTGAACTCAAAAAAGAATGAAAAATAAAAGGTCTTTACTGAGTTAAAAGTATCATGCTTTATAGCTAGGACTTCTGACATTATATAAAATGCATGTATTAAAGCCTTTGACTTCTGACTTCTTCCGACACAGATTATTTAAAGAATTAATTTATATATACTTAGGAGCCACAAATGACACAGTTACTATCAATTTATTCATATACGATCACCCCCAAACAATACTGGCACATCCAGGTTTGGGATACAAAAAACTGGAGTCCTTTATGTTAGAGAGGGTTTTAATGATTTGCTGAGGTCCCGCTTTATAGGCTAGGTATGAAAAGATAAGGGAATTCAAGAGAAATTACAGTTCATACAAGAGGCACATACATTACATGTCTTTAAAAATTAGCTTACTGAAACTGTAAAAATCAAGATCAGACTAGATCTCCTAGTCATGACTTTTGATGGTTAGCATGGCACATATGAGTGGTTGGCCAACAGGCAGTGAAACCTCAAGATTTATGCTCTATGGGATTCCGAGTCCTACATTTAAACATAGAGCTTAGAGTAAGATGATCTATTCAAGTATTTTTCTATAAGAATTATCCTAGAATTCTAATATATAAATATTGTTTTTCTAATAATTATTCTTATTCAAGGAAGTATTAAAATACAAGGTTGCAAATTAATAAAAATTGGAACTGGCTAATCAAATTTGAATTAATGCATGAAGTTCAACTATTGTAATAAATTATTAGTGATTCAAAACTCAGTTAAATATTTCCTTATTAGCTCAAGGATGGTGATTTAAAATGTACTTGTATTAGTTTAACTACTCAATGAGATTATTTAAAAATATTTACAAAAAAGCAAACAAAAGGCCCGTTTAAAGTCTTCACTCTGTGTGGTTTTCTTTGTAAAGGCTTTAATACATGCATTTTATATAACATACTTAAACACATAGTAAAAGCTGGGTACTGCAATTCTTTAACTAGAGGTCCATAAGTAGGATACACTATGATTACATGCATGGAAATGGAAGACAGCCTGGGTTCAACTCCTTAACTTCTACCACCTACTTGCTGAGGCCTTTGGACATACTACTTTGTGCCTTGGTTTATTCCCCTGTAAAGTGGGAGTAACTGGTATAAGTCCTCATAGACTGATGGAATGAGACAACCTACATACTTAGAAAAGAGCTTGGCATACAATAATAAAATATTACTAGGTTTGCACAGCTAGCATACAGATTTTCAGTAATTCAAATATATCAGTGTGTCTGTAGTTATTGTGGCACTGAGCAGACACATCACACTCTGGCTCAGTCCTACTGGTGGCTTCCTATGGCATCTGGAATAAAATCCCAAGTCCTTGCCATGGCGCTGCATGGTCTAGCTTTGGGTCATCTCTCAGGCCTGTTCCCTCTACTCCACTCTCCACAAGGCTCCCCTTCATTTAGTTCTTTGTGCACACATCACTACAGAAGGGCCTTTCCTAACAACTTCATTCAAAAGTTCTTTCTCCACCTCTTCCACTAGCTCTATACTCCTTATCCGCTTTCTTATTTCTGATACTTGTAATTAGTACTGGCCCCTTCATTACAGAGGCATTTATTCATTTGTTTATAATCTGCCTTCCCCCACCAGAATGTGGGCTCCATGAGGTCAGGGAATACATCTTGAACATAGCTGTACCTTATGTTTCCAAAACATTGCCTGAATTTAGGAGGCTCTCAATAAATGACTGTCAAATAACTGAATTAAATAGCTCACAGGGTACAAAAAAGGATTAACACATAGTCTATCTCCTTAAGGGGGTTATAATCTTGTGTGGAAGAAGAAACATTACAACCTATATCATAGTATATTATTGCCTGAATCACTTTAAATTTTGAAGTGATTGTTAAAAGGAGTGATAAATTTTTATTATCTTCATCTAAGGCTTAATTGTTGGATTTAAAAAGCCCTTTGTGTACACTCATTCAATTGAGAATGGAACCGAGCTGTGTTAGCTTAGTCTCTGGTGTGCTGGTCACTGGTAGTTACACCGCGTCTGTACCATGAGTACATTAGGAGGCACACACATAACGGTACTTGGAGTATTCTGTATATAATGTGACTAGTAGACATTTCTTTCGACAGACCAGCTCAACCAAGGCTAATGTGTGAAGTAATCAGCTGCACAGCCTTTCCATTTATTTTACCATCTGAATAGGGAATGAAAAGCCCTGAGCCAGAACCTTGTCTTGTACAGATAAAAGGGAAAGAGAGAGAAGGAAGTGCTTCCACCTGCTGATGCTACTGGGAGCCGTCGGCTGACCTTCCTGAAAACCAGTTCACCATGTGACTTCAGCCTTCTCTCAGGAAAGGAGTGAGACCGCTCTCTTTTCCACTTACGTGTAACCCTCAGACTTACTTTGATACTTTAGGGAGAGAGGAACAAATAGCAAAGAAAAAAACTGATAGCATCGGATTTAGAAGCTACCATCTCTCTTACTGGATAAAGCCTCTGAATGTTTCTACGCTATAGCGGCTACTTTTACCAAAGTCAGTTTCAACCTCAAGCCTAGCTAGATCAATGGAATGGTTTTTGAATACTTTTCACCAGGAGCAAAGACATCAAATCACAGTTAATGGAAACAACTTTTGTGAGGGCTACAGTCCAACCCATATTTTAAAAATTTTCCAAATTAAGGAAGCAAGCAAAATGATTGTTTATGCAATGTTTCACCCCTTCAGTATTAGTTTAGATAGATATTACACACAGACACACACATGTATCAGGGACCAGCACAGCCCTGGATTTATCACTCACTAGCTCTGTGGCCTTGAGGAAGTCACCTTACCACTCTCTGCTGCAGCTTCCTTATCTATAAAATGGATGATGTCATCTACCCTATAAGGATGTCTTGAGGACTATATAAAAAAAGACATGTGTAAGCCTGTTGCCTGGCAGGTACTAAGTCCTGGAAAAATGTTACTTTTTCCTTTCTGTACAATTGGCTACTTTCTCTGATAATCATATTCTCCTCCTTCCTTTTAATAACAGAACTGCCTAGTTGTAGCTGGGTAAGTGGCTGCCCCACAAAAGACCACACTTCCCAGCTGGTGTGGACGGGTATCTAAATTCTGATCAGTGGGATGGAGGCAGAAATGATGTGTGCACCTCCCCTGCGAGGAAGGGGCTTGCCCTCCGGCTCTCCCGGCTGAGGCAAGCACAGCCGAACCCACACAATCCACACTCCTGGGCCCAGTGGTGGCATGGAGAGGAAGCTGCTGAGACCCCACAGGGGTCACCCTGTCCTTTCTCCTCCCTGGATCTTCTATGTCTGATAAAAATAAACTTCTATACTGTTTAAGTTTGTTTTTTGTTAAAGTGGCCAAATCAATACTCTAATGCTACCATATTTACTCAATTTTAAATTATAAAAGTTTATAGCAAGGCATCTTGATATTTATAGGCATTCCCTTCCATACTGATAATCAGTTATTTGATGTCAAGTCCTTGTTGAGGGAAGACAATCTCCTGCCCAAAATATAACATTTCACAAGTCATAGGTAGTCTCTGGGTCCAGGCAATGGACACCTGATGACAGGGACAGAAGTCCAGAACTAAATGGCCAGCAGCTTTCCAGGCAGGTGGGTGTTGGGGAAGGTCATGAAGTCAGAGCACAGGGCACAGGACAAATGGGGGCTCACTTTTTCTAAACATAAAAATGGGCCTCCCAATATTCCAGTTTTGGGGATGGGAGTGTAAGACTCCACTTAACAGCATCCACCTACCAGCCTGAGGTAGTTCTGCAGCATTTGAAGAGGGATCATAGATGCATAAGTCACACTACTGAGGCAGCCTTCTTGAGGACCTGTAAGAAAGAAACATACAAAAGGAAAATTGGCTCTTGTTGAATAGGATCAAAATACAATAAAACTTACCATAAATGATACAATCTGTTGACTTATGTAGGCAGAGTTGACATGTGGCCAAGAGGCACCTCTGTGCCTTTGACATTGGCCCTGACTGGTAAACAGACTCTGCTCCTGGCCTCCCAGGAGACCGCCAGCCGCCTCCTCCTTCCCCTGGGAAGCCTGCCCATCTCCTGTCAATCACAGCCGGGGCCTCCAGATCCCAGCTCTGACACTGTAGCTAGCATTTGCTATCACTGCTGGATTCAGTATTTTACTGTTTATAAGCAAATGTTATGAGCGATAATCCCAATCCTCAGAAGGTTCTAGCCTTGGCCACGATTAAAGCAAAGGTCTGGGGTCACCCTTTATGTTACCTGACAATAACAAAAAGCATTTTTAACACAGTGTCTGTCACCCTCTTTTTAGCACATAGGTTTGGCCCCTGGTTTGTTCCTAATGAGAGATGCACAGCAATCAACGATCAGGACAGATATCACCACAGGTGTCAGAAACATGGCTTTTGATTTTCACTCTCCTTAATCAAATGTTTAAAAAACATCCAACTACTTGGTAGCGGTAGTCATGCTGCATAGGTAGAGGACGCAGGACAAAAACATGCAGATTTAAGAACTGGTGCCAAGACGATCACGAAGCAAACGCTTTCAGCGCGAACTCACTGGGACTATCTTTACCTGACAAGAGTACAGTGATCTGCTCTGTTTTCTTCTTCCTCATAAAATCCCATGGGGGCTGGATGAAGCTCTGACCTGATGACCACGGTATATTTCCTGGTTCAAAAAACGAAATAAAATGTCATGAGAAGCTTAAAAGTAACTCTTCTTACAAGGGGCAATGTACCATCCCAAGTGAGAACTCTAAGGAACCCTGAGCTTAAACTGTCAAAGGCCCACACAGAATGTGTGCAGGTCACACCACGGGTTAGCTCCTTAATAGGATTTGTGCTGAAGGTCAAGAGGAAGGCTTTCAAAACACACTTCTCCAAAGCTGTTCCAAGGAGGGGTTATGAGAGACACCTGGAGAGCGGAAAATACAACGAAGTACTTCTGGGTAAATTCTCAAGAGCAAAGCTGAGCACGTGGACGGTTCCTCCAGTGCCTGCTTCACAAAGTCCAAGCGCTTTGGATAAGATAACAGGTCCTTTATGATCGGGTCCCTCCCTTCCTTTCCAACAAATTTTTAGATTCCAGAAAAAAAAACAAGGAACTTCAGAGGCTCAGAATAAAGCACACCTTCTCACAGTCTGGGCCCTCTGGGTCAACATACACCGTTCTTTCTAGGAAGGGTCCCACTTCAAAGGTGTTCACTCTAGAGAGGGATTTGTGGAAAGTACCTGTTTCCATCTCTCCCCTCCCACAAATCAATTCTTAAATACCTTTGCTCAGCACACCCCCAACACATGTGCATACCCCCACCTATAACTCACTGCTTATCTGGAGCACGGTCCCTTTAATCTAGGTTGGGTTATGGATACAGTAAAGTCAGTTGTATACATTAATAACGATGTTATAGTTAGCAATGACCACGTGGCTACAGCCAGGCACTTAACTAAGGCTTTTACCCACAAAACTCAAAGATTTTCTGAGATCTGAAATGCTAGTAGGGTAACCATGGCTCAGTGACAAGCATCAACACTGGAACCATCAGGCCTTAGTATCTATTGCTCACAGAGGTAAACCTGATGGTGGTGAATACTCATTTGCCTTCACCAGTTTCCATATTAGCTGGATGAGGGCTGAGGATGAGGATACAGGGCCACTTCTTTCAAAACATGGCTGTGCTGACTTTGTTTATCAGACCCCTGGACAGAAGCACACCTGCAGGACATTCTGTTGTATGGGCAAAAGGGGCTCCTGAAAACCTTTTATGACTTATTTTCTTAATGCAATTATTTAATTATGTGAGAATTCTTCTGTAATAATTGTAATAATTTCCATGATCATGCCAAAAATCCAAAAAACTTTCATGAACAATTTGCTTTAAAAACATGGTTTTTCAACATGTTTGTACATGTTTTGAAAGTGATTTAGTAGATATGAGTGAACAGAAGAAGGCATTTCTGATAGAATGAGCTATACATTCACAGCAGGGTGAAAGACCCCCTGGCTTTAACCTTGACCGTTCTTTTGCAACATGGTGCTGTTGAAAATTGACAACTTTCCTATCAGACAGACTGGGATTTGAATCCTGACCGCTTTGCTCCACAGCTGTGTGACAAGTCGTCTTGTAACTAGTTATTGGTAAAATGAGCCCACTGGAAGGACGCACTGAGGTCCATATATAAACATACTGGCCCAGTTTTGACATAGCAGCCGATTCCTCATAGACATGTTCTCCTGGTTCAATGAGGAAAGAAACTAACCAGGGACAACTCACACTTACAGAGCATTTACTACTCTTGCCAGAGAGCAAATCTTCTTTTAAGTTCTCCTGAGTCTGTTTCACGATGTCTATCAAGCAGAAACAAGCAGTTCTCACCCTGACTCACCCCACATGGATTCTCTGACTATGTCTTCCTTAAAGGGCTTCTTCCAACTCTGGACTTCATTAGGACGCCCATCCTGGGGGAAAGGGGCTAATGCATTACAGCGTCCTGAGCATAGCCCAGGAACAAATCTGGAGCTGTGTTCGGGACTTACGCAGGAGCAAGCAGCTGCAGTGTGGTTAGTTTCTCACATTTATCAAAATAGGAAGTGCAATCACAAAGCCTCATCAAGGGCTTTCATGTTCCTTTACTCTCTGAGTATTATTTGAGGCATAAAAGCATTTTTATACTAACAGGCAACATTATGGAATGGCTGCATTGTGAATGCCCAAGTTTTTCAGCACCAGCAGCTGCCACAAGTGAGCTTTGAATGTGTTTAATCAATGAACCAAGTATCAGGTGATGGAGTCCATAAGCATAAATTAACCAGAAATCTTTCCCTTCAGCGCAGGAGTGCTGATACCTATTGTGATGGATCGGATGCTGCTTGCCCCGAGGCCAATGCTGGAGTCGGCGCTGTTATGAAACGTCACATCTTCCAGACTCCACCATCCATCAGAAGAAATTGCTTGGAAATGATTTGTCAGAGCTTGACTCACTGCTTTTGAAAAATCATCCCATGATGTCTGTTTGCGGATATTTAAAGTACATATTGTGTTTTCACATTCAAAGTCATCAGAACCACCGTTGCCTGGTTGAATCTCACCCACTGAAATCCTTAACGGTATTTTAAGAGAATCTGATGGGAGAATAAAAGAATTAGGGGAAGAAATCCTGAAAGAAAAAAATCAGCAAAACTCTTACATACCGCAGATGTGAACATTTTAGAAGCAAAGGGCAGCTATCATATTTCTTTAAATAATATGAATTAAATGTTCTGCTATTGAACAAAACTGGTCTCCCAATCTCTTCACCCTTTCTTTGGAATCATGCTGCTTGAACTAGGTATCTTTCCTTGTATCTTTGGTCCTTTCTACTTCATTGACTCTCCCTTCAGCAAGAGTCTCAAGTTCTTTAAAAAAAAGAAAATCTGAGAAAAACTAGAGCCCACTCTTGACTCTGAATTCTCTATATTGCCCTTTTCCTCACCTGCACTGATAACATCAAGAATAAGGCAGGTTTTAGTTGTATAGGTCAGTGTGCTTGGGATAGTGGCTTTGGACTTATACAGACTTAGGTCTGAGCCTCAGAGTCAGCCTTCTACTAGCCACGTGTACTTGGTAAATTGCCTCGATCTCTTCCTACTCCAATACCTTCTATAAAATGTTGCTACTACTGAGTTATTATGAAGAGTAAATGAACTCGTGTTTGGGGTGGGTTTAACACACTGTTATATGTTAAGTAATCGTATTTGATAAATGGAAAACAATGCAGCAGAAGCTTTTTAAATGATCTTTCTAAGCTATGAGATGAATGGACTGAGCCCCACCAAGGTGGGCAGCACCCCATGTGCCCTGTTCTCATGAACTGAATTGTATGCTTACCAACAGTCAGTTGTGTTTATTCCCAAATCTTCTCTGTCTGTTGAATTCATTACTATAAGTAGTAAATTAAATATTCCACGTATGGATGAAATGAGTTCCTATCCCTATGAAAATGAAGCTGAACACTTTAGAGACACTGAACAATGGAGTTGCTAAGCCAGCTGATGAGGTACAGATGGGACAACTACACAATAAGAAAAAGATTCTCTCTAGGCAGATGCTGCCTTTAGTTGTAATTATTATGTACATAATTATACTTAAGTCCTCACACACTAGAAATCACAGGTGAAGCATTTAGGGTGTGGTTTGTTCAGAGAAGAATAGGTGGAAGTTTGATCATACTAAAGACTTTAACCTAAAGTTGAATTACTTTGGGTATTTTAAATTAAAGCAAAATGTTAAAATATGTGTACTTTTATGACCTTGTTCTTAAACTGGATTTTTCCATTCACTGAACAGCTCTTGGATTGTTTTCGTTTCCGACTGTCAATCCTCATTTTACTTACCGACATCATCTGATACTTCTGATCTCGCTCTGCTCTCTGATACACTCCTACTGGATTTCCTCACATTTCGTTGGTCACGCTTTAATGCTGTTCCTTTGCTGGTCCCTCCACTTTTTCCAGAATTCTTTATGAGAGTGTTGCAAGGTTCATTTATTTTATTTGTTTCTGTGTTCACTTCCTTAGTGATCATCCAGTTCCATGACTTTAAATATCATCTATAGACTGTTGACTCTCGGATTTATATATCCAGCTTACACTCATCTCTCGTATTTCTCCTGGCTTGACACCTACACATAGATCTCCTAAGAGACATCTCAATTCATACATCCAAAACTGAACTCCTGACCTTCATTAACAAAATCTGCTTCTCTCACTGTCTTCCTCCTTAACAGGTGATGGCACTTTCACTGTACCAATCGTTCCGGCTGAACAGCGTGGAGTTGCGCACGGATCCACCCTGTCTCTATTGGTAAATTAACTATTCGTAATAAACTATTGACGCTTAGTAATGAAAACAATGAGGAAAAATAGTTTTAGTTGTCATAGCTGGAATACACTGGCTTCTGATTCAGCTTATTTTATCAAAATATTTGAAACATGATTAAAAAACTTGCAGGGAAGCTAAATCTTTATTTGGTAAAGAGAGTTTATATAAGTTTATATATGAAACTCACGTCTCACACATCCTTTTTGTAGAATTTTTAATGCAAATCTCCTTTTAAAGAAATCAGTAACTCATAGAGAGTTTCACATGTCACATGCAATCTGTGAGGAGGCTGTCGGCTCTGCCTTCACCAATAACCAGAGTGCTACCACTTCTCACTGCCTCCTCCGCTACAGTCCCAGACTGAGCTGTCATTGCCTCTCCCGGGACTGCTACAGTGATGGCCTGCCAAGACCCCCTGACTCTACCTGTCACTTCCTATAGACTACTCTCAACAAAGTGGGCAGAGGTACTATCAATATGTACATTGGATCCTGCCACTCCTAGGCTCAAACATGGAAATGGCTGCCTTAGGTCCCTCTGATGGCCTACAAATTCCAACCAGATCAGGCCTTGGCCCCCACCCCACCTGTAGCTGCTCTGACTTCTTTTCCTACTTCTCTCCCCTCACTCGTCCTAAACCAGCCACTATGCCCTCCTTGTAGTTCCTCAGACCCAACGGTTCTGCTCCTGTCTTTGGGCCCCTGTCCACTGGATGTTCCGCCTGGAAAGCTCTGAGCTGAGACACCCTCAGTGCCGCCCTGCTCACTGCCTCCATTGTTTGCTTAGATGTCTCACCATGGGGGCTACCCTGACCATCATTTAAAGAAGTTAGCTCCACCCTCACACTCATATTTTCCATAGCCCATATTACCATCTCATATCCTGTAAATGAATTATTTCTTATGTTTACTGTTCATTTTCTGTCTCTTCACATCAGAGTATGAGCGAAAGTCAAATTACTGCTACAGCTGGCTGACTGGATAGATTTAGTGATAAATGTGATATAAGAGATCATAGTATTTTGTACAATCTAGCACTCCATAGTCATAAACCCACAAGTGAACCTTTCATAAAATGTGCTGTGGACCATGTGCTCTTAGAGCTGGAAGGGACCCAAAAGATCATCAGTTATCTGTTTGACAGGTAGGTAAGCAGATGTTCAGAGATAATCAACTTGTCTACGTTCATATTATCAGCTACAGGCAAAGTACCCAGCCATGATTTCTCATACCTGCTAGTCTCATATCTAGAAATACAATCAAGTCAGAAGAAAAGAGCAGTAATTATTTAAACACTGTCCAAGGTCAGTAAAATACAAGGAAGATGTAGCATTATCTGAATAATAATGAATTCTGTAAAAAGTCATTCTACATGGAAAAAAACAACCTTTATAATCAATAAAAATTTTTGTAGCTGCTCGGGTTCAAAGAACACAAAGATGAGAATGAGAGAACTGTAGTTGCAAGAAGAGTTTTCCCATTGTCCGGGGGCCCCGGCACGGTGGATGCTTTGAACAGGACTCACTCAGGTTTTCCAGCAGGTGTTTGCAGTCATCAGTGGCGACATCATGCGCGGTCCGGCTGCACTTATCTCTCCTTTCCGGCTCAAGCCCCCCATGCCTACACAAGATTTCTAGGCAGTTCTGTAAAGACAAAAGCTCTATTACCTCATATCCAAATGAGTAAAGTCAAGCAAAAAATCCAAGGGGAAGTCGTTTGCATGTAGCAAGCAAATCCGGAATTCTCACTAGAAATCTTAGGGCGATTCCAGCAACACAAACATACAGATGAATCTAAGCACTGTTTCAAAATGAAAAGCAAAGAATGCTTCATTTAAATGTGAATCACAGGATCAAAACACTGCTCCACACAACAGCCTACTAGATTTCAAGGGAAAAAAAAATAGTTTACTAATCACAGTTTGCAGAGTGAAATTAAGAAATTGAGTTCACCTGACAGTGTCTTTTCATGCTAATTCGGCAATGTAAAGCAAAAGACTTGTTAGATCTGGATGTTCCTTGTTGTCTCCTAGACTGTGGACTGTTTTGCTGGTCACATAACTGCAGAGCTCCAGTTGTAAGGATCCTGTCCCAGAGTCCTTGTGAGTACATTTATATTTGAGATTTTAGATTGTCCTATTTTATTTGAAAAGTATGAACACCAGGGTGAATTTTTAGAAAAATGTTCCCAACAGATATTGGAGCTATGTGCCCCTTCTTTTTTAGCTTTTTCTTCTTTTCTATGTTGCTTCAGGGAATTGCCATTAAAAAAATATTAGTAATCTATAAACTGAAAAGTTTACTTCTCCAAAATTTTTCAAATCAAAGTTGAAGACAGACAATATATATGTAAATATTTTCAAATAAATAATAGCACAGCAAGATATTACATCACAGTATTTATCAAGGAACTCTGCTATATCAACCTTTACCATTTCATAATTTTTTTACTGATTTCCCATCAAAAAAAGCACTAAATTGAATAGACAAGAAACCTTGAAAAGGAAGTAACAACTGAAACAAGAAACGTCTTTCTTACTACTCTTCTACCGTCACACACACACACACACACAGCCTTTGGGCTGACTTCCACTTCTGACAACATAACAAATCAGGTAGTCTGAAAAGCCTTCTCTAATCTTGCTGTAAAACACCCATTTTCTGTTTTGTAAACACATCTTCTTTCTTTTTTTACATAAATATTTTTACTGATGTATAGCATCCACATAGAAAATTGCAAAAGTGAGTGTGCATCTTAAAGAATTATCACAGAGTGAACATACTTGTGTAAGGAACACTCTGGGAGCCTCCTTTACATTCCCTCTTAATCACTAGCTCCTCTCTTCTTCCCCCACAGGTAACTACAATTATGATTTTTAATATCACGGATTGGTTTAATCTGTTTATGGACTATATAAATGGAATCATAGTGCAGGTACACTTTTATATTTGGCTTTTTTTTCATTCAATATAATGTCTCTAAAATTCATCCATGTGTCGCAAATAGTCATAGTTCACCTTTTTTAAAAAAAAATTACTGTGCATCATTCCATTTTATAAATACACCACAGCTATCTATTCTCTTGTCGGTCATTTGAGTTCTACTATGAGCACTCTAGTACATGTGCTTTGCTGGACATGTATACACATTTCTGTTGGGTGTGTGTAGAGGTGGGCTGCTCAGTCACAGAGTGTACATATGTCCTATGTCAGTATGCACTGCAAAGAGCTCTCAAGGAGGCTATGTCAGTTTCTGCCCCCACCAGGAGTAGGTCTGAGTCCCAGCTGCTTCACATTGCCCCCAAAAGGTACTTTAAATGCAATCATGGGTTTACAAGGAAATACAGGAAATCCCTAAGGGTCCAAAAGAAAAGCAGAGAGTCAATTGAAACCACTAATTAAGTGAAATTTGAATAGGAAGCCAGTGCTGCTTTGAGGACAAAGTTGAAATAGGCTATCTGCTTGGATGCTAAGGAGATGGGAGACGAGGCCTTGGAGGAGTTGAACCAGGGGACCCGTGACTAAAGAAAATCTGTCTGGGACAAAGGGAACTGACAAGGACCTCGGTTTCTCTGGCCCCTGCTCAGGCTGAGGGACCTCCTCTAACAATTGCAATCGAAGTCTGTCTTTCATGGGTCTCGGGTTTGGATTTAAGAAGTCACTAAGCTAAGAAATGAATTGAAAACAAAGTCAAATATATAAATAACAATTCTTATCAAACTGTTATTACTAATTTGCACAAAACCAGTAAATGAGTAAGAGCTAATGAGAAATCCTAAATGTTGATTTAGAAATTAATGACAGAATTAAGTAGAACACAATCTGAGCGCTGAACTTTGAATTCCCAGATGACAAGAGATAAAAACAACGCATTTATTACACGCTAGTACTTGCAGCAAAAGCATGTAAGAGCTAAAACACACCTGGATCCTAATCTGCCAATATAAATGAGTTTAATTATGACTTTTGATACATCATTTAACATTTTTCTGCTTCAGTTTTCTTATCTGTGTATTAAATATCTGTATTTCATAGGGCTGTTATGTGATTTAAATGAAAAGTCTCAAAGCTTGCACAAAAAGCTCTTATACTCCTACCACATACTAAACTCTCAATATTTATTAGCTGCTATTATGATTATAATCAACATAATCATCACCAGTTAGAAAACAACTCAAATACTCTGTTAAATGATGAGGAATTAGACACATCAACAAATGTCACTGATCTCAGTATAACTCTAGGTGACGTTACTTCAAATTACAAGAAGCAATGATAAAATATACAATCAAAATGTGCAAGATTCTTTCATGTCTGACCTTCACAGTGGGTTGTATGTAATTTCTTTTGCCCCATGACCCAGCTAGGTTAGTGGGCAATAATATAAGCAGCCACTTTCTCTGTAAGGATGCACAAAATGCTGGTCCCTGGGAAGACAGCTGGATGACACATATCCAAACACTGCCACAAGTGTGCACCAGGCTCCATGCGGAACACAAAGAAGGTGAAAACTTTGGCCCAACTGACACCTTCAACAGTGGCTATGACAACTATTTGCGTGTGTACTAAGTGCATATATTTCTAACTCTTCACAAGTATTTAGTGCTAATCAATCCGTACTACTTTATGAAAGAGCCACTGAACACCTCTGTGCCATGTGCTACATTAGAATCAAGGGTTGTGATGGTGAGTAAGGTGACCATTCTTTTTCTCAGGGAGGAATACAAGTGTAGTAAAGAGACCTGGGGAGAAGCACATAGGAGTCTATTGAAGTGATATCCCAAGTTTTCCTATTGGAGGAGGAGGGGGAAAGATGGAGAAAAGAACATGAACTCTTTCCTTGATGGGGTGATTGTATGAAGAGGATAAACACCAGTCCCTGCTTCTGGGAGTGGGTCCCCAGGCTGTTCTACCCAAGCGATGTAGACAGAGAGATCTAGATGAATATGCTTAAGCCAAAGTCCCATTAATTATGATACACATGCATCTGTTACATAGAGACTTTAAAAAGCAGTGGCTCAGGCTTAAACTTTCACATCCACTCACATCCCATTGGCCAGAACTTAGGTAGGAAGTTCTACAATGGAAGCTGGAGAATGTAGCCTTTATTTTGTGTAGTCATCAGCCAGCTGAACTCTGGGGGACACATTAGTATAGAGGAAGGTAGAAGAGATATTAAGGGACAGTGAACCACCTCTGAATGCTTCTTTAAGGAGAGAGTTGAGAAGCAAGGTGCCAGTGTCGTGGAGACTAAGTCCAAAGAGCTCGAGATAAGGTCAAAGCCAGGACAGGAGGCTGAGAGTTTGACACTGGGCAGAGGGAGCGAGAGCAAAGGCAGTTTGCAAAAGCAGGCATAATGTCCAGTGCAGGTGCCGGGAGCAACCTGGGGGTGTGGGTATGCCCACTGCTCTGCAGGGTGGGGAAATGGTAGCTGTAAAAAATGGGAAATAATGGCATATGCAAGAAGGCGGAATTAGGAGTGAGTGGCCAAGATGAAGACGGCTGGTGCCAGCTGTGAAGGGCTGGGTGCTAGGGAGTTCGGATTATTTTCAGCAGTCATGAGGATATACTCAGGTAGGAAAGTGCCATGATCAGCTCGGGTCTGAAAACCAATAGGTGCATTTGGAAGATATATATCAGAAAAGAGGAGGGTTACAGGAAGGAGACCAGTTAAGAACAAACTGTAATAATGGTCCACTCATTTATCTATTCAAGAAATACTCAGTACTTGTGGGCCAGAGACTGCTGGGCACAGTTTATAAAAAGATTTTTTAAGGAGATGGAAAGGGAAGGAAGCATGCAAACTAGTACAGTAAAGAACAAGCTCTCAATAAAGTGTAGAGAGGTACCCCAGGACACCTAACACATGGAAGCCAACACTTAACGCTGAGATGTCTTCCAGGGAGGAAAGAGTCAGGACAGGAGAAGAGGCCATCTGAGGTAATGGGAACAGCAGATGCCAAGACAGGGAGAGAAGAGAGCACAGGATGCCTGGCCGGCAGGCAGCTGTGCATGGTCAGGGCACAGACTGCTTTAGGGAAGGAGACAGGAGGTATGCCTGTGGAGGGAAACTGAGTCCAGAGGACAAAGGGACTCGTTTGTCATGATAAAGGTCTGACACTTACCCTGGAAGTAGCAGAGCCTCAGAAAGACGTTAAGCACATAAATTATTATGACCAAGTTTCCCTGTTAGAAAGGCCTCTCTCATGCATAGACAGCAGGTGAGGAGGGCTCCCCCAGGGCAGCGCCCTTGAGATACAAAGGAAGTGACATATTCAAAATTCATTTATAAAGGCATAAAATCTAGAGTGCTATCGCTCACTTGAATTCACTGAGTTCGCAAGATGGGGAAAGCAAAGACAAATGCCAGGATATGTTACTGGGTTAAGAGAGGAGAACAGAAGAGGCCGCAGCTGGCTCCGCGGCATCATCGAGGTGGAGCTGCATCTTGTGGAAGTGCAAATGAATATAGTCATCAATAGGGCTACCATGGAACTGTCTAAACTGGTGCACTTGTAAGAGTAAAAAGGGGTACTGCTAATAACTACACTGGGGTGACAGGCATAACAAGGACTGCACTGGGCCAACGGGGAAGTCTGCTCCTCTAGTTATCAAGGACGTGCACCATAAACCGTGGCTCTCTCCTGGATAGGACCTTCCTACATGGATTCAGGGATTGGTTAGGCAGGGCTAGAGGTAAGATTTTAGAGTCCTTAATAGACTATATTTTGGGGATCAATAAGGTCATTCAAGGGAGAAAGCACAGAGTGAGAGGAGGAGGGTCCAATACCAGATCCATGAAAGGTGTGAGCAGAATACATGGGAAAGTCCAGGTCTTGGGTGAGAGGTGGATCATAAGTCTGGTCAGCTAAGTCTATGCTGGAACCCTTCAGGATTCTGCCAGTCAATCAGTGCTGCTCAGATTAAACAAGGATGCAATCAGTACTCTGCACTGAACATTCTGGGGAAAAAGCCTTCCCTTTGCTTGTACACAGTTGAAGTCAGTCTGGCCTTTTCAAAAATAATTTTATGAAAATCATGGGAAAAAAGGAAATAATTTTTGAAAATAATTTTATGAAAATTGTGGAGAATTAAAAACATAAAAACAGACTCCAAAGAACAGATTTCTATTTATCATGGTGAACACTTAACTCCCAAAGATTCTGTCCACCTTTACAGGTTATCATCTTTCTCCTCTCCTAGCCAGTTACTCAAATCTGTGACACAAGGAAGAAATTTAGTGACTCCTACCATCTTCTTAACTTTGGCAGCCATGACCCAGGAAGAGGGAATCTAAATCTTGGGGATCCACGCAGGCCTCTGCACTTGAGACACACACACCTCATTCGACCACCCCGTCAAGGTTGATTCTACAACATAAGAGGAAATCCCTGACATTCCCTGGCAAAAAGCTAACAGTACATCAGGCCGACCAGAGTCCTAGGCAAGAAGGGCCTTAAGATGGTGACAAGAGGACCCTGCCTGGCCAGAGAATAGTGGGCCTGCCCAAAGGTGACCTTCCAGAATCCTGGAAATAAATATCTGGAAGAAAGGTAAAATGCCAGATGTGGAGATTCGGGTTTGGGACTAGTTAACGCAAAGGCCCCAGTTAAAGCTGAAAAACTGGATAAGCTCTTAAAAAACAGGACTAGCCAGCTGCAAATAGAGCTTGGGAATTGCTTCCAGTTATACTAAACAGAAAACCCAGAAAAACAAAAAGGAAGCTTGGTCATCAAAGTTGGAGGGGAAGTAAGGAAGGGCCAGTGTTCTGGAAGCCAAGGACAGAGTTTGCATTAAATATTCAACATGTTACACACCCAGAAAGACTGAGTAAGAGCATGGGCGGTAGGAAGCCACTGGCTTTGTCAATATGTAAGCTAGAATTATAGTTTACTCTTGGAGGCAACACTTCAACAATGGAGATGCTCAAATTTAGATGATCTCCCTCACGTTTCTGCTGCAGGAACTTTATGTGCTGAAGATCTCATGACAGAACAGTTTCAGTAAGAAACTCTTCATTCTATTCACACTAAGCAATGAAAACAGAGGTTTATCCTCAATGATTAGTCACAGGACAGCTTTAGAGAGAGGCACTCTTATTACCAAACATTAGATGGTGATTTGCATAAGTTGCTTAACCATTGGGAAAAAATACCAAAATGGACTAACATGGAAAAAGCACTGACTTGAGAATCTAATCTTCTAGGATTTGACCTTAGGGAATTAGTTATAGTATTTCCCAAGATTTAATTTTTCATCTGCAAGACAAGGGATTAGACTGGATGAGCTATATTTTTTCGAGCTCTGAAATCCCATAATTCTTTATTGAAAAACACACAGAAACAAAAGTTGTCTTCTTGAATAATGATGTTACTACTACCTTATGGAGACTGGACACATATATGCAGTGATAGAGAGAAAACACATCTGTTCTTAAAGCTCTATTCGTAGTCAGGGTAGAATCTTTTTATCCATACAATGATTAACTCAGAATTGTAATTAATTTTTTCAGAAAATTAGTATTAGCAACTTAGTTATAAATGGATTATCTCCCTGGAGAATGACCTCAGCCAGGATAGAAACACTGCATTAGGCAAATGATGCAGAAAGATTTTCCAATACCTTTGACTAGGAGAGAAGGGAGGCAGCATGGTACAGTGTGAAGATAATGAAATCAGGCAATCTGGGCTTCATTCCCAACTTCTATCTACTACTCCCTCCAGGGTTTAAACATCCTAATCATAAAATGAAGAGGTTAGACTGGAAGATTAAGTATCCACTCCAGGGCTAAAAAAAAAATCTATTATTTTAATCCATTATTTTACTTGGCAGTATGTGGATGCTGTCAATCATGCTCAGTTTTTAAAATGTCTCTTGTTCAAAATTTATCTTGCACTTCTTAAAGTAAGAGCATGCAGGGAGAGTTATATGCTGTGAGAGAAAGAGGTTGTATTTCCCTTTATTCAACAATGACAAAGCATCTATGTTTGCCAGGGGCCTGGAAAACCATGCAGATACCATCCTTGATTATAAAAAGCACGAGGAGGACGAATAAGGAGTTCACAGTTAAGGAGCTGAGGGGCCACCCCACGGCCCTGCGCTGCAGGCAGGAGCATTCCCCCAGGGCAGCGACTTCTCCCTTTGCCCAGTGCAAGAGGGTCAGCAGCCCAGCATTCTAGACCAGTGATGCTTCGGCCTTGTTTGTTTTGCCTCAGGTTGAGTGCACGCATGTACAACCTACTCCTGTCAGTAACATCTTGCATTATACTTACAGATTTTCTCAAGGGGGTGGAAATAGCCTCAAAATAGTTCAAAAAAGGAACCGCACCTTTCCACTGTCAAATGAGATTAACTGTGCACTATCAAATTTAAACTTCTCACATTTTCCATCTTTGTCTCCTAAAAACTTTTATGGAGTTCCATTCCTATTGCATTCCATTCAAACCAATACACATATATCAGGGTCACAGAACTTTTGCAGGTTTTTTGGTTGTTGTTAAAGGCAAAATGAGAGAAAACTGCTCACAAGCAACACCTCCACAATGAACTGAATCATGCCTTTTTCGCACTTAAAAAAGAAAAATTCTAAAACGAACAGCTTCTGCTTCTGCTCTAGATCATAATAACAGGAAGTTACCAACCAGGAGCTCCAAATGCACATTTCTAGCTATTCCCAGATATCTCCATATGGATGAACATATCGTAGCACTTAAATTCAGCATGTCTAACCCCACATTCTATTTTCTTCTCACAATGATGCCTCTTCTTTTCTCTTTCTGGGAATGTCACTATTCAATCCTTGAATCTGTCTCTTCAATCTTTGGACATTTCTAGTCTGTGATTACTCTTATTATTTCTACAACTCCCATCTAGTCTCTCTCCCTGCCACCCATTTTTTCATAATCACCCATCTTCTAAGTGTTATTGCTCAGTTAATCAGTTTAAGACATCGAACTGATTATTTTGCTCTTTCATGTGCAATCTTCCAATGGCTTTACTCTGATTAGTACGTAAAGCCCAAACTCCTTAATGTCACTGAAGGTCCACCTAGACCAGGGACCCTCACTTCTCACTACTCTTCATTGGCTCACTTGGAGCCGTTACCCACTCTGCTACCTCCAGTCTCTGTTCCTGCTGCTCTCTCCCCCCGAGCGACTCTCCTTTCCCAGGGATGAATGGCAAATTTAACCTACTCTGCAAGACCCAAATCATTACCATCTCCTCCAGGATGAGCCATTTCTGAACCTAATATCAGAAAATTTGCTCTCTGAAATATGTATATCCTCTTCCAAAAGAATAAAATTTTGTATTTTCACTGTTCCAACCTCATGTATTCACCTTTGTTTTAATTTTTTGTGCTTCTCTTATTCAACACTTGTCTTGTCTCCTGTACCCTTGCCAATAAACTAGGACTTATCTAATGGCATAAATGATCTCTGAAATTGTTAGCTTACACAGTGCCTTGAACTCACAAGCTTCCTAATAAGCTTTTTTATTGCTAAAGCATATTATTGCTAAAGTGATTTAAATAGAAGAGAAGCATTAGTAAATGGCCTACAATATTATTTCCTTAATAACCAGCATATTTTTCTACTCTAAGTGATGCGTGAGCTCTAGAGCTCCTGCATATACATCAGTAAGTCAGCACAGGTTGGGCCTAAGTTAGATGGGTCCGAGTGGTGGGCATGCATTCGAATCCTGACCCTCCCCCTAACTCATAGCATGACCTTGATACTGAATTTGACAACCTGGTGGACTAAATCAGTGCCAAAACTTTTTCTTCCAATTTTACATGAGGTAAAATGCCTGAGGTTACTTTCACTTTTGTTAACCAACTCCAAATATGATTTTAATGAGATGTCTCATATATACTTGACCATAAATATCTGCTAGAACAGAAAAAAATCAGTTCATATTGGTAGTTGATCATATCCTACAAAGGTATCCCTCAGTGTCTGATTATTCACCTGAAATACGCTCAGTCAATAGCAGACAACTTTGCCATGCATCAAATTACAACAGTGTAATGAGGTCGACTGCCACCAGACGCACCTTAAAACCCTTTGAAGCAGCAATGTGGGCAGCAGTCCAGCCTTCCTTGTCGGCATGGTTAATGAGGTCTGCAGAAACCACAGGCTTGGATGTGCCTTCAGGCCTCTCTTCTCCTTCATCCAAGTCAGAGATGCCCAACATGGGCTCCTCCTGAGGCAGAGAGTTCCCACCAGCTGGTGCTCCATGGTACATAAGAAGCCTGAGGCTGTCCACATTACCACCGTCTACAGCTGCATGAACTGGTGTCCAGCCATCCTGAAAACGAAATGACCAGGGGAAAGGGTTGATCAGAGTGTTAATGTTGACAACTGTGTTATTTAAAGTTCACCTCTAAATGTTCTTGGGCAGGGACCACTGAGCATGGAAAAACAGGCATTCTAATCCTGAATATCACTGATGAGCTGAGTCAACTTTTTTTACCTCTCTGTCAATTACTGTATTTCCCATTTGCCATTTTATAAGACTTTCCACTTAACAGCTGACCAGGCATTATGAATGATAAAACAAAATATCAATTTAATGCTATAAGAGAGAATGTTTAAAATGTATATCCAACTATAATATTAGTACTGTGTCAAAGGAATGCTCTTATAAGCCAGTTGTACTTACAGGGCAGAGTCCTAATCATAGCAACCTTAAAATATTATGCCAATGATTCCAGAAAGAAAGAGTCTAGAAAAATAGGGAAAAAGCAGACATACAGGAAAAACAAAGCCAAAGGACTTCGTGGATGTCTCTGGGCTTCTACTGAGTGTTCTGTGATTGTCGTTGGATACTGATGAATGCAAGTTTAGAAAATGTTCCAACTAAATTTATTGGGCCCATTATCTAGATATATCACCCTGAAGCCTCCATTATGCACTTAGCTGGCAATATCATAGAACTCTTTTCTAGGGCAGTAGTACTCAGGTGTTGTCACCAGACCAGCACCATCCACATTGTCTGGGAACTTGTTAGAAATGCAAATTGTGAGCCCCATCCCAGACAGAGAGCCAGAAACTCTAGGGGTGCGACCCAACAAGCTGTTTTAACAGGCCCTCTGGGTGGATTCTGATGCAGTGAAGTTTGACCATCACTCCTCTACGGAAAATCTTGGTTCCCTCTACAGTCTCTCATTTTTATACAGAGCTGTCTCTGCCTCCCACTCAGGGATCCATCCTCATAAGATTTTTAAGACTCTCACAAGAGAATTGAGAATTACTTTGGTGATTTGTATTTTGGCTTTATTTCCCTTGGGTGTATTTTTTTTCATGTGGTATCCCATATTGCTATATTAAACATATTTCAATGAGGTTTACAGCACACTTTAAAAAAATAATGGGGTAGAAGACAGTGAGAAAAACAGACAACAAAGGGTGGTAATCATCTATACTTAGATAGGGTCACCTGATCATTTGCTAAAACGGTCCCTTGGTGATGTGGATTCTTCTCTGGTTCTGCATCTCCTACCAATCAAGTTGACCTGGCATCACAAGACCATGGCTGGCAGTAATGGGAGGGAGTATGGTACAGTCCTCGGCCATATTCCAGCTGGTAAATCATCTTGTGCCTGTTCTTTCTTGGGTGGTGGACACCATACTTGGGTATCAGTCTTAATTAAGCACCAGAGTGTATGGGCTCTTGGCCCTCCCTAATTTACATTACAAAGGCCCGCAGCAGGTCCTGAACAACTTTTAATCTTCCATTCTCCTTTGATTTCCTATCAAAAGTCACAGGAAATCCTTAATTATTCCCTTAAGATCCTCCATCATCTCTGCACTTCGGAGCCTCAGTACCTCCAGTGATTTTGTTTGGCCCATCAACAACTAGCCTGAGACTGTGGATTTCTGTTCTTGTAAGTTTGTGACTTAATATTTTCATATAATCACTTATTTTTCATTCAAGTTGGCGATATAAAATCCATTTTTAATATGTAAAATAGTCTTATAATGAATATGTGTAACATGTTCTTTGATAAAATACATTAAATGACATGAATAAATATAACACTGGAGTGAGTATTTTCTCAGATTGTCAAAAAATAAATAGAAATGAGATTTTTTAAAAAGCTGTAGCAATAAAACAATGGAAAATGTTCATAGCTAGCTTATATTATATCTATGGTGGCACCATTAACTGCTGGTTTTCTTTCACTTAAGAATGCCCAGCATCCAAGAGTGACCTGTAAAACAGATAATGCACCTTTTCATCCTATGAAATTTTAAGGATGTTTCTTGTGAAATGGATGCACAGTAAAGTTGCTCCTCTTTTAACAGGAGAGGTGCAAGGAAATTAAAATGTGTGTACTTCTCTTTCATCAGGAATATGTTGGAGGGGGTTGATTATTATATCTTCAACATTTTAGGAAGCTGCAAAAACTAAAAGAAAAGAATTTCTGAGCCCAGTGACATGGTGGATCATGGTGGCAGCTCCTTCACTCCTCCAGTCCTTATATGGGCCCCAGGCAGAGAAATGCACGTCAGTGAGGGCAGGGCTGGTTTCTCTGTATCGCAGCAGGTTGATGAAGATAAATTTGGGAGGGTTAAATGAGAAGTTTCCTTTCAAATGTATTCTGTGCAGCTGAGCCAGAAGCATTATCCAAGGACTCTTCTGTGCATGAGACTCTAAATGTCCTCAGTTTCTAAATCTTTGACTTCCCCTGTGCACCTTGGACAGGAGATACCTGAATCGCATGTGATGGAGTCAGCACTTAAATAGCATATTTGGCTCCACTGTGGATTTCCACATACAGCGCTTCAAGTTCTGAGGCAAATCTAGACAGTGACCCTGACTGTGAGTGCTGCATCCTGGAAATAACATCAGTTATTAGTGGGCACAAACAGCCCTGCTCTGAGTGCCGGCAATGGGCGTCCTGGGTCACAGAACTCCTTTTTGTTGACACATTACAACTGAGCACAACTATTGGTGGTGATGAAGACAAACAGGATGACAGCTGACATTTGTTAGTTGCATACAGTTTCCAGGCATTACACAAACTACCTTATATAGATAAGTGCATCATGTTAGAATCCCCAATAATGGCCACTACTATTAGTCTCATTCTGTAGAGGGATCAACCAATGTGCGAAGGAGTGACTTCACTTGCCCCAGATCACACGGCTTTGTGGAGGCAAGACTCCAGCCCAGAAGGTTCGATTTCAGAGTCTGAGCTCTCAGCCACTGTGTGGCACCTCTCTATCATCATCGTCACCACTGCCATGGGTTATACGTCTACAGCACTCTAAAATATATAATGCACCTTGAAAATACATCCAGAATCAGACCATTCCTCACCATTTCTATCCCTCAACCATGATTCAAACCACCATTACTTATTCCCTAGATCAACACAACAGATTCCTTACAGGCCTCCTCACAGCTGCTCTGCTTGACCTATGGATTATTCCCAACGTTGCAGCCAGAGTGATTCTTATAAAAATGAGTCTGTCCACATCCTTTCTTCAAAACCATCCAAAGGCTGACTCCAAGTCCTTACCATGGCCACCAGGCTTTTCACGGCCAGCCTGTGCTACCTCACTTTTGTAAAACTCCCCGAGGGGCCCTGAGGGTGCCAGAGCTCCCCCCCAGGCCTGGCACACTGCTCCCCTCGTCGCCTCATGGCCCACATCCTCGCTTCCTGCAGGCCTTGGCTCAGCTGTCGCACTTCACTGCACACTTTCCTGACCCACTCCTCTAAAGCAGAGCCCTCCCCCGGCATTCCCAACTTCTCAAATCCAACTGCTGTCTACTGACTTGCTTATTGGTGGTCCCCTGCCCGTGATGGGTAAGACCCGTGAGGGCAGGAACTGTGCAACTGCTATGTTTGCTTCTGCCTCTCCTGTCCCTACAGCAGCTGGTGCTCAGAAAACATTTGTTGAATGAATAAAAACATATACTGCCATGAGCTCCCCTAAGTCTGAAAACAGCGAGGACACAGGTATTCATTTTCCCATTTTACAGATGAATAATCTGAGAGTCGGAGGATAAAGGACTGGTTAGGCTTCTAATGAGCTGAGACCCAAACAGAGGTCAGAGGTCAGACACTGCCCACAGAGCAACCTTTATTTTAATGTATTCTGTTTCTCCAGCTGCAGAGGTTGCTGAGACATTGCAAATTACAGGACAAAACCCCCCCAAGACAGGTACTCACCCTGGTTTTTACACTTCGGTCGGTTCCAGCTTCCAACAAGAGTTTAATACATTCTTTATTTCCATTTTTACAGGCCAGGTATAGAGGTGTCTGTCCTTCAGCAGCAGCATGATTAATGTTAGCATCATATGCAATTAATAATTCTACACACCTAAACACAAGATTATGGTTAATTACATAAAACTGGGTTTGATTTCTGAAGCACTACCTGACCAAGATTATTGACTACCTAAAATAACACTAAAGCGATTCTGCATTTTTATATACGTTAGTTCTTTGATGTGGGTCATCATATGGATACCGTTTTTTAATAAGGCTAGAAGATACATTTTGACCACAAATTTAATAAGTCCCATGAAAATTTAAAATAGCAGCTTTGATCAAGTGCTGAAACTTGGTTATGACATGTCTCTGAACCACTTATAAAAGTGTAGTCCTTGGGTTATGGTTAATGAACTGGAGTGAAGGGTTTAACTGTATTTGACATATGTGTATTATTTGTGATTCAAAAGAGTCTGAACCTTGAAAAAAGTCAGGCTGCTGAGTCATTCTGAGATTTTCACTTGAGAAATAATTATAAATAGTGCAGACAACAGGGTACCATGTGGCCCCACTGTAAGAGGCAGTGGGGAGACAGAGAAAAGGGCTGCCTTGCAGAGAAGAGACAGGAGGGCATGTCTTGGCTCCTGAAGGGGAGCTAGGTTACAACAAAAAAGACACAGCTAAGCAGAACCTTACTGCCCTGAGAATCAAGAAGAAAGGAAATCAGGTGAAGTCAAGACTTCATGGCACTTAAGAACCACCTAAACACTAAAGGCTTGCGTTTGTAAAATTACATGAGAATGAACTTAGAAAAGAGGGCTACATCATGACTGACAGCCTTGTCTTCTTTTTTTTATTTCCTCAGATGCATGTTTCTTCTGGGCTTTCCTTGGCAACATTTGGTGCATCTGTTTATATGTGTGTATATATTTAAATAAGTTACATATTGATATGTGTATCTCATACATATTTAATCAACTCTCAGGGTTCTTCCTATTGCAAAGCTATCCAGGACTCCATTCCTGTGACTGTTATACTATCCAAGCACATGGCCCCACAGATTGCCTGGTGACAGCAAAGGTAAAAGTATAGCCAGAAGAAGAAATCCCCCTTGGGAGACTCAGGTTACATGCAAAAATTAACAGCAAAACCAGTCCCTGCAGCCCCCAATAATAAACTCAGAGTAAGGAGATACATAGGAGACATGCAGAAAAAAATAATGCTGTACTTTTAAGGATGCATTTTGAATGTTTAAAACTTTACATTTATAATTAATAGCATTTGTGTGAGCCTTAAAACCCATATTTCAAGAATTCTGATATTTGTTAAAGAACATTTCTATCAGTGAGGCAAAAGGTTGAAAACATCTTGTATTCCCCACAATCTGATATTTCAGCATAGGCAGAGAAAGCAACTTAGCCATGTTTTTTTTTTAATATGACTCTTTATTTTAAAAAGTCAGGTATATTCAACTGACTTATTAGTAAGCTACTGAAGAAATCATTTCTGACAAATTACATATATTTCCATTGATAGGCTCTTTGGTTTTGTGCTCTTTCAGTATATAAAGTTCCAGCTTCAATTTTTTGAAAATGATAAACAAGATGAATCACTGGGGTTTAATACTGAATAAAATGCCACTAGGAAGTTAGTATTATTACAAATAATATAATTGCATGTTTTATTTTTAATGCCATCATAAGTAAAAAAGCTTTTCTGTGTTGGGGAGGTAGAAACCATTGGACAATAGTCTTCAACAGTCCATTATATCACCACATACATGTTGACATACTGTAAACACATTATCATCTTCAGAATTAAGTTCCTTCACATGGGGTTTGGACACAACATATTTCTCTTCTTTGTTTTTCTCATGTACAGCTACTTACCTATCATTAAGAAGAGCAAATTCAAGACCCTACTTTGCATTTAAATCCTCAAATATATTTAGTAAATTTATTTGCCAATGGATTTCAAGGACTAGTTTTCCCATTCAGCCAGAACTAGAATATGTGTGCAAATTACAAACAGGCTCTTTTCATAGGGAAAAAAGAAAAAGGCATTGAGAGCATCACTTACTTGAAATGTCCCTGAGCAGCTGCAGCACACAAGGGTGTGAAGCCACGTTTATCAGCAGCGTTGACTTGGGCTTCCGCGTTCAGCAGCAATCTCACACAGTCTGCGGGTTATCACAAGAAGCCATTTGAATTCCCTTTTAGAGTTATGGTGAGCCAAATTCTGAACAAGCTGTATAAATATACTAGACCCAAAGGACCTCTCCCATGCACAGCCTATCTGACAATTCTATCATGGTGGATGTGGGACTCCATAGACTATTTTACAGGGAATAAAGCCTCTTTTTCCGAAGATTGAAATACCCTTGATTCACCCACTAGACATGATTCTTGGGGTGGGTGGGGGAGGGGGAGAAGAATTGCTGATGAGTGAAAGGATTGTCATGTGTCAGAAAATGCCTTACTGCATTTTTCCACCAGCTTATCCCAGAAAATGTTAGTGGAAGGAGAACCACATTCCCTTACCAAATGAAATACCGTTCTTTGTATTTAACTAGTTAAATTCATACTTCATGATGTTTAATCTTAAGAATGCTTTTATGCAATGGTCATCCTACACGTAACACCATAAATGAAGACACAGGCAAAGACCCATAGAAAGTCACTTGACTTTGGTATAACTATCACCTAGACCTCAAGTCCTTGATCTTATTTACTAGGTTTTAATTCCTCTAAAGAAAATTCCTGCAGTGGTTCTGAAGTAACGAATTCCAAAGTCCTTTCAAAATACAAGGCATCCTCTTAGCTCACTAGAATCTTCCATTTAGTCTTTCCAAACACAGTGAAGCTCTAAAAACTTCCAAGGAAGCCACATTATCTGAATTAACTGACAGTCATGCAGCTTATGTATGCAATGCTATTCGATTTTGCCCTGGTAGTCAAATCATTTCTTTTTCTGCATTTTAAATAACAGGAATTCCAAGATTTCATCAATATATCATTTATAGTCTACAACTTCTCAATTATCTTTAAAAAATCAGAATAACTGTAAATTGTACCAACTACAGAACTTCAGACCCATGACCTTCCCTATTAAAACTTTACCTCACTGCACTAAAGCTCTGTTGTTTTAATTTTCACACACATCAGTTATTTCTAATAAATTAGAACTATTTTGTCCTGACCAAAGAGATTACAGATGTAATCTAAAATGTGCTTTACAGTTACTAGACCCCAAATTTCTACAAACACATTTCATTGTGCATAAAACAAAGATTACTTTTTGCTAGTTGCAATAAAATTTTACATCTTTATGGAAAATTACAATTTGGATTGTTTTTTAATATTTGCAAAATTTTAAAATTATGTTAAAAAAATTACCCACTACTACCTATAGGAAAAAATTGAAACCGAAATAAACCTTTTGCTCATAACAATGGTTATGAGTGCTTCTGACTCTCCATCCTTTCCCAAGTGGGTGGAGTAATAAGGTAAGATCTCACCATCTTTACCTGTATGTCCATTCCTAGCAGCAGAATACAAGGCAGAATGGCCATCTTCACAGGAGTAATTAATGTCCAGTCCTTCTTCATTAAGCAGCATTGATAATAAAGTGACATTTCCCTGGGCAGCAGCTTGCTGAAGAAGGGTGGGCCTGCCAGCCAGGGGGGCAGGACCACCACTCATTAGCAAAGGGGTTAGGGAGGGTGACCAGCCTGTGGGTTAAAGTGACCCTAGTTAGAGAGTAGGAGCAATGACAGCAGACAGATATTACCCACTTGCTTCTGAATTACACACACAGAGACATATGAACATGTATCCCTGAGGATTATGTGGTTTCTAACATTATCAGATAATCTGTTAATATTTACTTGCATAAATCTGTAGTCATTTCAGTCTTACATCCCCTGCTAATTAAATTAACATACACGATGATAAATTATTTTTAGTCGTCAGTCTTGCACAGGTAAGTGTTAAGGTGGTGATCGGTTTTAGGAAACTAAATTAGCTGTCTCATTTTAAAAGTTCAAATTCCTCTTCAGAGTTTCGAAACAATTTGAATTTTAAAACTATGTACAAATTTCTTCAGTTTCAATATCAGTCTGAAAACATGAACTGATCTCTTTTGGTGTAAGAAGTAATTACAAGAAATAGAGATTTTCCTTTTTTGGCAATGCTTCCAAGGTCCTTAATTATAAGTTTCACATGAACCATCAAGAGGGCCCAAATACTGGCAAGGAATCGATTCACATTCCTTGAATCCCCTTATTTGGGAATAAAAGTAATGGGGTCCAAATACTATTCAGGATCAAGAACTAACAGAAGCGCAACATATATAATTGCATCTAGAATATACCAGAGCCAATATTCAGCACACAACTTTAAAGACTATATCATCTGGCCATCTTTACAACGTGAGTACCAGAAACTTTTAATCAGCCAACAAAGAGGACACTACCATTTAGTTTTAACAGAAATAGTAAGAGTTATCATAGTTAGATATTTCTCATCAGTATTTAGCAGCTTTAGGAGAGAATCTGTTAAGTGTGTGAAGTCGGCTACATAGAGCATGGAAAATTTTCTGAATCCTTCCTTGATCAAACGGCTGTAAAAACAGTAAAGTAAAAATGTTTATTTAATATGATAAACAGGTATTTTGTGTATTTTAGGCTACATAAAATTTACATTCAAAACTTACATATTATTTGCTTCCTTATAAAGCCCCAGAGTAATGTTGGGCATGCATATGGGGGCATATATGTGTACATATTCACTCCTCTGGGTGTACTTTCTACATGTATCAGGTAACATTCTCTGTAGTGAGATGGATCTTTTCTGTTCCCTGTAACTTGGTAACAGGATAATATTCTAAGAATATGAGTGTTACATTAATATGGAATAGTCTTATAATTGAATCTTAAATTATTGACCTTAAGTTATCTTAATAATTAAAAGGGAGTGTACAAAAGGATTTCTCAGTATTTAAAAAATTCTTTATATATAAAAAAAGATGATATAAATGTAACTAGGCTGCTTTTTAAAAGCTGATTATTACACCTTCAAAATCAGTTATTTGGGTCCATGAATAAATTTACCGTTTTTACCCTATTAGACTGCACACAAAATTCAACTGCTCATAAAATATTTATCTAAACGGTATATTTTCCCATTGATATTCATTAGCTCTTCTTACAAAAGTAGTATTTTTACTTCATACTTACAAGAAGGCTCCTCTCTGGTACATTTTACCTTTTGTATTTTCTTAAAAAAAAAAAAAACACAAGCCCACAAAAATTAAATCAGTACTTAATAGAAATGGATGATAAACAGAGAAATTATAAACACCAAGGTATGAAACCTTGACGGCAAAGCAAACATAAAGGCAATACCAGGCACCGCACTGGGCTCTCCGTGGGACAGAAGGGAATGCAGCTCTGCGCGGCCTCCTCCCCCTCCCTCTCCACCCCTGCCCTCCCTTGAGCCCATCTCCCCACCACCCATCTCCTCTCTCTCCATATATATATCCCTGTATTTGCTATTTTAGGGGTTTTGTTTTCATTTTTCTTTTCTCAATACAATTCAAAAGGCTTTGGTAAACAACTTAAATAAAAATACATTTTTAACTGCTTTAGATGGAAATATCCAATTACGGATAGAATTTCCTGAGAAACCCTATTTTTAATGTTAAGTTACCTGAAAGAGAAAATGTTTTACTCAAACTTCTCAGTCTTTGGACCACCCAAGAATTCTCTGTTATACAAAACTAAAGAAGAACATACACCATTTTCCTATTTTCTTAGAGGTTTGCAATATATTTTTAAAATCTTTACAAAAGAAAAATGCTTTCTAAATACCAAGTATTCTTAAAGTGTAGATAAATTTTTGTATCTTCACTATCATTTCCGATTTTCTCTAGCATAGACAAGCTTAAGCTATTTTAATAAATCCTGCTATAAATATAGGAAAAATAAAATAAAACTTCATGAGATTTTATTATTCATTTGAAATTCCCAGCAATGATAAAAATGGTAATATTTAGTTACTAGGTATCTAAAGATCACGTGACTAGGTAAGTAACGACACAACAGACCTGCAATCATACAGCTGCTTTCATGATGTTAGGAAAAGGTCATTCAGCTTTGCAGAGTCGTACGCAAACATTAGTACAGGTGAGCATCTCGCAGAACATGCAGTGACAGAGGGAACAGACAGGACATGCAATGGCAGAGGGAAGACTTGAGAACAGCTTCTGGCATCAGCTTCAGAGTGTAGAGAAGGTTAATGTCACAGCTCAGTTCAATCTCATTTTCTGATTTAGCCTTCAAGCCAATCATACGTGGAGGATAATTTTTTAAATGTATGTTTAACTAAGGAAAAAAAGTTTGAACCCAGTTACATAAAATGTATCAAAAGAAAAAAGAAAAAAAAATTCCCAAGGGTATGGAAACTCAGTTGCCTGTGTGTTCTTGATTAGCCTTCTGTTCATCTAACTATAAAATGTGTTCATTTGACACGTTCTGGAGGAACAAGAAATTCTAATTCATTCAGAATTTAAAATGTTACTTAACATTTGGCCATAAAAATTGCTAATAGAGTTAGAGTAATTTACAACACAATTCATTAAATGGTATCTTTTGTTATTGCAATTCTCCTCAGTGCTTTAACTGAAATGTTAGTTGTTTTTCACAGATCTAAGCCAAGGTAGAAACACAGAATTTTAGACTTTGAAAGATCATAGAAATCAAGAGGTTCTCCAAAGAGGAAGAGGTGCTGAACTGTTGACTTAAAATTTCAACAGGTAAGTTTAATACATCTTTCTGGTTTGGCACCATTACTTTTTTAGTTCAGTACTTGCATTCTTAGGTGGAAAAGCTAATGGTTGAGAGAGGATGTGCTCTTAGGATAATACCTAGAAAGAGGCAGAAGTGGACTGACCCTGCCTTCTTATGCTCAGCCCAGTGCTCTTTTCATCTGGGAAACTGAAACAGACGTCTACCAGGTGTTAGGCACTGTGCCCGGGCCCTGCTCTTATCAGCTACAGTGGCATTACTGGTTATTTAGAAGATTAGTTCCCTTCAATGAGCTTAAAATCTGGAGAGGCACAAGCTCATCCAGGCACAGGCAGGTTAAGAAGCAGGATGGAGGGAGTTCAGGTGACTCCCACTTGCAATGGGCCTGGCGACAAAAATGAGGGCAATCTAAATGGGAAACAGTTGAAAGTGGGAAAGTTTAGGCTGACCTGCACCCATGGTTGGGTTGTACATCTCCATTATGTGACTGTCATAACTTTTCTCCTCCTCGAACAGACTAGTTACTCAGGAAAAGCTTGCTGAATGACTATCAACCTCCATTGCCTCCATGTGCCCCTATTCAGACACGTCTTATAATCAAATGACATAGAAATCTGTTATCCCACCAAAGTAATCCTGCAGTTCTGAGACTGTTTTGGCCAAACTGCAAAATCAGGGAATTGGAAATACGGAACCAGTTTCATGTATCTTCAGTGGCTGCTATTTCTTGGGTCCCACCGTATCCTTTTTTTGCTCTCTAGACACAAGCAAAGGGCTTTTTTTTCAGAAGGGTTATGGCTTCTTTAACTGATATTCCTCTGCATCCTGGACAGGTCTCCCTGGTTAATATATAATGGGCTAGGAATTCTTTGTCTTTAAAGGTTAACTTTAAATCATGCTAACAAGATGTTCCTCAGTCATGGAATCTGGTTTTTAAAGCTTTTCCACTGAAACCAAAGGGCATTTGCTGAACCCTGAAGCATAGTAATGACCAAAACAGAGCATCATATTTTTAAAAAATCAATGAAACTTATGTATCCCAGGAAGTGTTTTCTGTTTTACAGTTTGTGCATTTATGTCAGCAGCACTGCCACTGCTCCAAACATTTTTGGAATTTGTGTTTTGCAACTGCTTTAAGATCTTACAACATGTTCTCTGAGTCTCCTGAATAGCAGCAAAAATTCCTTTGAGGGTGGATTTAACTTGTGGGAAACAGCTAACATCATTTTAGGCCATGAGAAGCCTGTCCAGTTCAGTAATAACATTTTGGATAAAAAACATAGAATGCTGAAAGCCTGTAAAGACATCACAAAGTACCAGTGAGATCAATTCTAGAGCAGATTTTCAAAAATGCTTCCAGCAGTATTGACACAGTAATAGCTACCTCTATTTATTCATCACTCATGCTGTGCTAAAGCTCCATACCATGCTCTTTGCACATTATAGTCAATCCTCCTGATAGCTACCCTCCCCCCAAATGAATAGCATAAGCTCCATATTAAAAGAGAAAATTTGCTCAGTTCAAGAAAATTACCACAATACCCAGGTGTAAATGGCAGTCCAGATTCCAATGCAGAAGATCTGACTGACATCAAAATCCATGTTTTTTCCCATTTGCAATTCTGCCCCTCATCTATGAATATAGCTGCTCAAGGAACAGGATTTCAAGTAGACAGCCCATCACTGGATAAATAGGTCCTGGCATGCTGCTCTCTGTGCCTGATAATTAGCAGCACAGTGCTACCTGTTTTCCTCATCCTCACTCTGCCCCTTCCAAGTTTTAAATATAACACTACTCCAACCTTTAATTTTTAATTCTTTTTTAATTATTTAATTCTTAAAAGTTGCCTCTCACTGGAACCAACAGTCTCTGCTTAACCACTAAGATCACACAGAAAGAAAGACTTCTCCAAAGCTCAACAGAACTTTGACACTCTAACACGAATGTAGAGCCCCATTTACTGTGTGAGCAGCTAAGTCTGTCATGCCAATGAAAGCAATTCTTCCTCTAGGACAACAGGGAAAAATCCAGTTCTTTATTGATTTCCTTGTCCAAGGGCCCAGATGGAGTGGCTTCTTAACCACAATGGCAGTGGAAACCTTCTCCAGTATTGTCCACATGCTATGTTACCCATCTGTGTGCAAGTGTTGGAAGACAACAGCTCTAAATCCAGTAAACAGCTTTTGAAATAAACTAAGAACAGAGACTTATAAATACACACACACACTCTATTTTTACGGTGCAAAAGAACAACACAAACTGATAGCGAAACTTAGAACATGCCAATTACAAAAGAAAAGCCTAGTCAATTTGGTAATCCAAGGTAGACTGTAACATTAATAACTAATTGAAGGGATTTTTTAATTGTCATCTCAGAGGGACAGAATTTAACACATACTGGCTGGTGATGACCCACTGATATTGAAGTCTTGTGAGATAAATATTTGGTAAGAAGAAACCATCCTTCCTCACATGGAAATGCTTTAGACTCTCTAAATCAATGGTCTCCATGTGCTCCAATCCACTACTTTCAGGTTATTTTAAAAGAAGAAAGCACTCAGCCTAACGAAACTGCAATTCATATAGCAAGATGAATCACCATACCCCTGAGCCTTTAAAGAAAAATACAAAAAAAGAAAGGACAGAAATAGAAAAAAACAGTTAAAAAAAAAGAGTTTCAAGGCAATGTGAAGGAAATGAAGGCAAGTGAGAGGAGAGGCCGCATTCGTAGAAAAAGGTACAATATTGCAATCCCTTTACCTGATGCTGTTGCCAGGAGGCTGTCTGAGGCACCTGTTCTACAGGCTGAGGCACTAACAGGGTTTATGGAAGAGCAAAAGGCAATGGTGGTGGGAATGACAGGGGGACTTTCTGAACATGCAGATTGGCTCAGTCCAGGGGCGTCAGCAGGCCAGGCACCCACCTGAGACGTGGCCAGGGCTGAAACGGCACAGCCTGCCGGTGCTACAGTTAAATCTATGGATGGTTTTGGTGGCAGCTGAGGGGAGGATGATTTAGGGAGGTTCTCCTCATTTATTACCCTGTTCCCTTGTGGCACACTGGATGGAGGCACAGCCACAGTTTTGTTATCAACTTTGGCCCCTGTGTTGGAGGCCCTGCTGCTATCCATAATAACTTTGAGTTGGGGGTGTGGTGGAGAAGGAGTTTGGGAGAGCCCTGGCTTTTTTGGAGGGATAGGAGGAGGGTTCCCTCTGTCAACTCGTGCTACACCGGGAGTCTTTAAACTGGTCCGACCTACTGGAGGGCAGGCGCCACCGTCCCCCATGGGGGTTGCTCCAGGCCTTGGGGGTGCTCCCGTTTGAGGGCCTGTAAATCTTGACAGTGCTTGGGTCACAGTATTCCGAGCTAGTTGTTTGGCCACTAAGTTGTCACGACTTGTAGGAGAGACATCTCTTGATGGAGGGCTTTGGGTAGTATTTCCGTTTTGGTCTGGGTCATTGGCATTGCCCTGAAATCTAAATCTAGCTGCTTGGATTCGCGGGTTTAGACCTGGATGCAGGGTCGCATTGGCACACGGTGAATGTAAACTGTGCACAGGCGGTGCTTGCGAGCAGCTCTGGGGGGCCGTGCCTGGCGTCTGCGCGGTGGCTGGGGCAGCGTTACTGGGAAGCAGGGATGTGCTACTTGTTATATCTGGTGCTGAGCCAGTGCTGGGTCCATTTTCCTCGATTCTGTTTGCACTTGGAGGTGGGACAGCAGGCAGAGAGGAGACAATCAAGTCACTATGGGAAGGCTGTCTGTCAATACCTGGTCTGCCCAGTGCTGCACTGCTAGACACATTCCCTTTTGCATTTGCAGGAACTAGGGGGCTCCCCGTGGAAGGCTTTACAGGCACAGTCAAAGGCACCTTCTTCGTGTGGTCAGTGCTTTCTATCACTATGTCTGTCTGGCAAGCAACAGACCTTGTCAAAGGTCCTTCTGTTCCCACAGATATGGAGACCAAACGCTTATCTTTTGTCTTCCGAGGAAGAGAGAGGCTTGGTTTGCTGTCATTTCCCCTTTTCAGTTGCTCAATCATTTTCTTCATCTTGTCTATCTCCTCTTTGAGGTCAGTGGTGTGTGCTTCTTCTCGGTGCAGCTTGGCACGAAGCTGTTCCCGTTCAGTGTCAAACTCAGAGAGTTGTTTTTCCATCTGAGCTTCCATTTCTGTGCTTCTTCGTTTTTCAGTGGAGAGCTCCTCTTCTAAGGAGCTTGTCTTTTTCTTCTCCTCGTCCAACTTGACCATTACCTCTTCTAGCTTCTGGGCCTCCTCTATTACTTTGCCCGACAGCTGTTTGCACTCCTTGACGAGCATCAGGACCACCTGCTTGTTCTTCCCACGCTCCTCCTCCAGGCGGGCCGCCAGCTTCTTGTGCTCTTGTTCAAGGGCTTGTAGCTGAAGCTTTTCTATCTCCAGCTGAAAGAAATGGACAGAACAGCTCTGATTAATATGTAGACAATTCTTTCAGCCCAAGAAGAGCTTCTTGCGAGCTTTTTGTTAGTTTTGTGACAATTAACGTGGTTTGGGTCAGCTAAAAGACCACATTTCTAAAATGTGTTGTGATATGAGAGATAATACTTTAGAGACTCATTAAAATAAGAAAGCAGATTTAAATGGTTTTATGAAAAACATCTAAGTTACAGCAAAAGAGAATTTCTAAAAAATCTATTAAGGTTAACTATAGAAAAGGAGAATAGTAATCTGATACTTCAAATCATAACACAGAGCTTATAAAGGTCTGTTTTTGTAAAAATAGAGCTCTGTGAGGGAACTGCATATTTTTTTTCTTTTTAAGATTGAATGTCTTAAAATTACAAGCTAATTTTTGAGGCCAGTGTAATGAAAAGTGTTGAAAACACAGGACTTCATTTAAATTCCAAGCTCCTATATTTGCTAATTGTATTGTTTAGCTTTTTCAACTTCTTTGAACTTCTTGTGATGGCTTGCTGTAGAAAGCATATATAGTATATATATGAAAGTTCTTTGAAAACTGTAAAGAACTAAAGAAATACCTTATTAGAATTATAATCAGTTTCAGTGAACCCAAAGTCTGACCTCAGCTCCTACATCAGTCCCACCTGCCCACTCAGCTCCCACTCCACTGGCTTCCCTGGTGTTTCTTGAACATCACCTTGCCTCCAGGTCTGTGGCCCTGCTGTTCTCTCTGCCTTGAGTTCCACCACATGCCGTCACATAGGGCTCCTATACTAGGCAGTCTGTGTACTGCATGAGGGCGGCCAGCTGGAGGAGTGAGCAGAGGCCAAGACCCAGCCCTGCCTCCTCTCCATGCCATGCACCCAGGCACTGCCTGGAAAGAAGGGTACCTTTTCCTTCACAAGAAGGCTCAGTCTGCTCACTGGGCTACAGGCCCTGAGGATTTATGCTTTCCAAAGAAACTTTCTTCTAATTGATCAATATAGAGAAGGAGCTTTAAAAAACTTTGTTATCTCCAGATGAGCTTTTCTGATCTACACAAAAACAGTCAGGGACACAAAAGCCTGGCTCCCATATTGCCTTCAGGCCTCTGCTCCACCATGAAGCCTCCCTCACCACCCTGTTGAAAGCACAGTCCCTCCCAGCCTTGTACTTATCAGCTACCTGCCCCGGCTGGAACATGACTCCAGGAGGGCAGGGTATCTTTTTTGCTGTTGTGTCCCCAAGACCTAAAACAGTGTCTGGCACCTGGTGGTGTTTAATAAATTGATTGGATGAATGAAATTAACATAGCTCACACACACGATAAACTTTGGCACACTGATGGCCTTTCTGGGTACACAGGCCTTACAGACCTACAGGGGCACTATTCTAACATGTGTGTACAGGTTTCTCACTTTTCTCCAGGCTCACGTCTGCCAGAGGGTGCTGGTGAAGGACACATCCCTGAGCTGGGCTGCAGCTGTCAGGCTGGCCCACACGTCTCACCTTCCCAACTGGAGAGACGTTCCCTGGTGGTCCATAAAGGGCCTTATAAATACTCTCAGTATTTGTAATTACTTAAGGCAGTTTTAGCATCAATAACAGAGGAAGGAGATAATCATATGATCCATTAGTTGTGAAGATGCCTGTTTCTTACCCTGCTGAAAAAAAGTCCATGACTCCATCACCCTTACAGTCATGGCAGGAGAGGGAACATGAGCTGCAGTCACAGCTTACTGCCCAAAGAGGAGTTGGAGACTTTATTCACCTACTTTGGGTGCTTCCTGCCCTGAAAAAGTCACTGAATAGCATTGTAATGGGTCCTACAAATATGTGATCAGGAATGCAGAGATAATTCCCCAAGGATAATTAGAGACAATTATTTATCCACATACACTTCATTCTGTTATATGAAATATTGGGGGTGACTTCATAAGTTGATTAGGTAAGATCTATGGAATAATAGTGCTGTCACACACAATATTTATATGTATATTTTATTCATCTAGATGCCTTACAGAAAATTTTCCTTATTAATAGTTAAAGCACATTCCACTCTTCTAAATGCATCAAATAATAGGTTGCTGTGGAAGGCATACACATAGTTAGAACTATTAAGAAAATTTTAAATATGCTTAATATTAGCCACCCTCTCATATTCTTATAGTGATGTAGGAAAAAACACAAACGAGGTCACTGCTCAGCTTATTTTTAAAATATGAGTTTCATGATTTACCTCTGAAGGTGGAAAGAAGGATGTTTTGTAGAACTTCAAGGGCTACCTCCATTTTACAAAACAATCAGAAGCCAAGTTAGCAATTTCTTTGATCAGTGTCAGAATCACGGCACTCACTCAAGGTTCCACTTGTCTCCAGTTTTCCTCATCACATCACATATCTTGCTCATGGTATTTCTTCACTGTGGGTCATTACACTTTATTTTTTAAATGATGATATCTTACACTTCAGAATCAAACTGAAGAGAGACTCCCATCATGAGATGAGCTCAGCTAGTCTCAGGCATTTATACAGAAAACTATACAGCTATAAAAGCACCCATAACTCTTTTGTATCTTTGTCTTTCCATTACTCATGCCTTATAGATCCTATCTCAAACTAATGTGAGTCTTTTAAATCTCACCACAGATAGCAGCGCACAGAGGGAACCACATAATTAATGTACCTACAAACGAATGGCTCTAAACTCAATTGAGCTCTGAGCCCAAATCATCAATCACTCTTAACTTTGTTTAGCTTCCTCTACCATTTACTTCAGGGGATATTTAAACTTCTGCCACTGTCCCCCAAACTTCACCTACTGACCACTCAACTAACTCTCAGCCCACCCTAATAGACTCTTTTATCAAGAAAATTCAGTCTAACACACTCCCTCTACATCCTGTCTCCTCCCTTAAGCTTTTTTATAGCCACACCAATCCATATGGCCTTTCCTTCACTCTAAGGGAGAATGGTTTCCTTCTGTTGAAGGTCAGGCTTCCTTCAGCATTTCATTTCATTCTCTCCTGCCACCTCTGAGACTTGCTCCATCAAGTCATCGCACTGCTCTTTATAAATATAAACATCCCCCTCTCTATAGCTCCTTCCAAATAGTATATGAACATATCCCTATACTTAAAAAATAATTTTCTATATTAAAAAATCTCTTTGGCCATTTTGTCCCAGAGACAAAGTTTTTGTGCTTAAAAGAGTAAGAGGTGTAGTACTAAGTTCTGATCCTCAAGCTGTATGACCTTAATCAGTTCTCTCTCTTAAGATAAGTTCTATTTGGTTCCCTTATCTGTACAATAGAGCAATAGTATTGAATATAGGATTAAATAAGGCAATACATGTAAAGCATGCACCATGGTGCCTGGCACCAAAAAAAAAAATGTTGTTTTTGATTCATAATATAATAACTGTTGTGCTAGTTAAAAAGGTGTCACTTTGGCACAATGCTTCTTCTCTGAAAGCACATTTACAGGCAAACAAGGATCTAGAGAACTGACCATATTAAACATAGAGAGGAATATTTTTGTAAGTTAGATAGCAGTTATAATTCAGCAATTACAAAACACATCAGAGATAGTTTCACTGCCAGGAATGGTGAAGTAACTTTTATTAGATGATCTCTTCTGCAGATAATTGTAAACTCCTGAAAAAAAAAATTTAAGAAAGTAACTATTTGAAGGCTCTGGAGAGCAATAAGAGGTAGAAACAGGAGAGGAGTATACCTTCTCATTAGAAAGGAGCCATCAACCTGGATGAGATTTGCCCTTGTACAGCTTTTCAAGTGAGGGCAATTCCCTGTCCTGTCAGCACTGGTAGCAGGAGCCTAAGCACAGAGCAGCCCTTATACTGACTGAAGTCAGAGGATGTAACTGGGCCTGACACAACCCACCCCAGGCTGACTCCTGAGTTACACTCATAGGGAGGCGCGGATCCACACTAAATGACAGAGGGGACTGCTGAATGGTTGAGAGAACTGAGCAAATATTTCAGCTATTAGCTGCGAAGTACAAGGAGACAGAGTTTGCGTATGAATCTAGACAGGTTAACTGCTTACTAGAACAAAACATGTTCTTCAGAAGATAATAGAATCCATAGTATCTATACCAAATCATTATAATGTCCAGATACAATAAAAAATTATGACACATGCAAATAAATTTTTTTAGAAGTTATCCATTGTCAAGAGAAATGCACTCCAACAGAAACTGAGCCCATTATGATCTACATTGGAATTAATAGACAAGGGCCTTAAAGCAGCCATTTTCAAAGAAAATGTGGTCACAATGACCGAACTGGAAAGTCTAATATCTAAAATGAAAAAAAAAAGTTCACTGACGAGGCTTAACAGCAGATTTGAAAGAATAGAATAAAAAGGACAATGAATTTTAAAATAGAGAAGAAAGTACCCAATTTGAGGAACATAGGAAAAAAGACTGTAGGAAAACAAATACAAATTATAAAAGACTAAAATCATACAGAATATGTTCTCTAACCACAGACTTAATTTATAAAAAATTACACTAAGATATTAAGAACATCCCAAAATTCAAATAATGAAATAACATACTTCTAAACAGTACAAGCATTTAAGAATAAATCACAAAGGAAATCAGAATATATTTGGGACTGAGTAAAAAGAAAACACAACATACCAAAATTCATGGGATGCAGTGAAAGAAGAGTTTTTAAAGGCAGCTAAAGCAGGGAATAGAGAAAAATTCATATTGTTAATTGCTTCTAAGAATAATGCCAATAAATGCCCTTTCAGAAAATAGAAGAAATGCTTCTAATTCACATTTTGAGCCTAAAATTACCTTCATATCAAAACCAGTCAAGTATTTTTTTTGGATGTACGGAAAAAGTATCACTCATGAACACAGGCACAAAACTCCTTAGCAAAATACAGGCAAATGGAATCTAGCAATATACAAGAAGAGTAATAAAAGATGACTCACTGAAGTTTACCTCAGGAATCCAAGTTGGTTTATCATTTGAAAATTAGTGTAATTCATCTCATTAAAAGAATAAAGAGAAAAATCATAACTATATCAGTAGATGCAGATAAACCATTTTCAAAATTCAAGACCCATTCATGATAAAAATAAAACAAAACCAAGAAAAAAAAAACCTCTCAACAAAGAATAGAATGCAGTCTCAGTGAAATATAGGGCATCTAAAAAAAAGTAGAGCTACCATCACACTTAATGGTGAAACAGACGGTTTTCTCCCTGAGAAAAGGAGGCACTGAAGTCTGCTCTCACTTCTATTCGGCATTATCCCAGAGGTTCTGATCAGTGTGGCGATGGGGTAAAGAGGAGGTGGCAGGAGAAGGCAGGCAGGCACTTTGGAAAGTAAGTAGTAAAATGGGCTCTATGCACAGATAACACGTTTGTTTACCTACAAAATCATATGCAACATATGAAACAGCTGCTAAAACTAATAAGCAGGTTTAGCAGATCACTATACAAAAATCAATTAAATACCTGTGTCCTAGCAACAAATATTTGGCGAAAAAAATTTGTAAAAAAAGTATGATTACAATAGCATCAAAAACATAAAGTACTTAGGAATAAACTCAACAGAAGAGAGCTAAGGTCATGACACTGAAAATAAAACATTGCTTAAAAAATTATAAAGACCTAGAAATTTAAAAATGGAGAAACAGACTATGATCATAGGTTGGAAGACTCAATGTTGTTAATGTCTCAACAAATTAGTCTACAGATTCGATGAAATTTCAATCCCTGCAAACTTTCAGAGAAACAAGGCAATTTTAGATTATTATGGAAATGCAATCTAGAATAGCCAAAACAATTTTGATTAAAAAAAGGTTGAAGGGCTTACAGTTCCTGCATTTAAGGCTTATTATTTAACTATAGCCATCATTTACTTCAAGTTTTAGTATACAGGTAAGACTAGTGATGAAAAAATCAGGACAGTGCTCGGTGGTTGCCTGTATTGGGGGAGGGATTTAGTGGGAAGGTACTCCAGAATATTTTCTGTGGTGATGGAAATATTTTCTATTTCTTACAGGATACAGACTACACAAGTGTGTGCGTTTTAAAAACTCATCAATTTGTACACTTAAGATGTGTAAGTTTCACTTCCTGTAAATGTTTCCTTAAAGAGGTGCAAATGAGAGTGAATTCCAGGTTTCCATGTTTGCTTTTTATAGTGCTATAGGTTAGCATTTTTGAAACTACTTTCTGTGTGTTCTAGGCTTGGGTAAATGAGTAAATATATTGAAGTATAATGGGAGCCAGGTTTCTCACTGTTGGAGAAGTTAGCTTTAAATAAAGAAAGGACAAGAATGTACCCTGAGGTTTTGGATTAGAATCAGAGGTGTCAGTATCAGTATGAACTCATGGTTTGATAAAGACAGACATATAAATAAAACATAGATATATGTATATGTATGTATAATGTATGTATGATAGATTATACGTATGATAAATGTACATAATTTCCTAGTTCTAGATTTGTTTCTAAACACCATTTTTCATTAAAAAGGAAAGTAGTGCTCCTGGGAGTAATAGCTACTTCCAGGGGTTAGGATAAGGAAAACATTAGATGAGACTGGAATATCGTGCTTCAATTAAGTAAGGAAATACTCAAAGAATAATGAGACCAAAAGAAGCCAGCTTAGAAGGGCTCTCACTGGTCAAATCCGGGACAGTTTTGAGCAGTGATTCAGGGGCTGCGGACCTGATAGGTGGGGTAGGGATAGTGATCCCCCTGCCCCCAAACTCATCCACATATCACTACAGGTATAAAGGAACCACAGTCTCCTGTATACATAGATTGCTGAGCTCCAGTTGACTTTGTTATATTGTCCAATTTATATCTACTCAAGATCACTCTCAAGTAGTGGCTGAGGGGAAATTTTGCATGGCGCAGTATCACCAAACCCTTTGGCAAAAGCAGTGGATTGTGTGGAAGCGCTTAGAAAAACTAACACAGCTTCACTGGTAGTGAGAAAGTAGGTGGCTGTCCAAAAATAGCACCCGGACTGGGAACCATGAATGAAGAGGCACCAAACAACTGTTCTCATAGAATGTAAGAGAAAACTATGTAGGTGGGAGTTGAGCAGCAATGTAAAGGCAGTTAGTTCTAATTCAAAGTGGAAAACAGGAAAGCAATTATGGCCATTGGTAAAATGAAAAAGCACAGTCACAACCACACAATACTCTTTTGACATTTAACTGTATTCCTTATTGCTCCCCCATATCTTTTAACACTCATTGCATCCTTGTCCTCCACCTGGCCACCCCACCTACCTGCCCGATCCTGGTAAGCAAACACACAACAGTAAGATACATTAAAAGGTTTTTTTAGCTACCAGTCAGTAGCTGGCCTCCGCAGTTCTCATCTGCCCCTTCCTCTTGGTCTAGAGTTCAAGAGAGGGAGGCCAAGATATGGATCAGGCAAACTGTCCTCTCCTCTAAATCTGCTGAGAGCCACAGACCTGCCTCCAGTTCCCCCATTAATACCCACCCTGCAATGCTCCTGGCGAGCCAAAATGCATTTTGAAATGTAATGATGAGTTGTACAAAAGGACACAGGAAGGAGCTAATGTACCAACTGTCCTAATACTCTTCCTAAAAATGTTATTTGGATGGTTCCTGTGGTGTTATCCTTGGAAGACTAGAAAGCTATTTAAAATTAAGTGATATTTATGGGTTATAAAGTAGTCATTTTATAATGAAGTAGAGAGTGAGTACTGAATACAAACAGTAGAACAATTATGTATAATAGGAAGAAAAAGTCATATGGAATAAATTAAAACATAATTTGTTCTTTTCTGCCCATTTGTCATTTCTTTGGCTGTCCAGCCCCTGAAACTCCTTCCTATGTCAGGAAAATTCTCCACCTTATGATTCTCCCCTACAGAAGCTAAATATGTCCAGTCGTGGCTTTCTGTCTTCCTTGTAGCTAGGGAGAGGGTGTGAGGCCAAAGCTTGGCCAATCGAATGCACCTGCTCTTAGGCTTCCCACAGGAAATGAGTGCTGTAAAGAAGCAGGGCAAGCTCCAGAGCAGGGCTGTCTGACATCTGCAAGCTGCAGTACCCAGCCCTCATCCGTGGAAGCATTGCTCACAGCAGACTGGATCCAAAGCGAGCATTTGCTGGAGATACTGGCTGGTAAGAGCCCTAACTGTCCCAGCCATGCTCTACCACGCTGCAGTCAATGAATAAATACTTTTACTGCTTAACTCAATGAATATTGGCTTCACTTGCTTGCATCTAAGAATCCTGCCTCACACATTACTGCCATGCATGTGACCTCATTATATGGAGCTACCACCTAGAAGAAGCTGTATCTAGTACACAGCATTACTTTTAGTGTTTTCACTGGTGAAAACATTGCTCCCTTCAGAACTTCCTAGTTATTAATTTGGCTTCTTACTTTTAAAGGCTCTGCTCAAATTAAAATGTCTTTTCTATTTCAGGGCTATAAATTATACTTTCTAAGTGAATAAAATGATTGAGAATAAGTTAGAATAGAAATTCTATAAACAGATGATGCACAAGATAAATAATGAAAACCCAAACATCATTCCACACTGGGTTACTGGCTCGAAACAGGGAGTAGATTACTGGAGGCAAAGTTCCCCAAGATGATTACTCATTAGCTTATTCAAAGTAGCTCTATGGGCTCAGTCCATCTGCAAATTGACTCTTGCCCACGTTTTCCTGGCATACAAATTGCCAAACACTAACCCTCCTATTAGTAGTCTCAGCGGGAATCAACGCACGAATGAGCAAGGATTCTCTTCTCCTGCCTTGACAGGACCAGAGCAGTGTGCAGGCCAAATGTCTTAGAATTACTAAAAAGCCATGCCTAGTGACACATAATACATACTTGAATTGTAGATAAGGGGCCTTTGCTTTCCCTGACTTTTGCTCTGGCAGTGATTTAGAGAATTGGATTCATTTAAAATAATGGTTTTTTGGGTCTTACTGCTTTTAGATTTCCAAAGCTGCAATTTTTTTCTACATGCAAGGGAATTGAAAGTGTTTGGTCAAAGTATTTACTTTCAGGAGTAAAGATGACAGGTAATTTTGTTGCTAAAAAGATGACTTTGGTGTTTCTGGTCTTACCAGCTGATGTGATATTTTCTTTATTTGCTTTTTAAGTAAAGATCCAGGCTAAGAGTACAAACTCTTCTCATACACTACCATCTACCAGAATAGAATATCCTTTAGAGACAAAAGGTGGCATTGCCGATCAGAGCATCCCTTCATTGAGACTACACAGCCAATGAATCTGGCCATAAAGGACTCCTGTATCCATGTCACACATAGGAGACAGATGACTGGCTCATTTCGTATTAGCCTCTCAGGACCCATAGGACAGAAACAATTTCCTTTCACTCCCAGCCAGGTTGGAAATGACCCAGTCATTCAGAAACAAACAGGATATAAGCTGATTAAAACAAAAAACAAAAAAAACCTGCTAGATAATAAAATCTTTGATTCAACTGGAAATGAGTTTTTTTCCTTCTACAAGAGAAATGATAAAACGCAAAAGTGAAGTGAAATTTAGGAAACCATACATTTTTATATACTAAATGAAAGTACAATGAAAACAAAATATTTTCTTGATTTTTGATAGCGCAGCATAAAACCCAGCAGAAATACTTTACTATGAAATAGCTCATATGACACGTTAAGAACATAATTGAAATGTGTCTCATCCAAGAAATACAAATGGGCTTCAGTGACATCAGTTGAAATACAGTGGCTCTTGCTTATGTGGTTCACATGAGATTTCTAAAAATCTCCAAAGACCTCAGTGGTTGTCTGCAGAGCCTTATAGAGGGTTTGAAAAGTCCACAGCAAATCTGCTTCTACCTCACCTTCTGTTCTTCTCTACTATTTTATTCTGTGCTTTAGTTTTCTACTATGTGACATACTGAGGAAAAGATTTGCTTGTATATGACATCTGTACCAGAATATTGGCATACATATGTTAATGCAAAGACATAATGACAAGGAAAAAACGTACACATTAAATGACAGTATCATCAATATTTACAGTGCATTCAGGTTGTCAGCCAGGTGTTAAGTGTAAGCTATAATGATATTTCTGAAAAGGATAAATAGAAGAAATATTTTAATTCATGCCTTAATGGCTGGAAGAACCCATTACTTTTTGTGCTAATCATACTAGACATCGTTAGTTCTCTGACTTCCTCTCTTTTCTAGTAAAGGGCATCAGTAGTCTCAGCAGCATATTGACAGGACAAAATTCAAACTTCTATGTCCTTACGGCTGAGTGCAGTAAGTTTTTATCACTTAGGACTCTCTGAAGCATGTACTCATGTGCAATAAATATGTGTGTGTGTTGGTGGGGGAGAGGAGAAGGACGAGGAGAGGCTGGGTTAAATGAAACACATGTGAGGAGGAGCCTGGAGGTCCGCAGCAGCCGCAGCCATCAGCCCCCAGAGGTGAGTTTGAAACTAACCAGGACTTTTAAGATGACATGCTGTGAGACTGCATATACCTTGCCAGCTTTCATTCTGTTCTCCTGTTGCTATTTCCGTTTTCCAAAGAAACAATTTTAAAAAGTAACGTCTAATGGCAAAGGAATATTTGAGACAGAAGCTGGATAAAGCAAGCTGGGGATGCCAGGATAGGAGTAGAATCCTGGTTACATTACTGGATCACCCCCCTAGCAGGTAAGCGTGTCTAATGACACTAGGAAAGAGACATTTGTAAAAAAATCTGTATTTTAAAGAAACATCAAAGTAACCATTATGGGAAATATAATTTCTTTGTCATATTTCTTTCATGGTTTAGCGTTATTTCTAGTTTGAGTTACATTTGAAAGGGGCCACCAGAATCTGTCCGTTTTTAGCATTTCTAAGTTCTTATCCCAATCCTTCTTGAAAACACAATATTTAAGAACAACCACCTCAGGGATGGTTTCTTCATTCTACATTGTTATGAGAAAAATGACTGTTTGGAAACCTCAATACCTTCTTTTGTCTGCTTTCAGCAGCAGCCAGCTGTGTGGACATCCTTTCCTGCATTTTTCTGCAGTGGGCCATGACTGCTTCAAGGATGGAGAGAGGATTGGTACAAACTGGCTTCTTCTCTTTATCACCAGCGCCTGCTCCATAGTCTCTCTGCAGTGCCAAGAAGGGGTCATTTAAATTAAATCTCCCGTACCGTTCCTGGATAAATACCTCCTTCCTGCGAGCCTAGAACAAAATCAGAGGAATGTATTGAAGAAAGAAATGAAAATATACAGGAAGATATTTATAAGAAGGTTTTGTGATTACTTTTCCACATGGCATTCACAACTGCTGAACTGGCTTATGTATGTCAGGTGGTGGGCAAGAGGCAAGGGGAACATCACCCCACCCCCTGACTAGCCTGCAGTGTCACCTTGTCTACTTTCAATTTTTCTTCCTTTAAAAATATTGTTTCTTAAATTACAAATGGTGCAAATAGTTTTCTTCCATAACACCCACTCCTTCAAGGATCTGAATTGTAGGTGCAGTCTTTTCTGAGTTGCAGTAAATTCAGAAATATCAACAACTAAAATAACTTTTAGAAAAGTGTATAAATAAAATGATCTCAATGTTGATAGACCTTATACTTCACCTAATACCTATCAAGTTAAGTCACAAAATATAAATCTTCTACAAGTTTTCTGTATATCCAGAAAGAATTTATAAGGATATTTGCTTAAAAAGAAATGCCTCATGAAAAATTTTTATGTCAGAAAACCACAACATTCACATTTTGTGAACTTTGAACAACTACAAAAATCCTCCAGAAAATTTAAGAAGATACAAATATCTTCTCATCTTTGAAGGGCATTAAAATATAGCTCACAGAATCCCAGGAAAGAATGTAACCTCATTTTACTCTAAATGTCAGTCCATCAGCGTCAAAGTTAATTTCACATCCACATGGCACTAAATGCAATTTTCTATAATTAACCTACAACAGTCTTTGCGTAAAATGGAAAATAGCAGAAGAAATATATTGAAAACTAAGAACATTTTCCTAACTCAGGTCATTTGGACTAGCCACTAGAAAAAAACTGTTCTATGTCACTGCCAGAGGAAAAACTAAATTACTTTACAATAAATCAAGCCTAATTGTCCAAAATGTTAAATGTTCTTTCTAAAGAAATATATACATTTCTTCACTGTAAAGGCAACAGCACTGAACTAAACTTTTCCATTTTTAGACCACTGTCAGCAGGCCAACAACGAGAAAAACACACTGCAAATGACAAATGGGAAAATCTAACATTTCTTTTCCTATTACCAAATTAGATTAAGAAATACAACTTACAGAAGGTCCAATTTCACCATTAAATTCAAGCTAGCTTTCCAAGGATCATTTTAAACTTAAAAGTCAGCATGGTTTATGAGTCAAAATGCACTGATATTTCTAGTCTTCAAATTCAATTATGTAATCAATACACTGAATAAGTACCACTTCAGAGATGCAATTTCAAAGCAATTTCATTTTGTCCTTCACTTTCCTCTTCACTTTTATTCAATGTAGTAGCTCATTCCCCACTCCAGATATAAAATAGTGTCAATTTAGTTATTAAGACTATCCAACTTCAGTGGAATGATAGCTTCCCTTCCCCAGCCAGGACCTGCTGAAGGTTAACATCCACCACATGGGAAAGGGGTGTTTAGGAGAGCCTCTCTCTGTTTATCCAAATCTTCTCCCTTCCTTTCTAAGCTTTTTTTTTCTTTTGTCTGCTCTGGGTTGGAAGGGACTGGAAGTAGATGAAGAAGATGGAGCTGAGGAGACAGGAACATTCTACCTTCAGTTGGTAGACTAGACTTAGCAACTGAGTGTAGCAAATAATTAAGGCCTACTTTTTCCCCATGAAGAGCTTGGTGATTTTAAGGGCTGCCCCCTCGCCTACTGCTGGGCTGCCTTCACCTACAGTTTCTTCAGTGTGGGTCATATATTTAGGACAGACCACATAATCTGCAGCACCTAGTACAAAATGAAAACATATGGCTCTTTGTTAAAAAATTATCAAGAATTCCAAGTTGGCGGGATTCTCAAGATGGCAACATGAGTAGGGTGGTGGAAATCTCCCAAAACCAATACAGCGAATACAACTATTCCTAAAAGAGTGACCAGAAGATACAGTACACCAACCAGGCTACATCTACATCTCAACATTTGCATCTGCAAGAACTCAACATCTCATGAAAAGGGTAAGATACAAAGCTGTGACCCGGTGGAACCCGAGCACTCCCCCCACCCCAGCTCACTGGCAGGAGGAAAAGAATCAGAGTGGGGAGGGAGTGGAAGTACAGGAATGCTAAATAACCAGCCCTAGTAATCTGCACCAGGAGCACAGACCCATGCTGCATGGTGTACTGGATACTAGAGGAATGGAAAATCAAAATCTGAGACTAAGACTGCGAACAGGTTCCCACAGCAGGCTGCCTTGGGACAAAAGAAAAGTGGATGCTTTAAAAGCCTTAAAGGGACAAGGGTTTAACAGATGGACAAAATCGTCCTGGCACACTCAGCCCAGCAGGCTGGGAACTTTAAGGAACTTCAGGCATGCCAACCCCCTGGGCAACAACACAGCACCAAAGCTCCTCACAGCAATAATCAGCCTGTCGTTCATTCCCCCTCACCTGCACTGCAAGTGAACCGGCTGATCTGCCATTGCTGAGAAGCAACCAGGTAGCAGCCCTGCTCACAGCAATCACACAGAGGTTTCTCCCAGCGCATGGCTAACCAGGCGAGACCCACAGGCTGCCCCCCGCCCATAGTCAACTGACATAGACAGTGAAGACTGGTGCAGAGTCTGGAAGGCACAAAGGGGCTTTATTTTTGCGGCGAACACGCACTGCTCGCCAGCAACCCCCACCAGTGCCCTGGGCCATCCTGAGGGCCACCCAGCCCTCAGCAGTTCAGGGGATTAACTCAGAGGATGCCTCTGTGTGTGGCGGACCAACACAGGTAGAGGAAGCCAGCGCGGAGTCTGGAAAGCACATAGGAACTCTATTCTCATGGTGAACACGCGCTTTTTGCCTGCAACCCCCGCCAGTGCCCTAGGCCATCCCGAGGGCCACCCCGCCCATGGCAGCACAGGGCATTAACCCAGAGGCTGCACCCTGTGTGCAGCTGACTGGCACAGGCAGAGGAAGTCAGCGTTGAGTCCAGAAAGCACCAAGGAGCTCTGTTCTCACTGCAAACACATGCTGATTGCCAGCAACCACTGCCAGTGCCCTAGGCCATCCCGAGAGCTGCCCTGTCCAGGGCAGCTCAAGAGATCAACCCTGTCCAGGGCAGCTCAAGAGATCAACCCAGAGGCTGCTCCCTGTGTGCAGTTGCCTGGCACAGGCAGCAGAGACCAGCACAGAGTCCTAAAAGTATGAAGGGATGCAGTTCTCATGGGAGAACACATGCTGCTTGCCTGTGACCTCTGCCAATGCCCTAGGCCATCCCAAAGGCGGCCTCACCAACAGCAGCTCAGGGGATTTACCCAAAGGCTGCTCCCTGTGTGTGGGTAACTGGCACAGGCAGCAGAGATGGGCAAGGTGATCAGCAAGCAGGAAGGGAGTTTGTTCTCCAAGCTGACACACGCGCCACTCACGGCGATCACCTCCATTGCCATGAAAAGGCAGAATAACCTTGATCAGTCCAAAATCCCTCAAACACCAGAGAGATGGACTGGTGAGACTGAAATCACCAATCTTCCTGAAAAAGAATTCAAAGTAAAAGTCATAAGCATGCTGATGGAGCTACAGAGAAATATGCAAGAGCTAAGGGATGAATTCTGGAGGGAGAGAACAGAAATGAAACAAACAATGGAAGTATTTAAGAGCAGACTGGATGAGGTGAAAGAGACTGTTAATGGAATAGAAATCAGAGAACAGAAATACCAAGAAGCTGAGACAGAGAGAGATAAAAGGATCTCTAGGAATGAAAGAGTATTAAGAGAACTGTGTGATCAATCAAAACAGAACAATATTCACATTATAGGGGTACCAGAAGAAGAACAGAGAGAGAAAAAGGGATAGAAAGTGTCTTTGGAGAAATAATTGCAGAAAACTTTCCCAGTCTGCAGAAGGAAATAGTCTCTCAGACCATGGAAGGCTGCAGATGTCCCAACACAAGGGACCCAAGGAGGACAACACCAAGACATATAATAATTAAGATGGCAAAGATCAAAGACAAGGACAGAGTCTTAAAAGTAGCCAGAGAGAGAAAAAAGATCACCTACAAAGGAAAACCCATTAGGCTATCATCCAACTTCTCAGCAGAAACTTTACAGGCCAGAAGAAAATGGCATGATATATTCAATGCAAGGAAACAGAATGGCCTCAAACCAAGAATACTGTATCCAGCAAAATTATCATTTAAATTTGAAGGAGAGATTAAACAATTCCCAGATAAGCAAAAGTTGAGGGAATATACCTCCCACAAACCATCTCTACAATGTATTTTAAAGGGACGGCTCTAGATGGAAGTGCTCCTAAGGCTAAAAAGATGTCACCAGAGAAAATAAAACCACAGCAAAGAAAGTAGACCAACCAAATACTAACTAAATGCAAAATAAAATCAGCTATCCACAAAATCAGTCAAGGGAAACACAAAAGAGTACAGAATACAACATCTCACATATAAAGAGGGGAGGAGGAAGAAAAAGAAGGGAGAGAAATAAAGAATCAACAGACTGTGTTTATAACAGCATAATAAGTGATTTAAGTTAGAGGGTTAGGTAGTAAAGAAGCTACCCTTGAACCTTTGGTAACCACAAATCCAAAGCCTGCAATGGCAATAAGTACATATCTATCTATATGCTGCCTACAAGAGACTCACCTCAAACTCAGACATACACAGACTAAAAGTGAAGGGATGGAAAAAGATATTTCATGCAAACAATAGGGAGAAAAAAGCAGGTGTTGCAGTACTTGTATAAGACAAAATAGACTTCAAAACAAAGAAAGTACAAGAGATAAAGAAGGACATTACATAATGATTAAGGGGTCAGTCTAAGAAGAGGATATAACCATTATAAATATCTATGCACCCAACACAGGAGCACCTACATATGTGAAACAAATACAAACAGAATTAAAGGAGGAAATAGAATGCAATGCATTCATTTTAGGAGACTTCAACACACCAGTCACTCCAAAGGACAGATCAACCAGAAGAAAATAAGTAAGGACACAGAGGCACTGAACAACACACTAGAACAGATGGACCTAACAGACATCTACAGAACTCTACATCCGAAAGCAACAGGATACACATTCTTCTCAAGTACACATGGAACATTTTCCAGAATAGACCACATACTAGGCCACAAAAAGAGCCTCAGTAAATTCAAAAAGATTGAAATTGTACTAACCAAATTCTCAGATCAAAAAGGTATAAAACTAGAAATAAATTGTACAAAGAAAACAGAAAGGCTCACAGACACATGGAGGCTTAACAACGAGCTCCTAAATAATCAATGGATCAATGACCAAACTGAAACAAAGATCAAGCAATATATGGAGACAAATGAAAACAACAGCACAAAGCTGCAACTTCTGTGGGACACAGTGAAGGCAGTTCTAAGAGGAAAGTTTATAGCAACCCAGGCCTACTTAAAGAAGGAAGAACAATCCCAAACGAATAGTCTAAATTCACAATTTTGAAACTGGAAAAAGAAGAAAAAATGAGGCCCAAAGTCAGCAGGAGGGCCATAATAAAGATCGGAGAAGAAATAAATAAAAGTGAGAAGAATAAAACAATAGAAAAAATTTATGAAACCAAGAGCTGCTTCTTTGAGAAAATAAATAAAATAGATAACCCCCTAGCCAGACTTATTAAGAGAAAAAGAGAATCTAAACACATAAAGAGAATCAAAAATGAGAAAGGAAAAATCATGACGGACCCCACAGAAATACAAAGAATTATTAGAGAATATTATGAAAATCTATATGCTAACAAACTGGATAACCTAGAAGAAATGGACAACTTTCTAGAAAAATATAACCTTCCAAGACTGACCAGGAAGAAACAGAAAAACTAAACAGACCAATTACCAGCAATGAAATTGAATCGGTAATCAAAAAACTACACGAACAAAACCCCCATACCAGATGGATTCACTGCTGAATTTTATAAGCCATTTAGAGACGACATAATACATATTCTCCTTAAAGTTTTCCAAAAATAGAAGAGGGGGGAATAATCCCAAACTCATTCTATGAAGCCAGCATCACTCTAGTACCAAACCCAGGCAAAGACACCACAAAAAAAGAAAACTACAGATCAATATCCCTGATGAACATAGATGTAAAAATAGTCAACAAAATATTAGCAAACTGAATTCAAAAATACATCAAGAGGATCATACACCGTGATCAAGTGGGATTCATCTCACCGATGCAAGGATGGTACAACATTGGAAAATCCATCAAAATCATCTACCACATCAACAAAAAGAAGGACAAAAACCACATGATCCTCTCCATAGGTGCTGAAAAAGCAGTCAACAAAATTGAACATCCATTCATGATAAAAGCTCTCAACAAAATGGGTATAGAGGACAAGTACCTCAACATAATAAAGGCCATATATGACAAACCCACAGCCAACATTATGCTTAACAGTGAGAAGCTGAAAGCTTTTCTTTTAAGACTGGGAACAAGACAAGGATGCCCACTCTCCCCACTTGTATTCAACATAATACAGGATGTCCTAACCATGGCATTCAGACAACACAAAGAAATAAAAGGCATCCAGATTGGCAAGGAAGAAGTTACACTGTCCCTGTTTGCAGATAACATGGTATTGTACAAAAAAAACCCTAAAGAATCCACTCCAAAACTATTAGATCTAATATCTGAATTCATCAAAGTTGTGGGATACAAAATTAATACACAGAAATCTGTTGCATTCCTATATGCTAATGATGAACTAGCAGAAAGAGAAATCAGGAAAACAATTCCATTCACAGTTGCATCAAAAAGAATAAAATACCTAGGAATAAACCTAACCAACGAAGTGAAAGACCTCTGAAAACTACACGACACTCATGAGAGAAATTAAAGAAGATAGGAATAAATGGAAACACATCCCATGCTCAAGGATAGGAAGAATTAATATTGTCAAAATGGCCATCCTGCCTAAAGCAATCTATGGATTTAATGGAATTCCTATCAAAATACCAACAGCATTCTTCAATGAACTAGAGCAAATAGGTCAAAAATTTATATGGAACCACAAAAGACACCAAATAGCCAAAGCAATCCTGAGAAGGAAGAATAAAGCTGGGGGGATTATGCTCCCCAACTTCAAGCTCTCCTACAAAGCCACAGTAATCAAGACAATTTGGTACTGGCACAAGAACAGACCCATAGACCAATGGAACAGACTAGAGAGCCCTGATATAAACCCAACTGTATATGGTCAATTAATATATGATAAAGGAGCCATGGACATACAATGGGGAAATGACAGCTTCTTCAACAGCTGGTGTTGGAAAAACTGGACAGCTACATGTAAGAGAATGAAACTGGATTATTGTCTAACCCCACACACAAAAGTAAACTCAAAATGGATCAAAGACCTGAATGTAAGTCATGAAACCATAAAACTCTTAGAAAAAAACAGGCAAAAATCTCTTGGACATAAACATGAGCGACTTCTTCATGAACATATCTCCCAGGCAAAGGAAACAAAAGCAAAAAGGAACAAAGCAGGACTAGATCAAACTAAAAAGCTTCTGTAGAGCAAAGGACACCATCAGTAGAACAAAAAGACATCCTACAGTATGGGAGAATATATTCATAAATGACATATTCGATAAGGGGTTGACAATCAAAATATACAAAGAGCTCACCCACCTCAACAAACAAAAAGCAAATAATCCAATTAAAGTATGGGCAGATGATCTGAACAGACAGTCCTCCAAAGAAGAAATTCAGATGGCCAACAGGCACATGTAAAGATGCTCCACATCGCTAATCATCAGAGAAATGCAAATTAAAACCACAATAAGATATCAGCTCACACCAGTTAGGATGGCCAACATAGAAAAAACTAGGGACAACAAATGCTGGCAAGCACGCGGAGAAAGGGGAACCCTCCTACACTGCTATTGGGAATGTAAACTAGTTCAAACATTGTGGAAAGCAGTATGGAGGTTCCTTGAAAAACTAAAAATAGAAATACTATTTGACCCAGGAATTCCACTCCTTGGAATTTACTGAAAGAAAGCAAGATCTCAGAATCAAAAACACATATGCACGTCTATGTTTATTGAAGCACTATTTACAATAGTCAAGATATGGAAACAACTTAGGTGTCCAACAGTAGATGAATGGATAAAAAAGATGTGGTACATATATACAATGGAATACTACTCAACTATAAGGAGAAAACAAATCCTACCATTTGCCACAACATGGATGGAGCTAGAGGGTAATATGCTCAGTGACATAGCCAGGTGGAGAAAGACAAGTACTAAATGATTTAACTCATTTGTGGAGCATAACAACAAAGCAAAACTGAAGGAACAGAACAGCAGCAGACTTACAGACTCCAAGAAGGGACTAGTGGTTACCAAAGGGGAGAGGTAGGGAAGGGAGGGAGAATGAGATTGAGGGGTATTATGATTGGTACACACGTTGTGTGTGGGGTCACGGGGAAGATTAGTGACTCTGTGTCACCTTACTAAACTGATGAACAGTGACTTCAATGAGGTATGGTGGGGACTTGATAATATGGGTGAATGTAATAACCACAAATTTTTTCATGTGAAACCTTCATAAGAATGTATATCAATGATACCTTAATAAAAAAAAAAAGAAATTCACTAGCCTGCAGTGAAATATAACTTTCAGATTATAGGTTAGATGTCAAAGTCTGAATAGTTCATTTTGGTGACCACATTTCAGACATTGCTTATGTGGCAAGACATACAGGGACACAGAAATGAAGGAGTGTCATAGTGTCACGTGATCTTTCATGCAGCACTGTAGCGGCATGTCAGGGAAGAGGGGAACTCTCACTGCTCCCTCCTCTCACCCTCATTACTTCCCCCACCAACTCTTCTGTCATCTGTAACATCCTAGCTGCTCACAGATATAATAATCTGGTTGTGCAGGAATTGTCATTCCAGAATATATATATTGCATATTATGAATCATGTATTATGACTGACTTAGATTTCTTTGGCTCCTGAGGCTGAAATCTGGAAGTCATATTTCAATAAACCACAATTTTCTCTCAGAGGTGCAGACCATTCTAACAGAATCCCATGAAATGGCTTGGTCTTACAGAAGGCAGGCCAGAACTTATCCCCCAACCCTTCATTTTGACCTCAGAGGCCACTTCCCAGCTTGCACACATCTATCAGTGCTCCTCTCAGTCAGATTTGTGACTGAAGCTCATCTGTAAAAATAAGATTATCTTTATTCCCTAACTATGTCAAGAATGGCACACAGCACCACACTGTTCTGCTCTAGTGGTCAGAATTGATATTATTAAATTATCAGCCCACTTTAAGCTCAGTCCAGGAAGGGCCTCATAATGTGTCTCAACAGATCTCTCCACGCAGTGGCCATACCTCAGTCAAAACTGGAACGCCGATGAGCCTACCCTCCAACTCCACCCTGGGCACGGAGCCCCCACAGTTAGCTCCATCTGTACCTCCACTAGCAATCAAAACCATGCCTTTTATGTCTCTGTGACTTAAAGAGCCACTAGCAGATGACCCCACACAGATTGGTTACTTCTTTAAGGCTGGTAGAAGTAAGGGTTTCTATTACTAGGGTTAGTCATTTCCTATAACTATTAATTACAAGTGAACTTTTCATATCAAGAGACAAAATAATTGTGAATTTCATGAAAGAGGCACTGTTGCTCAAGATTAATAAAAAGCTAGGTATATTTGTCCAAATCTACAAGCATATTTGAACTATATTTTTATTTAAAATAATACGTGTTCACTGAACTTAGGCAAATGCTGACAACAAGAAAAAACAAAACCACCATCCACAATTGAATGATCAGAAGGTAGTCACTATTAAGTTTGCCTTGTATTCTACAAATTATTTTCTCCAACTATGTATTAAAAAGTTATCGATGGCTTGTGGGAATATGTTTTAAGTAGCCTTTCCCATTTAATTTGCTAGGTGTTTCCCATTTCAATAATCTATAACAATATTTTTATAGCATTCCATAAATAAATCCTAATACATTTTTTAAAATCTCATTGCTTATTAGTTTGCTTTTGATTATCCTAAAATACCTGTGGGAATATTTATTTATTACAGTAACTCCATAGAGGTAGTATTATTAGATTAAAGAATAGAAATATTTTGAACACTTTTGAAGTACATTACCAAATTCCTCTTCAGAGAGAATTTGTCAATTTACATTCCCACCAGCAGTCTTTTTGTATCTATAGTCATGAGAGATACCAGTCTGTAATTTTCTATTTTTTTTAAATGTCTTTGTCAGTTTGGGGGTTACCAGTACTGCTAACCTCAAAAAATGCATTGGGCCATGATATCCCTCCTGTATTTTCTCAACATGTTTCTCTTTATTAGCGTTATTTCTTTTTTGAATGGTTGATAGAATTTACCAGTGAAACCACCTTGACCCAGACTTTTCTGCTGGGAGAGATTTTTTTTAGAATGAATTTTTAAAATAGATATGAGGCTATTTATATTTTTTATTTCTTCTATCAACTTTGTAGGTTGTATTTTTCAAGAAATTTGCCCACTACATCTAGGTTGTTTAAGTTGTCGTATTCACTTAATATCGCTTTAATGTCTATAGGATCTTAAGTGATAATCCCCTTTTTCATTCCTAATAGAAGCAATATGCTCTTTTGTTCTTGCTCATTTTTTCGATAGGAATATATCAGTTTTGTTGATTTTTTGTCAATGAGCCAGCTTTCGGCTTCATTAATTTCCCCTATTTGTCTGTTTTGCATTTCATTGATTGCTGCTCGTAAACAAAATTTTTTTCCTTCCTGCTCCTTTTTGTAGTTTCTTAAAGAAGAACCTTAGGTCATAGACTTTTAGCTGTATCTCAAATGTTCTGATGTTGTATTTTTGCTGCCATTCAGTTCAAATTGTTCTTTAATTTCCTTGTGATTTTATCCCTGACACACGAATTACAGAGAATTTTTTTTCAAAAATGTCCAGATATGTGGGAGTTTTCCTAAATTGCTGCTTGTTGTTGACTTCTTTAATTTTGCTGAGGTCACTGAATACATTCTACAGGTGTCAATTAATTAAGGTGGTTGATAGTATTATTCATATTTTCTGGGGTTTTTCCTATCAATTAGTAGTTCTATCAACAACTGAGAGAGGTACTAAAATCTACTATGATTATAAAATTGTCTATTCCTTCAATTCTATTTTTGTCTTATTTACTTGGAGGCTCTGTTACTAGTCATATAAACATTTATATTTTTGGGACAAATTGTCTTATCATTGTGAATTGTACTATCTCTATAAAGTTGGGTCTGCTTTTGAGTCTTCTATTCTGTTTATCTTTCCATTCATAATTTGCCAGTACAGATGTTTCAACTTCTATCAGTAAATGCTATCAACCAGTAGGACAAGGTTATGTCACAGTATGTTTCTAAAAATTCGTTTGCTATGCTACCAGCTTATTTCTTGAGTTGAAATATAGATTTATTTTATCAACTTCTAAAAAAGCAATTATATTTCAATTGGAATTAGGTATAAAGTAGACACCCATTTGAGGAAAGAGGACTTTTTCATAAAAGTAAGTCTTACCATTGGAAAATAAATTTTTCATTAAAGTTTGCACTTATAAAGGTTTTATCCTTTCAAAGAAATAAGCATAATTTTGAGAATAAAGGAAAATTTTTAAGCATATTTTAGGCCATATCTCCACTTTCCTAATTACCTGTGAACATATTTTACTTTGATTAAAATCAGGAAAGCATCTCTCCACCCTGGCTGGCTGTCAGAATCATCTGTGTCACTCTGCAAACATTCAGCGTTGGCCCAACACTCACCTGCTCAGTCTATCAAGAGTCTCTTGAGTACTTTCATGCCCCAGCCAAGAATAAGAACATCCAACCAATTTCTTGCTCCTCTTTACACTTTGGTACCATTATTTCAACAACTTAATATCATTATGTTTATGTCCAACCAGGTGAATCTTTAGGTATCTATTTTTCAAGCACCTTTTGCATTGGAATATTTTATATCTCTGCCAGTCTGAGGACGATTTCTATATCCTCCTTGCGTGACTACCACCTTGACTGGGTAAAAACATTCTCATGTGGTCCGCATTCCAATAGTGCAGGATCAGTCCAAGGCCAGGTGGAGTTTTCTTCCTGCCAGGTGAGCCTTTTGTTCTTCTGCCTGATTAAATCATTTCTTCTTCTAACCTTAAATAACAATTAAGATTATTCCTAGTTTGGCTGGGCTTTTTCTGGCATTTAGCTTTTAAATCGACAAAGATTCTGCTACATCTTGGTTTACTGCCTCCACTCTACTTGTTCTAGTCTCTTTCAGGAGCATCCCCTTTTCTCCTGGGGGATCTTCATTCTCTATCGTCCCCATGCAGGCCTGTTTGTTTCTGTTTTAGGGCTTTATCCATTCCTCTGAGTTTTGGAGTGCTTCAATTGGTCATGGACTCAATTTTTTTATGGTGTTGATTTTTCACCATCACTTCTTGTATACGCTTTAACTTTAATGCATTTTAAATTCTCATAACAACCATAGTAGGTAGGTACTATCATTCTCACACTACAGATAAGAAGACCCAAGCCAGGGGCTGTTCCAAGGTTGTTTGGCCAGAAGTGGTGGAGCCAGAACTCAGGCCCAGCAGTCTGCCTCCAAATCCTAAGGCCTGTCCTGTGCTTTCTTCCCAAATTTTGCACCTTGTCCTCTACTCATCACAATCGCTTACTCACCATTCAGTTTCACTTCAAAGCCTGTTTCCCTGAATTATAAGACATGAAGTGGATGCTATCTAAGGACAGTGCAACAAGCAGATACTCCTTTATTTTTCAGGGTATTGGTAGTAAGGACGGTAGGACAGAGCTCTGAGTGGGCTCAGAGAGCAGATGAAATGCATTTGAATATAGTCTTTGCTACTTCTAAGTTATGTCAACTCAGGCTGGTTACTTTACCCTCCTGTATCTTCACTAGTTATGTGAAGATAACAGAGTACCTAATCCAGGCTTTTGTTGTTGTTTTGAGGGATTCCTGAAATAATGCATGTCAGGCAATTAATTAGTTGGGTACTTGGACAACAGCAAGCATGTAATAATTGACAGGTATCACTTTAAGAGTGAGGGCATACTTTCTAGCTTGTTTTTGCCTATCTTTTATCTCATTAGACAAATGGGAATTCAGACACTGGTGGGTGCCAATGTCTCCCTGTTATTTAGAGCTTCTAGCAGCTTATGCACCAGCTAGTGTTCTGGGTGGTCATTTCCACGTGAGTGCATCCACACACTTACACTCTTCTCTCTCTTCTATGGCATCACCCTCCTTCAGGGAAAAGCCCTGTGCTCCTAGTGGTCCGTTAGTATAGAGCTTACTCAGTGGCTGTGGAAGGCCAGGCACTCACAAAACACCAACACATGAAGTGAAACAGAATCACCATGCCCACGGGTGGACGTGGGCTCTTTATCACCTCCTCATTCTTACAGAAACACACACGAATATGATACTCCACTGACAGGGAAAATATAAATGATAAATTCTTTTAGGAGATTCTTTTTAAAGGGATTACAGAGGAAAAAGCAAAGACTTAGAACAAAATACAACAGAATCCTATTCAATACCCCTCTTTAATACATGAAATCAGTTCTAATGTAACTCAAATGATGTATTCCGCAGCACCGCGTTCAGAGAAAGGAGATATTGGTATGCAATTAACTTTATAAGCTTTGCCCTCACTAACGGATGTGCTTTTCAACTTTCAGGGCAAATTCAGATATCAACATGTAAATATTCTATTTGTTGCTCTACAATAACAAAGGTACACAAGTCATTCATTTGCTGAAGTGCTAAATCATTTTTTTATGTTAGGTTTCCTAAAGCTTGCAGATAACTGAGTAAAGTGGTAGAATTTTCCAACAAAATTAATAACCTCATCAAGAAAATTATAAAGTTTGTGACATTATAGGAAACTAATAATAGCTCCTGGTAAAGAAATGATAGGGGATACCTGTAAGAAAATATGCTTCCAATGACTAAAAAGAGTAAAATTTTACTTAACCATTGATTTTAAAATACGTGTATGAGAAATAAGGCTTCTGTCGAGTTGTCTGACACGGTCCAGAGAAGCAAGCACCACTTCTGGCACCCACATATTCCTGTGCCGAGCACACTGGCAGCGATTCTCCAGGTACCCCCTTCATTTTTGCTGGATCAAATTCCTGTTCTGCAAATTCCCAAACACGTATTCCCCCATTTGCATGTTATTCACATCATTATGACTGCATGGAAGAATTTTCTTATTTAGCTTTAATTATCTAGGACTTTGAATTGTGACAAAGAAAAAAAAAAACTCCACAGAAAACCAAAACCCAGCATTAAACATGAACCTACAATGAACCTACAAGCAGTTATCCTAACAAACAAACAAACCTCAAGAGAATGCAAGATGGCTTCCTTGAAATGTTAACAGTATTTTGGGAATAACGTGGTTCGTCAATATAATTCTGGAAGTGCACAACTTCCTGGTAACTTGAGAGAAGAAATGTGGAAACAAGCAGTGGGTGTTGGAACAGTGTTAACATAAGCATCTCCATGCAAAAAAATTTTTTTAAGTGAAAAACAAAGAAAAAGGCACTGTACTGTTTCCTGGAGATAATATAACAGATAATTTCTGTGGGCAGAGGTTATGATTAAAAATTTAAAATACAGTCCCTTTTATAGCTGCAGGAAACATCAGTTGACTTGGTTAAAAATAAAACTCCCCAGGACATAAAGAGAGAATGGCAGGGACAGGTCTGCTCTTGGTGCTGGCGCCCCTCCCAATCCCTGCGGAACCCGCCTGGGCCCCTGAGGGGTAACTCACTAATCGCAAAACCAGCTGAGCATCTGGAAAACATAAACAGCAAGATCTCAACATTCTCACCTTCTACCCGCTGATGACTCACCCCGTATCAACACCAATCAAGGGAAAAGGAATGTCAACGGCTGGAAAGCAGTCATTATTCAAACCCTGCCAGTAATTTTACCACCGTTAAATGCTCCGCAGTCCATGAAAGAATGTATACCTCCTGCCACTCCACAGGGCAAAGCAGAAAACCATTCCAGCTGCCAGAAAAGGATCACTACACGGATCACGGGGCAACCCTGGGAGAAAGCAGGGTCCTTGGAGGGGAACTTCATCACGTGCCTGCAGTAAAGAAGTGCACCCCTCTGAGAGCTGCAGATGCGCAAACCACAGGTTAGATACCAGCTACTTTCAAGTCAGAGGCACAGGGTCCCACACAAAAGGTGAGGGGATGAGCCGTTCTTGTTCAAGGGACAGGCAGACCTCAGCAGGACAAGAGTCATTTGCAGGAACAGGGTAAGAACCCATTTCAGATCATACGATTTTGTCTTCTTTCATTGCATTGGTGCCAGAATTGCTGTGAAAATGCTTTATAAACCATCAATTATGGTACATAGACTGGTTGGTATTATTAACATAAAACTGAATAGATCATTTATCACAGGCCTATTTGTGTTGGTTCACACTGGTGAAACTATTCATGTTTCGGCTAGACTTTTCTTTTATATTAGATCATTTATTTCATGAGAAATCATTAAGCAACATCTACACATGGCCATTTTTCTCCAGCAACCAGCTTCCCTTATCTTTATTCTGCTGGGCATTTGTGGACAGAATGGGAAGGGGCGATTATCTTAAATAGTCTATAATAGAGAATAAATTATGGAATACTATAAACATGTGCTACACATTATGAAACAACGAAATGTGGCATCTCCTCCAAAGGAGTTCAGGCTAAGATGAATGGTGATCATTTCCTGAGTCCTCAACACGATTAATGACTAGCTGTGATCAATTTCTGAAAAGAGTAAACCTGAACTATATTTTTTAAGTCTATTTTTGTAAGAAGCCATTCTCTCTTCTCCTAGCTATGCCACCCACTTTCTCACTAAAAGTGGAGCGAGAGTCGGGAGCCTCAGACCAGATGACACTCCTCTTCTGTGTAGGTGGCACACTGCAGTCCTTGCCGGAATCTGCTCAGGAAGGAGATGAAGACACTGCCATTTCCACCCCCTCTCTCCTGCAGCAGCTACTGAGGCAACTGTTTGCATCCTTTAATATCCGTAGTCTCCCTTTAATAGTTCTAGAGAACACAAACATAGTACAAATAAAGTTGGCTAAGATGGGACTAAGATTGTCACCCTCTGCCAAAACATGTGTTCTTAAAACTCTGATCAGTTACACAGAAATGTTGTTTAAGTAGAACTAAAGTCTGTGGTCCTGGACCCTTAGCCAGGGTAGAAAATGGTACCATTCAGAGTAAAGGTAATCCTTTCCTTTTCATCCAAACACCTTTGCTTCATATACAAATATGAGCTATGAAGCTTCTCAGAAGACACACATCCCTAGGAGCAACTAGACTAGGAATGGGGCAACCACACATGCTCATTCAGCCTTCCTGCGAGTGACTGTCTCCTCATGTGCAGAGCCAGTGGGAAAGGACTCCAGTATAATTTAAATGCGTCTGAGCTACAGTTGGTGCCCCAAAGAATCCCATCCCATCCCTGGTCACAAGCTCCCCCATGCTCAAACATACTGGCCTTGCTGCAATGGAATTTAGAAAGAGGAGCTGTCAGAGCACATATGAGGCATTGTTGAGAGCTGTAGTGCTGACTCTGTACAGCCAGGCATTAGAAGATTCCTGCAAACAGTATCGTGCTTGCCAGTGTATGTGCAGACCGCTCTGCCTGTATAGTCTATTTTTAAATTTGGTCCCAGACACATGGGTTCTTGCTGCTGTGTTTGAGAAGGATATGTACTTGAGATTAAGCCTGGCACTCACAAAAGCAATTCCTACTCTTTCACATATAAATAATAGTATCAACAGTAGAGTCCACACTAACATGACCAAAAAATCAACTTTCACAAGGAAAAATCTTAGCCCATTTCCAAAATACCTCTTTTGGAGCTAATTAGCATTAGTAGCAGTCTTGATTTTATTACTATTTCTCAATGTTAAATGACCCTAACAACATATTTTTTCCTAAACACACACGACACATACACATATAGAGTATACAACAGGCAGTCAAATTCTCTTTATATCAGGAGAATAATAAATAAATGCACTCCTAAAGGAAATCTGTTGTGTTTTTGCTACGATTCTGTGGACCCACAAAATCAGGCTAGAAGGCCAACAGCAAGGGCTCTGTGGGTGTCATCTAAGGTCAAGTTCATCAGCACCAGGATATACTGCGACTCCACCCTGGGGTTAGTAAATGAATCGGCCCACGCCTGAGTGAAAGGGCCAGAGGCACACTGTGGCAGACTATGCATCTGGCATTCCTATTCTTTCTCTCCGATTCTTCAAGTGTCAGGAACTAGATTCAGAAGTGAGAGTGAAGAATTAGAAATCCAGACTTAACAGCCACTGGGAGAAATGTTGTTCTAATAGCTGATAACATTGGAGGGAGAAGGGACCCAGGGAGGCACCAGAGCGTTGAACAGCTGGTGGCTTTGCAACATCAGAGTGTTCTTCCTTCATTACAGAGGCCTCTGCCATACAGTAAACACGTTCTTCCCTGGTTATACGGCCCCAGAGGCTGCCGGCTCCTCACAGGAAAGACATACCTCTCAGTCTGAATTAACTGAAAAAATAATGATTGCTTTTACTTCACAAGGTCATAACAGGAATTTATATTTGAACTATCCTTTGGGGATGAATAGCCTAGATTACCAAATGGTCAAAGAATCCTATTGGCTAGAAAAAGGCTAATGATATTTCCACATATAAGCTTTTTATAAAGTAATGAACCTTAAGGTAAGGTAAGGTAGAATTCTAACTGTGGATTAATATCCATTTTAAATTCAAACACTTAGAGAAAGATGAAACCAAAATGCCATATCTATAAGCCATTATATGTTAGTCCCCCTTTTGCACTCAGAACTTTGACATTTTCCAGGAGGCACTGAATCATACATAAGCAAAAAGGGTCAGAGTTCAAAATGTCTTAATATCCTTAGCTCCAAAAGTCTGCACCAGACTCTCCCTCCACATCCTCATATCCCTGGACTACATAATGACTACACAAAGATCTTGGTACGTAACTTTTCCTCCAGTTCATCTCCAACTCCCCAACCACTTTTTCTCTCCATCTAGTGTAGGGCTCATGTTTCTCCAGATGCTTCTACTTCTTCAAACCACTTCTCAATGCCGTACGCTTGCATGCATCCAGTATCTGCCATCTATGCTCTCAGGAGGCTGAGCAGTGCGAAAGCATACAACAGCGTATCTTAAAGCCAATACCCATTCGAAGTCTCCAGCTACTCAGGCTCAGTGAATCCTATCGGCCAGAAGGAGGGCTACCCTCCCTGGTGTCCTGGTGATGGGCGGCCATCCCAAACCTCTCTATACTCCCAACTCATCCTGATCCTCCTCCTGACAGTCAACCTTGCTTTCCTCTTCACACAGGTGGGCATTTTTTCCCCCAGAACTCTCCAAATTCTGTTCCCTCCTTTATTATCTCAAAGGAAACCACTTCTTTTGCCCCTCTCGAAGGATATTAATTCGATCTATGCTTTGCCTTCCCTCTCTACTTCCTTTTATCTCTAGGCTGCCACAAACAGTAGTCTATGATCAAAACTAATCCTTCTAGAGCCTTAAATTCAACTGCCTGTTAAATGAATGATTGTGGATGTTTCAACAGCCCAGAAAACAAGTACCAAAGTAAATGCTTTATCTTCTCCACCAAACACCCTTTACCTCACATATTCCCTATCTTGGCTGTGGAACCACCACTGTGTAACTCACCAGAAAGCTAAGGGGCAAAGATGCCACTTCCACTCCCTGGTACCAACAGCTCACCAGTCAAGGCTTGTCATCACTATATCTGAAGTGCTTATTCTCCCTCCATCCCAGCCCTCCCTATTTTACTCTAGCCCCTTGTCATCTTTCATGGTAACCCTTGCAAGAGTCTTCTGCTTGGTCTCCACATTCCAGACCTGATGCCCCTCCAACAAATTTGCCTCTTTGCTGATAAGAAGGATTACCCTGAAATGCACATCTCAGGGATTACTGCATTGCTCCACATCTGTCAAGAGCTCTTTCTTCCTTGACAATCAAGCCAAACTCTCACCAAGGTCTTCCCACTCCACTCTCGTTTTTACATACTACCCTCCTCCCCTTTACCTCTAAGCTTTGCATTAACTATATTTTCTTATTTTCTGTATTCTTGATGTTCCGACCTGAGGCTTCACTGACTAGAGAAAAACTGTCCCCTCCCAGGGCCGGCCAGTTCTTAGGGATAGCAAATGACCCTCCAGTGACTGTGACTTTCAGATGCAGACCAACCAATCTAGAGACCATGTCCCCCTTTATTCACCTCCTTTATCAAACTTTCACACAGCAAGCCACAACCCATACCTTAGTCACCCCAGGGCCAGGTATCAGACAACTCGGGGCAGTCCCCACATTCTGGAGCATTCTGAAATGATTCAAACTAGCCAACACTACCTGCTTACCCTGCCTTATCCATTCCTTCCCATGGGAAGCCACAATGAAGGCTTTTGCCCATGCTTTTCTCTTGCTCCTTCTGCCTCCAGGCTGACGCTGGTGTTTCTCCATGTGGCCCTGTGCGGTAATGCTGTGCCTCCTCCTATTTCTAGGCACCGAGTATGAAACCTTCTTCCTTCATGATGGTGATTTCCATGTCTATGTGTCTTACAATATCTGATTAAAATCTGGGGCACATTTAAAACAAACTTCAACAGCAAAACTATTTACAAAGCTCTGAATTCACTATGCTGTCTCATGCCTGTGTGTGCCATAAGTTTACACCTCCTATGAGACCCAGTTTCTAGGTTGTCCTATGTAAAGCCTTTCTGAACCACCCCAATGCTAAGCCTCTTTTATTTATGCCACCACTGTATACTGTATATAGTTCTTGGCTGATTCCACCCAACACAGTTATTTGCTTGAGAGCCACCTCTCTTCTCTCTTCTCCAAAGCTAGGCTGTGAACTACAAGAAAGAGACTGGGTCATACTCATGTTTATCGTAAGCAGTGAGCCTAGTGCACGACCAACACTCAATGAATTCTTCATAAGTTCATTTAAGTGTGCATCAATAGTGTTAGTATTGAATGGTGCTAGTCGCCAGCTTTGCTGCTTTGAAATAGGGCCTTTGATTAAGAATTTCCAGCTGGAAGAAGAAAAAGTTCATCAGGAATAACTTTAGACACAACTTACTCTCAGTCATTAAACTATCAGGGAAATAAATAAATACAGATAACATCTTCATGGTGGCTCAACCACTCAGATATATTGATATTGGAATGTATTTTCACATTTATATTTGGCTAAGAGTATATGATACAATCTTAGAATCCACAATACAATACCTCCAAAAACAGAGAAGGCAATCCAATTTTTGACTAGGAACTTATGCTAACTTTCTTTTTATCTCCTTAAGATTCTTTTATAACTCACTCCAGTTAGGAAATGGCATAAAGAGCAGATCTAAACAAACTGGTCTCTCTTTTCTTCCTCATGAATGGCGATTTATAATTTCAGTGCTAAGTAGTTATAATTCGCAGTAAGCACATAGTTTGAGGAAGAGTATTTACCTATGTCAATTTATTAAATAACTATAATAAGATTAACATTTAAAAATGAACAAACATCACTTTTTAAAGTATTGGCTATAAATTTTTCCATCTTAACGTTTGGAGATGTCTCATTTCAAGCATTTAAGCCTTTTGCTTTCAAGAAGTAATGAATTTTTATAATTTGTTCTATTTTGTGTTGAACACAGGGACAGGAATACACAGACTAATTCTTCAGGTCACATGGAAAATACTGAGTTGGGCTTACTCATGTTCTCAAAAAGTTAAAATAAATCTGGTCCTTCAAAATCTAAATAATCTCTTTGCTGGGAAGATGGCGGCATGAGCAGGGCAGCAAAAATCTCCCAAAACCATATATATTTGTGAAAATACAACCAATACAACTATTCCTAAAAAAGAGAACAGAAGATACAGCACAACAGCCAGGCTACAGCTACACCTGCTAGAACTCAGCACCTCACGAAGCGGGAAAGATACAAAGGTGCGACCCGGCGGGACCTGAGCACTCCTACACCCCAGCGCACTGGCAGGAGGAAAAGATTCAGAGCGGGGAGGGAGTGGAAGCACAAGCCTGCCAAATAACCAGCCCTGGTGATCTGTGCCGGGAGCACTGACACATATCGCGTGGTGTATCGGAGATTAGAGAAACAGAAGGGCAGGATCCGAGACTGGGACCGCAAGTGGGTCCCCTCAGCTGGCTCCCCAGGACGAAAGAAAAGCAAGTGCATTTTTTTTTAAAGTCTTAAAGAGACAAGGGCCCAACAGCGGAACAAAATCATCCCAGCACACTCAGCCCAGCAGGCTGGGAGTCTTGGGGAATTTCAGACCCCTTGGTCGGTGGCCAGGCAGAGCAGCTGCACCAAGGCTTCCCACAGAGATCAGCAGCCTGCCATTTGTTCCCTCCCCGCCCCCCAGCCAGCACTGCAAAGGGTCCAGGATCCACCACTGCTGTGGAACAGCGAAAGAGCAGCCCCGCCCAGAGCAACCTCACAGAATCTACTCCCAGCTGATGTGCAGCTAAGTTGGAAGGACCCCAGAACCCACAAAAAGGGCTGGAAAGCACCAAGGGGACCAGGAGGCACCCAGCGGGACTTCAAGCCCCTGCGGTGCTATAGGCTAGGCTGAGGGTGACCACACACACAGGCAGCTCCAGGGATTATCCCAGAGACTGCCTTCTGGTGTGCAAGAAACCAGTTCAGGCCCCAGAGAAGGGCAAGGAGAACAACAAGCAGGAAGGGACTTTGTTCTCCCAGCTGACACACATGGCACCTACTAGTGACCACTTCTTTCACCATGAAAAGACAGAGGAATGTGGTACAGACAAAGATTACACAGACAACCCCAGAGAGAGGAAATGATTGGATAGACTTACACAGTCTTTCTGAAAAAGAATTCAGAATAAAAGTCGTAACAATGCTGATGGATCTACAGAGAAATATGCAAGAGCTAATGGAGGAAGTGAGGAAAGACAATGAAGAAATCAGACAAGTGATCAATGGGCTTAAGAGCAGAATGGACGAGATGCAAGAGACTGTTAATGGAATAGAAATCAGAGAACAGGAATACAGAGAAGCTGAGGCAGAGAGAGATAAAAGGATCTCTAAGAATGAAAGAATATTAAGAGAACTGTGTGACCAATTGAAACAACAATATTCGCATTATAGGAGTACCAGAATAGAAGAGAGAGAAAAAGGGATAGAAAGTGTCTTTGAAGAAATAATTGCTGAAAACTTTCCCAAGCTGGGGAAGGAAATAGTTTCTCAGTCCACGGATGCCAACACAAGGGACCCAAGGAAGACAACACCAAGACACATAATAATTAAAATGGCAAAGATCAAAGATAAGGACAGAGTATTAAAGGCAGCTAGAGAAAGAAAAAAGATCACCTTCAAAGGAAAACCCATCAGACTATCATCAGACTTCTCAACAGAAACCTTACAGGCCAGAAAAGAATGGCATGATATATTTAACGTAATGAAACATAAGGGGCTTGAAACAAGAATTCTGTATCCAGCATGATTATCATTTAAATTGAGGGAGGGATTAAACAATTCCCAGACAAGCGAAAGCTGAGGGAATTTGCCTCCCACAAGCCACCTCTACAGGATATCTTAAAGGGACTGCTCTAGATGGAAGCACTCCTAAGGCTAAAAAGATGTCACCAGAGAAAATAAAATCAAAGAAAGCAGACGATCCAAATACTAACTAAAGGCAAAAAGAATCAACTATCCACAAAAAGTCAAAGGAAATGTAAAAGAGTAAAGAATAAAACACCTAGTATATAAAGAATAGAGGAGGAAGAAGAAGAAGAGAGAGAAATAAAGAATCATCAGACTGTGTTTATAATAGCTTAAAAAGAGAGTTAAGTTAGACTGTTAGATAGTAAAGAAGCTACCCTTGAACGTTTTGTAACCATGAATCTAAAGCCAGCAATGGCAATAAGTGCATATCTATAAATAATCACCCTAAATGTAAATGGACTGAATGCACCAATCAAAAGACACAGAGTAATAGAATGGATAAAAAAGCAAGACCCATCTATATGCTGTTTACAAGAGACTCACCTCAAACTCAAAGATATACACAGACTAAAAGTGAAGGAATGGAAAAAGATATTTCATGCAAACAACAAGGAGAAAAAAGCAGGTGTTGCAGTACTTGTATCGGACAAAATAGACTTCAAAATCAAGAAAGTAGCAAGAGATAAAGAAGGACATTACATAATGATAAAGGAGTCAGTCCAACAAGAGGATATAACCATTATAAATATGTATGCACCCAACACAGGAGCACCAAAATATGTGAAACAAATATTAACAGAATTAAAGGAGGAAATAGAAAGCAATGCATTTATTTTAGGAGACTTCAACATACCACTCACTCCAAAGGACAGATCAACCAGACAGAAAATAAGTAAAGACACAGGCACTGAACAACACACTAGAACAGATGGACCTAACAGACATCTACAGAACTCTACACCCAAAAGCAGCAGGATACACATTCTTCTCAAGTGCACATGGAACATTTTCCAGAATACCCACATACTAGGCCACAAAAAGGACCTCAGTAAATTAAAAAATACTGAAATTCTACCAACCAACTTCTCAGATCACAAAGGTGTAAAACTAGAAATAAATAGTACAAAGAAAACAAAAAGGCTCACAAATACATGGAGTCTTAATAACATGCTCCTAAATAATCAATGGGTTAATGACCAAATTAAAACAGATCAAACAATATATGGAGATAAATGACAACAAAAACACAAGGCCGCAACGTCTGTGGGATGCAGCAAAGGCAGTTCTAAGAGGAAAGTATATTGCAATTCAGGCCTATTTAAAGAAGGAAGAACAATGCCAAGTTAATAGTCTAAAGACACAATTATTGAAATCGGAAAAAGAAGAACAAATGAGGCCCAAAGTCAGCAGAAGGAACATAATAAAGATTAGAGAAGAAATAAATAAAATTGAGAAGAATAAAACAATGGAAAAAAATCGAAGAAACCAAGAGCTGGTTCCTTGAAAAAATAAATAAAATAGATAAACCCATAGCCAGACTCATTAAGAGAAAAAGAGAATCTACACACATAAACAGAATCAGAAATGAGAAAGGAAAAATTACGATGCACCCCACAGAAATACAAAGAATTATAAGAGAATACTATGAAAATCTATATGCTAACAAGCTTGAAAACCTAAAAGAAATGGACATCTTCTTACAAAAATACAACCTTCCAAGACTGACCAAGCAAGAAACAGAAAACCTAAACAGACCAATTACCAGCAAAGCAATTGAATTGGTAATCAAAAAACTACCTAAGAACAAAACCCCTGGGCCAGATGGATTCACCTCTGACTTTTACCAGACATACAGAGAAGAAATAATACCAATTCTCCTTAAAGTTTTCCAAAAAATAGAAGAGGAGGGTATACTTCCAAACTCATTCTATGAAGCCAGCATCACTCTAATACCAAAACCAGCCAAAGACATCACCGAAAAAAAAAACTACAGACCAATACCCCTGAGGAACATAGATGCAAAACTACTCAACAAAATACTAGCAAACCAAATTCAAAAATACATCAAGAAGATCATACACCATGATCAAGTGGGATTCATCCCAGGGATGCAAGGATGGTACAACATTCGAAAATCCATCAACATCATCCACCACATCAACAAAAAGAAGAACAAAAACCACATGATCATCTCCATAGATGCTGAAAAAGCATTTGACAAAATTCAACATCCATTCATGATAAAAACTCTCCACAAAATGGGTATAGAGGGCAAATACCTCAGCATCATAAAAGCCATATATGACAAACCCACAGCCAACATCATGCTTAACAATGAGAGGCTGAAAGCTTTTCATCTAAGATCGGGAACAAGACAAGGATGCCCACTCTCGCACTGTTATTCAACATAGCACTGGAGGTCCTAGCCTGAGCAATCAGACAAAACAAATACAAGGCATCCAGATTGGTAAAGAAGAAGTCAAATTGTCACTATTTGCAGATGACATGATACTGTACATAAAATACCCTAAAGTCTCCACTCCAAGACTACTAGAACTAATATCTGAATTCAGCAAAGTTGCAGGATACAAAATTAACACACAGAAATCTGTTGCTTTCCTATACACTAATGATGAACTAATAGAAAGAGAAATCAGAAAAACAATTCCATTCACAATTGCATCAAAAAGAATAAAATACCTAGGAATAAACCTAACGAAGGAAGTGAAAGACCTGTACTCTGAAAACTACAAGACACTCCTAAGAGAAATTAAAGAGGACACTAACAAATGCAAATGCATCCCATGCTCTTGGCTAGGAAGAATAAATATTGTCAAAATGGCTATACTACCTAAAGCAATCTACAGATTCAACTCAATCCCTATCAAACTACCAACAGCTTTCTTCAATGAACTGGAACAAATAATTCTAAAATTCATATGGAACCACAAAAGACCCCGAATAGCCAAAGCAATCCTGAGAAGGAGGAATAAAACAGGGGGAATTATGTTCCCAGACTTCAAGCTCTACTACAAAGCTACAGTAATCAAGACAATTTGGTATTGGCACAAGAAAAGACACACAGACCAGTGGAACAGAATAGAAAATCTAGACATTAACCCAAACATATATGGTCAATTAATATACAATAAAGGAGCTTTGGGTATACAATGGGGAGATGACAACCTCTTCAGCAGTTGGTGTTGGCAAAACTGGACTACTGTCTAATCCCATACACAAAAGTCAACTCAAAATGGATCAAAGACCTGAATGTAAGTCATGAAACTATAAAACTCTTAGAAAAAAACAGAGACAAAATCTCTTGGACATAAACATGAGCAACTTCTTCATGAACATATCTCCCGGGCAAGGGAAACAAAAGCAAAAATAAACAAGTGGGACTTTATCAAGCTGAAAAGCTTCTGTACAGCAAAGGACACCTTCAGTAGAACAAAAAGAGATCCTACAGTATGGGAGAATATATTCATAAATGACATATCCGATAAAGGGTTGACATCAAAAATATATAAAGAACTCATACACCTCAACAAACAAAAAGCAAATAATGCAATTAAGAAATGGGCAGAGGATATGAATAGACACTTCTCCAAAGAAGAAATTCAGATGGCCAACAGGCATATGAAAAGATGCTCCACATCGCTAATCATCAGAGAAATGCAAATTAAAACCACAATGAGATATCACCTCACACCAGTGAGGATGGCCAACATCCAAAACACAAACAATAACAAATGTTGGCGAGGATGTGGAGAAAAGGGAACCCTCCTACACTGCTGGTGGGACTGCAAATTAGTTCAACCATTGTGGAAAGCAGTATGGAGGTTCCTCAAAAAACTCAAAATAGAAATACCATTTGACCCAGGAATTCCACTCCTAGGAATTTACCCTAAGAATGCAGCAGCCTAGTTTCAAAAAGACAGATGCACCCCTATGTTTATCGCAGCACTATTTACAATAGCCAAGAAATGGAAGCAACTGAAGTGTCCATCAGTAGATGAATGGATAAAGATGTGGGACATATACACAATGGAATATTATTCAGCCGTAAGAAGAAAACAAATCCTACCATTTGCAACAACATGGATGGAGCTAGAGGGTATTATGCTCAGTGAAATAAGCCAAGTGGAAAAAGACAAGTGTCACATGATTTCACTCATATGTGGAGCATAAGAGCAAAGAAAAAAACTGAAAGAAAAAAACAGCAGCAGACTCACAGAACCCAAGAACGGACTAACAGTTACCAAAGGGAAAGGGACTGGGGAGGATGAGTGGGAAGGGAGGGACAAGGGGCAAAAAGGGGCATTACGATTAGCAGATGCAATGTTGGGGGGCATGGGGAGGGCTGTACAACTCAGAGAAGACAAGTAGTGACTCTACAGCATCTCACTATGCTGATGGGCAGTGACTGTAATGGGGTTAGTGGGGGGGACCTGATGAAGTGGGGAGTTTAGTAACCTTAATGTTGCACATGTAACTGTAGATTAATGATACCAAAAAAAATCTAAATAAGCAAATAGGTCCCAGTTTTAATTGTTTACATAGAGCTGCCTCTTGCCTCAAGGTTATGCAGCAGTGTTCCTTACTCTCTTTAGATGACTGCCAGCATCAATAAAAGGAAAAGCAGCTTACAACGTTCACATCCTCAGGTGACGTTCTGGACCTACAAAGGCTAGCTGTCACCTGTGGATGGGTGCTCTTCCCACCAAACCGCCCACAGGGGACAGCTGAAGTTGCATTTGAGAAGGTTTGCAGGAGCAGTCCTCTCTCTGGGTCCCACGGGCAGCATGGCGAGTTGTCAGAGTGCCTCATCCACAGGAAAGACAGACACACTAACTCACATGGCTCATCCTGCTTCAAGCTAGAGGGTCTGGCTCAGCATCTGGAAAGAGACTGGAGATTCTAGGGATGCAAAACCATATAATTCAGTCCAGAATGGAGGCTCTGGTTTCCATCTGCCTGGATTTGAATTTTGGCTCTAAAATTTCCTAGCTCTGTGACTTTTGCCAAGTTGTTAACCGCTCTAAGCCTCACATTCTCCCTATGTAAAATAGAGATGATGATACTGAAGTCATAGGGTTGTTGTAAGGCTTGAAGAGATAATTAATGTACAGTACAGAGCATGTTGCCTGACACAATGACAAGTGTTTAGTTCTGTCAGTCTCAGTAAGAGGCTAATCTATATACCACTTAAACGACGCAGGCTGAGCCTGGCCTGCCGAGTTGGTTATAGGAGGCTTCATTACCAAGAATGATGTTCCTACTTCCACCTGCTACTTCAAGTTTTAAACACAAATCATGGTCTTATATTGGCAAGCAAAGAACTTGGTGGTAAATTTTTTAAAAGACTTTATTTTTCAAAGCAGTTTCAGATTCACAGCAAAATTGAGAGGAAGATACAGGGATTTCCCATATTCCTCTTGCCCCTACACATGCACAGCCTCCCCCATCATCATCCACCCTACCAGAGTGGGACAGTTATTACAACTCATCAACCTGCATTGACGTATCATTACCCAAAGTCCACAGTTTACATTACAGCTCACTCTTGCCTCTGTGGGATTGAACAATGTGTCACATATATCCACCATTATACTATCACACAGAGTTTGGCTGCCCTAAAAATCCTGTCCTCCACCTCTTCCCCTCCTCACTCCTGCCACAACACCTGATCATTTTACAGTCTCTGTTTTGCCTGTCCCAGAATATCATAGAGCTGGAACTATACAACATATAGTCTTTTCAGACTGGCTTCTTCCACTTAGTAATATGTATTTAAGGTTCCACCATGTCTTTTCCTGGCTCGACAGCTCATCTTATCAAAAAGCCTGACATGGTATCTGATGCCTTGTTTGGGAGCATAACTTGGAAGGACTAAACCAAATTCTTCTTTTCAGATACTATTTAATCACTATAGAAAGAACAGAAAGATTTTTAAAATTCATTAACATATATTCACTCTGCATTAATTATAGGGGCAAGCTCTGAAAACCTTCCTAGCTATTGAAAGGATCTATAGATCCAAATTCAGCCTCTCTTTTTTTTAATAAATGCTAAGTTCTTTAATAAGTGAACCAGCTTGGAAGATCTGAGGCAGAAATTCTCCAAAATCTACTATTTCACTTACGGGGTATCAACTTTTATATATCACCTTTGATTTTGCCTTTACACAAATGTTCGTGAAAATAGTGGTATATAAAATACTGTAAGAAATCTGCATTAGAATAAAGACTTCAGGACTTAATAATAGTTTCTCTAGGTTTGTTCTTATAAATCTTTTTAATAATAAGCATTTATGTAGCAGCTGGGAACCACTGTGCCATTTTATTATTTAGAATTTCTTCATTTCTTTAAGGTATTTTCCACATTTTTATTTTATAATATATATTAATCTTCCAAATGGGAGTTTTGAAACAAATCCTCCAAATTGCAATTTCCACAGGTTCATGGTCATTTCCAAGAAAAACATTAAAATTCATTTTAAGGCCTTTCCAAGCCACCCAATCTAAAGTAGGAACCTATTACTCTCTTCATACAAAATGTTGTCATGCTTAGTAATATTTTCCATGGTTTGTTCCCCTCACCCCATCTCCCTGTCCATATCATAACATAAAGGCCAGGTAACTGTTTGCTATTACTATTAGAGTTTATATAGGCAGCCTCATTAAATCCTGACAACCACATTAAGATAGCTATTTATACCCCATTTTGCAACGTGGTAAATGAGATTTAAGGTATGGGAATAAATTTTCTAAAGTCACACAGCTAATAAAGGCAAAGTCTGGACTTCGTCTCAAAGCCCCGTATTAGTGCCACAGCATCTAATAATGCATCTAGTAGGTTAGTAAAACCCTCTAGTAACAACTAAAGGGATCATAATAAATGAAAAGCATCAACATAGTTACACAAGACAAATCAATATATTTAGTATGCTAGTAAATTATTCATTTTAATAGGATCAAAGCACTTTACTCTTATTAATATGTTCTAATGAGCATTTCAACCACATGGTTAATTAAAATGCTACTACTATCTAAAGAAGAAATAAGGTCGAATATCTGACTTCAGGAGCCACATGGTAGACTGGCAGGAACCTGGAACCTGGTCCTGGTTCTACTTCCTGCTCCAGTCCTGCCAGCTGCCAGACTCCGGCCAGGAGGCCCCATCTATATCATCTATAGCATGATTACTTTGGGGTCCAATGGAGTAACACATCTTTACCTCTATAAAATAACCCTAAAGGGTTTTAAAAACAGGCTTTATCCCAGTGGACTCACAGAATCCGAATAGGGACTAGTGGTTACCAAAGGGGAGGGGTTGGGTTGGGGAGGGAGGAGATTAGGGGACACTGTAATCACGATATAGGTGGATCACAGGGAAGGCAGTACAGCACTGAGAAGACAAGTAATGACTCTATAGCTTCTTCCTATGCTGATAGACAGTGACTGCCATGGGGGGGAGAGGACTTGATAATAGGGCTGAATGTTGAAACCACAATGTTGTTCATGTGAAACCTTCATAAGATTGTATATCAATGACACTTTAATTTAAAAAAAAGGCTTTATCCTTCAAATGTTTTTATGACCTCTAACTACTCTAATAATGAAAGCAACAATAAATTACCAAATAATCAAATCTGATTAACCTAAACTTCTAAAGTTAGGACTCAAATCGTTTTCCTACTCTGGAAGATCCAGTCCTTCTAATTTATGTGGGGTATACAAATTAATAAACATATGTATTTTTATATATATATGTATATACACAAATATAAACATATAAACACCTGCTCATACATTCCCTAAATATTTAGGGCATATTTTAAAGGTTTTTGAAGAACGAGAAGTACAAAACTATAACTAAGCATCAGAGCTTTACTGAACCATAGGCTTTTGAAACCTCTCTAGTTCCAGAAATAGCCTAGAAGGGAAAAAGGATCTTTAGTGAAGGGCACACAGCAATAACCAGCCCCTCAGTCAAAGACTCACAGGGAGGGATGTTTCTGACTGCACCAGCATTCCCAGACTCAGGATGGGGTCAGGCACAAGATCAAAATAAACAACCCTCACCAATGTCCTCCCCATACATGGAAACTGTCACCACACAGACGCATCGTTTATAAGAGCCTGCCCAGCACGCCGCAGTCGTCATATGCAGTCACAGCTGCAGCTCTGAAGGATACTGTTCTCTCTTTGGAAAGTTGTCATTGTTTCTCCTGTGGACAATTATTTCCAGTATCATTGGGAGAAGCTATGTTTCCCAGCAGGAAATCTCAATTGTGAGGGCAACCCCGAATAATCAAGAGGGACTCAGCCTGGGCTCTGAGGGACAAAGGGTCCATGAAGCCTGCAGCAGAGCCTGAGCAGCCAAGTGACCTGACCAGTGGTTCTCCAGCGTTTTGGTCTCAGGACCCCTTTACTCTCTTAAAAGCTATTAAAGGCCCAAGGAGTTTTTGTTTATGTGGGCTATTGCTATTGCTATTTATCTTATTAGAAATTAAAACTCAGAAAATTTAAATTTATTCATTAATTTAAAACAATAAACCCACTGCATGTTAACATAAACATGTTATGTTAAATACTACATTTTCCAAATCAAAGTTAAGTGAGAAAAATGGCACTGTTTTATATTCCTGCAATTTTCTTTAATGTCTGGCTTAGAAACAGCCAGATTCTTATAACTCCTTCTTCATTCGATCTGTTGCAAAGTCACACATCATGCGGCCTTTGGAAAACTCCAATCTACACTCATGACAGGAGGAGAGTGAAAAAGGAAAATAATACCTACTATTGATAAAACTGTTTTGATTTCCTGGATTACTTAGAAGGGTCTTAGGGATTCTGGGGATGCTGAACTACACCTTGAGAACTGCTCTTCTAGACTCTATTACTCTGTCTTTATCTCCCTTTCATTCCCACCCTTTCATTAAGTCTTCTGGAACATTTCAACCTTATATCATTTAGCTAGAGAGAATGACAAGCCCTCTATACACACTTGTGCCAGAAGTGTTCATCATCTATGGAAAAGGAAACTAGACACATAAAAAAAACAAACCCACCTATTAACCTAAAATCAGAAAATGGATATTTCTGTGTAATATGAAAAAGGTAAAAATAAATAATATGTCTATGTCTGTACAATATTCATTAATAAATAAACCTCCTTGACATAAAGATATATTTAAGAGGGGAAATGTGAAGTCAATCTAAATCCATTCATTCAACAAATCTTTATCAAGCCAGGTGCAGCAGAGCAGTGAGCAAAACAAAATCCCTGCCCTTGTGGAGCTCATGTTCTAGTGGGAAAATAAAAACAAACAAGTAGATATGTTAAACACGTAAAAATTACAGCATATTAAATGATAATATGTGTAATGGAGCTAAATAAAACAAGAAAGGAGGATGGGGGCTGTATGTGATGTGGACCAGGGGTGGCAATTTAAAATGGGATGGACAGGGAAAGCCCTGCTAGTGAGGCCACAGGTCCATTGACAAGAGTTTTCTAGGCGGAGAATACAAATGCAAAAGTGCCAAGACAGGATCAGGCAAGGAGGCCAGCAGGGCTGCGGAGAGGTTAGGAGAAGGAACTAAGGCGGGACTAGAGACAGAGTTAGGCAAGATCATGCAGCCTTGAGGCCACTGAAAGCCCTTTGCCTTTTACTCAGGGAGGCGGTGGCCACTAAAAGGTTGCGAACTGAAGAATGGTATGGTCTGACTCCTGTTTGAGTGGAAGCACTTGGGCTGCTCTAGGAACACATAGTGGGGCAACTGCAGAAGAGGGGCAGGGGGCAGTTGGGAGGCTGTGAAAACAATGTGGGAGGAAGGGTTTCCATAAAAAGAACAACTTCCCCCAAGGTGTTCATGTCCTAATTTCCAGAACCTGTGATTACATTGCTTTAGCTGCAGGAGGGACTTTGCAGGTGTAATAAAGATCCTGAGACAGGAAGTTTATCCTGGATTACATGAGAAGCTGGATATAATCACATGGATCCTTGAGAGAGGGAACTGGCAGAGTCAGAGAAGGAGGTGTGACTATGGAAGGACAGGACAGGGAAGAAAACACTACCCAGTTGGCTTTGAAGATGGAGGAAGGGACCACCAGCTAAGAAATGCAGACAGCCTCTACAAGTTGGAAAGACAAGAAAACATTCTTCACCAGAGCCCCCAAAGGAACAGAACCCTGAACACCTGTTTTTGACTTCTGACTTTCAGAACTGTACAATAATGCATTTGTATTGTTTTTAAACCACTAAGTTTGTACTAATTTGTCATAGTAGTGTGAAAGGCTGAATGCATCTTGACACATTCACACGTGGACACCTAATCCCCAGGGTGATGCCTTTGGAGCTGGGGCCTTTAGGAGGTGATTAGGTCAGGACGGAGGACCTTTCACGAATGGGATCGGTGCCCTTATAAAAGAGACTGCAGAGGGTCCCCTTGCCCTTCCCACCATGTGAGGACACGAACCAGGAAGTGGGCTCTCACCAGACACTGAATCTTGATCTTGGACTTCCCAGCCTCCAGAATTGTGAGGGATAAATGTTTATTGTTAAAGCCACCCAGTGTATGACATTTTTGTTACAGCAGCCCAAATGTAAGACAGACAGTCACAGGAAGCTAACACAGAGAACTATCCATGGAGACAGCGTGAGGCAGACAGTGTGTGTATCTTACAGTTAGGGCCAACAAGATCTGAGGAGGTTGGGTGTAGGTGTAAGAGAAAAAGAGGAACCATGTCTTACTCCAAGGTTTTTTGTTTTTTTTTTTTTGCTTTTTGTTTTTTCCTGGCAACTATAAACATGGATTGACTTTTGGTTGGGGTACTGTTAGAAAAAGCCTGATTAGGGTAGATCCAAAGGAGAATGGAAGCACAGGAATGACATCAGCCAGTAGACAACTACTTCAAGGAGTTTTGCCCTAGTAGGGCAAAAGGAAATGCAGCACGAAAGGGGAGGCAAGACCAATTTGAGGGAACACCTGTGACACAGAAGGATGGGGACAACTGAAGGGGTGTCCCTGAATATTTGACAGGGCCCAGAGCCAGTGCACAGGGCCAGCAAACCTGAGCCAGGAATAGGGACAGTCCGCCCATGTGGACACAGGTGCGCTTGAGCTGAGTGATGTAGTGGCAAGAGAGCATGGAGGTTCTGACTGCTTCTACACACTCAGCAGAATGGAAGGTAGCTGAGAGTCAAGCAAACAAAGGGAGGAGGTACAGAAGGAAGATGCCGGAAGAGAGAAGAAAGTGTGAAAGAATCTAGGGGAACAGGTGATAAAACATTAAGAAATGTGATATGACTGCCAACCAGCACAAAGGGCCAACAAGATGATACAGTCATAAATTTAAAGTGAGACCAGTCAGCAAGGTTGGGCGGTTTTTCTTCAGCCTGTACAACTCTACTGCTGTAGGTATGAAGTAGACAAGTTGAATTTAGGGTTTTTGACAAATGAATGGGGCAAACTGGGAGGACCACAGGAATTCAGGGTGTGTGCAAAGTAGGAACTGCAGTGATATCTCCAATGATCTAAGATGGTGTGGATAAAGTGAAGGTTCCTATGGCCAGGATCCTCACCTGGTCCTGGTCAACTTGCTCTCACTACACATATGTGGGCAAAACGTCATTATTGACTCTATATAAAGAGCTCCGCCCAGTGCTCTGGGCGTCACGGTGGCATGGCTGCAAGGCTGCAGGAGAGCAGAGATGAGACTGGAGTGGTGGCAGCACTGAGGACAGAGACTGAGACGGCTGCGGGGGCAGAGGGGCCCAGAGGCAGAGACCAGCTTGCTGCATGCAGACTCACTCTGAGTGGATGGGATTCTAGTGATTGACCTGCCACCGTGGGAACGAAGTTGGGTATAAACCCTTTCACCCCAAGAATGTTCCATTGTCATTCCTCAGTACTGAATCAATAGTGAACTTGTCCAGGGCTGAAACCCACTGGCAAGACAGATGGGTAAGATCTCTAACAATTGAGGTTTCATTAAACAAATGATATGTAGTGATTAAAAACCACAGTATTGAAGAACATCTAGTGTCATGTTCATGACATATTGAAAAAACAAACAGGTTGCACAAGTTACTACATAGACAATGATCCCATTTTGAGAGAGCTATAACATATGTTCATTAATGCAGAGAAAAATGGTTACCTTTGAAAGTTGGAAAGTTTCCTTTTTTGTGTCTTTCAAAGATATTCTACAAAGAACATTTGTTGCTTTAATAATTAGGTAAAAATATGTTGTTTTAAATAGAGCTGTTAAAATTCCTTATAAATCATGTCATTTAAAACTAGCCACTTAAATTACAGGTTTTATTCTATATGAAAGGTCATCCTAAAATCATTAACAGGTGCTACCAATATACATTAAGATGACCCAGATTGTTACAAGCAGACACATTTGACTGGGCTGTGTGTCTCCTTGGAAGGCTTTTCAACCTAAAACACCACTAAAAGATACCCACAGCAAAGGCTCTTGTCCAGCTAGTATAGATGTCATCCGTCCTGGTTAGTTAAGCATCCTTTTTAATACACTGTTGCCTGTGTGGTTTCTGCTATTACATATTTTGAAAATCATCCCTGCCCATAGTTAACAAAACAGCAGATAAGAGAATATAGAGGAATAATTAGGTTTTAGTTCTTAAACCACATGCACTACAGCATAGTCAAGAAGGCTATAATTTATGAATGCTAGAAACACGGAAAATACAACACTTCAAAAAAATTGAAAAAATAGAAAACTGTTGAATAACCTAGTTCCAACTGTAAGCTGTGGTAAGATTATGGGTGCATTTTTATGTCAGAATTCAACAATCAAATGATATATGTTTCTATTAAGAAAAAGTAATATATAGCATGGAAAATATAGTCAATGATTCTGTACCACCTTTCTATGCTGATAAATAGTAACCACACTAGAGGGGGTGAGGATTTAATCATATGAGTAACTGCTGAACCACTGTGTTGTATATTTGAAACCAATATAAGATTGTCTATCAAGGACACTTCAATAAAAAAAAAAGGAAAAAAAGTAGTATAACTTTAGGGTATACATGAAAGATTAAAATTCAGTTTTTAGGGAGGAAAACAGGGCCATGGAGAAAGACTAATCCCACATGGGTCCTGTAGACCATGTTCAAAAAAAATTTTTTAAGTGCTATGGCTTTAAATATCACACAATCTATCTAGTCTATACAATTAAGACAAAGACTAATGAAAAGACATTTGAATAGCCTGCAGAGAAGATTGTTACCTTTTCAAAGCTGATAAAAACTTTCAGCTCTCATAATTATTTTTTCTAATATAAATGTTACAAAGCTGCTCTATATTATTGCTATCTGCTAATCTTCACTCCTTTGTTAAATGTATCAAAATTTAAAAGCTAGCTTCTTGAACACTGACTTTTATTTCTTAAAACTTACATAATTTTACATTCTCCTATAACTAAAGACACTCATTTTAAACTGTTAGCCTAACTTGCTATGAAGCAAAACTGGTAGTGAATGTTCACCAAAAGTTACACTTGATTAGCTGCAATTTAAAAACTAGCTAGCCACTTAGAGACACTGCGAAAGTGGCAACAAAGCCCTATAAAAATCAATACAGAATTCACTGGCAGGAAGAAACAATTCAACAGAATTGTAAGGATTACAAGGTTACCAAAGTGCTTGTAACATTTTAAACCATTTGAGGTGTGACAGAAAAATATGGGGTACAAACTGGCTTTCATAGTATGAAAAGTAGAATAGTAAAGGGAGTTGAAAAGTCCAAACCCAGGCATGTGGAAAACTACTGAGCTTTCAAACTGATGAACTTCCAAACTGAAGTAAAGTGATTCGAGGAAATATTTAGGTAAATTATTATAGTGCTATAGGAAAAGATTGTTTAATGTCAATTAACAGTACTTAAACTATAAATATTCATAAATCCATAAAAACGTTTGTGTTACAGGCATTCATCTACATTCTTAGGAAAAGTGTTATAAGCCAAAATTATTTATTTAACATCTACTCTCATGCTCTTTTGGAAACACTAATATAACTGTTTTCATGCTTTTGTTCCATATTCAAATTTTTATAGCTTCTGCTTTGTCTAACCATATTTGAATATAAATGATATACTTGTTCAATCTGAAAAATGTCTACATAAGCTGATTAAGCATGAAACATTAGCAAATGATATGAGACCATACTGCCAAAGGGACTGAAGGTCACATAGCCCATCTGTTTATTTAGAGGATCTGCTGAATGCTTAGTTCATAGCAGCCCATCAGAAAGATATGCATTTAAGCCAGTTGTCTTGCCCACCTCCCACCACCCTACCTTCTTACTTCCACCCCCGCTACTTCACCTAGGTAAGCACCCTGCCTCTCACTTATGTTCTTGGATGGCACACAAAAGCACCTATTTATATCCAGCTATCACATCTTATGTGGATATTGTTGGAAACAATGCACGTTATCCAACACCTATGGTTTGAGGATGTACAACACAAATTTTAGACCTCAGGGCCAGGAGTTTGCCTTCCCTACGGGTTTCAGCCTCAGGCAAGTTCACTATGGATTCAGTGAGACCGAAAAATGACAATGGAACGTTCTTGGAGTGAAACCATTTATATCCAACTTTATTCCCACGGTGGCAGGTCAATCACTAGAATCCCGTCCTCTCAGAGCAAGTCTGCATGCAGCAAGCTGGTCTCTGCCTCTGGGCCTTTCCGCCAGCACAGCCGTCTCAGTCTCTGTCTCAGTGCTGCCGCCACTCCAGTATATCACCTCTGCTCTCCCGCATCAGCCTTGCAGCCATACCACCATGTTGCCCAGGGCACTGAGCAGAGCTCTTTATATAGTCAATAGCAACGTACTGCCCACTCATGTGTAGTGAGCTAGCCAACCAAGGCCAGGTGATAATCCTGGCCATAAAAACCTTTACTTTATCCACACTACCATAATGTTTCTCCTTGTGAACAACACAAATTATGTAACCTGCCCCACATTTTTAAAAAATTTTTTATTAAGGTATCATTGATATACACTCTTATGAAGGCTTCACATGAAAAAACAATGTTTTCACTAATTTCACCCACGTTATCAAATCCACACCCAAACTCCAATGCAGTCACAGTCCATCAGTGTAGTAAGATGACACTGATTCACTGTTTGCCTTCTCTGTGCCACACTGTTTTCCCCGTGAACCCCCAAACCATGTTTACTAAACATAATACCCCTCAATCCCCTTCTCCCTCCTTCCCGACCCGCCCTGCCGCACCCCTCCCCTTTGGTAACCATTAGTCCCTTCTTGGAGTCTGTGAGTCCGCTGTGATTTTCTTCCTTCAATTTTGCTGCATTATTATACTCCACAAATGAGGGAAATCATTTGGCACTTGCCTTTCTCCACCTGGCTTACTTCACTGAGCATAATATCCTCCAGCTCCATCCATATTGTTGCAAATGGTAGGATTTGTTTCTTTCTTATGGCTGAATAGTATTCCATTGTGTATATGAACCACATCTTATTTATCCATTTACCTACTGATAGACACTTAGGTTGCTTCCATATGTTGGCTATTGTAAATACTGCTGCAATAAATATAGGGGTGCATATGTCTTTTTGAATCTGAGAAGTTGTATTCTTAGGGTAAATTCCTAGGAGTGGAATTCCTGGGTCAAATAGTATTTCTATTTTTAGTTTTTTGAGGAACCTCCATATTGCTTTCCACAGTGGTTGAACTAGCTTGCATTCCCACCAGCAGTGTAGGAGGGATCCCCTTTCTCTACATCCTCGCCAGCATTTGCTGTTCTTAGTCTTTTGGATAGTGGCCATCCTTACTGGTGTGAGGTGATATCTCATTGTGGTTTTAATTTGCATTTCTCTGATGATTAGTGATGTGGAGCATCTTTTCATGTGTCTGTTGGCCATCTGAATTTCTTCTATGGAGAATTGTCTGTTCATATCCTCTGCCCATTTTTTAAGCAGGTTATTTGCTTTTTGGGCATTGACGTGTGTGAGTTCTTTATATATTTTGGATGTTAACCCCTTGTCTGATACGTCATTTACAAATATATTCTCCCATACTGTAGGATGCCTTTTTGTTCTGTTGATGGTATCCTTTGCCATACAGAAGCTTTTTAGTTTGATGTAGTATCATGTGTTCATTTTTGCTTTTGTTTCCCTGGCTCGAGGAGATGCGTTCAGGAAGAAGTTGCTCATGCTTATATTCAGGAGATTTTGGCCTATGTTGTCTTCTAAGAGTTTTATGGTTTTATGATTTACATTCAGGTCTTTGATCCATTTCGAGTTTACTTTTGTGTATGGGGTTAAACAATAATCCAGTTTCATTCTTTTGCATGTAGCTGTCCAGTTTTGCAAACACCAGTTGTTGAAGAGGCTGTCATTTCCCCATTATATGTCTATGGCTCCTTTATCTTATATGAATTGACCATATATGTTTGGGTTAATATCAGGGTTCTCTGGTCTGTTCCATTGGTCTATGGGTCTGTTCTTGTGCCAGTACCAAAACTGTCTTGATTACAGTGGCTTTGTAGTAGAGCTTGAACTTGGGGAGCGTAATTCACCCAGCTTTATTCTTCCTTCTCAGGATTGCTTTGGCTATTTGGGTCTTTTGTGGTTCCATATGAATTTTGGAACGATTTGCTCTAGTTCATTGAAGAATGCTGTTGGCATTTTGATAGGACTTGCATTAACTCGGTATATTGCTTTAGGCAGGATGGCCATTTTGACAATATTAATTCTTCCTATCATGGGCACGGGATGTGTTTACATTTATTGTTATCTTCTTTAATTTCTCTCATGAGTGTCTTGTAGTTTTCAGAGTATAGGTTTTTACTTCCTTGGATAGGTTTATTCCTAGGTATTTTATTTGTTTGGATGCAATAGTGAATGGAATTGTTTTCCTGATTTTCTCTTTCTGCTAGTTCATTGTTAGTATATAGGAATGCCACAGATTTTTGCATATTAATTTTGTATCCTGCAACTTTGCTGAATTCAGATATTAGATCTACTAGTGTTTAAGGGGATTCTTTAGGGTTTTTTATGTACAATATCATGTCATCTGCAAACAGGGAAAGTTTGACTTCTTCCTTGCCAATCTGGATGCCTTTTATTTCTTTGTGTTGTCTGATTGTTGTAGCTAGGACCTCCAGTACTATGTCGAATAGAAATGGGAAGAGTGGGCATCCTTGTCTTGTTCCCAATCTTAAAGAAAAAGCTTTCAACTTCTCACTGTTAAGTATGTTAGCTGTGCGTTTGTCATATATGGCCTTTATTATGTTGAGGTACTTGCCCTCTATACCCATTTTGTGGAGAGTTTTTATCATGAATGGGTGTTGAATTTTGTCAAATACTTTTTCAGCATCTATAGAGATGATCATGTGGTTTTTGTCCTTCTTTTTGTTGATGTGGTGGATGATGTTGATGGATTTTCAAATGTTGTACCATCCTTGCATCCCTGGAATAAATCCTACTTGAACATGATGGATGATCTTTTTGATGTATTTTTGTATATGGTTTGCTACTATTTTGTTGAGTATTTTTGCATCTATGTTCATCAGGGATATTGGTCTGTAATTTTCTTTTTTTGTGTTGTATTTGCCTAGTTTTGGTATTAGAGTGATGCTGGCATCATAGAATGAGTTTGGAAGTATTCCCTCTTCTTCTACTCTTTATAAAACTTTAAGGAGGATGGGTATTATGTCTTCACTAAATGTTTGATAAAATTCAGCGGTAAAGCCATCTGGTCCAGGTGTTTTGTTCTTAGGTAGTTTTTTGATTACCAATTCAATTTCGTTGCTGGAAATTGGTCTGTTCAGATTTTCTACTTCTTTCTGGGTCAGCCTTGGAAGGTTGTATTTTTCTAGAAAGCTTTCCATTTCCTCTAGGTTGCCCAGCTTGTTAGTATGTAATTTTTCATAGCATTCTGTAATAATTCTTTATATTTCTGTGGTGTCCACAGTGATCTTTCCTTTCTCATTTCTGATTCTGTTTATGTGTGTAGACTATCTTTTTTTCTTGATACGTCTGGCTAGGGGTTTATCTATTTTGTTCATATTCTTGAAGACCCAGCTCCTGCTTTCATTGATTCTTTCTGTTGTTTTATTTTTCTCGATTTTATTTATTTCTGCTCTAGTCTTTATTATGTCCTGCCTACTACAGACTTTGGGTCTCATTGTTCTTCTTTTTCTAATTTCATTAATTGTGAGTTTAGACTGTTCATATGGGATTGTTCTTGTTTCCTGAGGTAGGCATGTATTGCAATATACTTTCCTCTTAGCATGGCTCTCATTGCGTCCCACAGAAGTTGGGGCACTGAGCTGTTGTCTTCATTTTGTCTCCATATATTGCTTGATCTCTGTTTTTATTTGGTCACTGATCCATTGGTTATTAAGGAGCATGTTGTGAAGCCTCCATATGTTTGTGGGATTTTTCGTTTTCTTTGCATAATTTATTTCTAGTTTCATACCTTTGGTCTGAGAAACGGGTTGGTACAATTTCAGCCTTTTTGAATTTACTGAGGCTCTTTTTGTGGCCTAATATATGATCTATTCTTGAAAATGTTCCACTGGCACTTGAGAAGAATGTGTATTCTGCTGCTTTTGGGGGTAGAGTTCTGTAGATGTCTGTGAGGTCCATCTGTTCTAATGTGCTGTTTGGTGCTTCTGTCTCCTTACTTATTTTCTGTCTGGTTGATCGGTCCTTTGGAGTGAGTGGAGTGTTGAAGTCTCCTAGAATTAATGCATTGCATGCTATTTCCACTTTTAATTCTGTTAGTATTTCTTTCACATATGTAGGTGCTCCTGTGTTGGATGCATAGATATTTATAATGGTTATATCTTCTTGTTGGATTGACTCCTTAATCATTATGTAATGTCCTTCCTTGTCTCTTGTGACTTTCTTTGTTTTGAAGTCTATTTTGTCTGATACAAGTACTGCAGCTCCTGCTTTTTTCTCCCTATTAGTTTCATGAAATATCTTTTTCCATCCCTTCACTTTTAGTCTGTGTATGTCTTTGGGTTTAAAGTGAGCCTCTTGTAGGCAGCATATAGATGGGTCTTGTTTTTTTATCCATTCATTGACTCTATGTCTTTTGATTGGTGTATTCAGACCATTTACATTTAGGGTAATTATCGATAGGTATGTACTTATTGGCATTGCAGGCTTTAGATTTGTGGTTACCAAAGGTTCAAGGTTAACTTCCTTACTATCTAAGAGTCTAACTTAACTCACTTAATATGCTGTTACAAACACAGTCAAAAGGTTCTTTTTTCCTCCTCCTTTTTCTTCTTCCTCCATTCTTTATATATTAGGTATCATATTCTGTCCTCTTTGTCTATCCCTTGATTGACTTTGAGGATAGTTGATTTAATTTTGCAGTTGCTTAGTAATTAACTGTTCTACTTTCTTTACTGTGGTTTTATTACCTCTGGTGAAAGCTATTAAACCTTAGGAACACTTCCACCTATAGCAGTCCCTCCAAAATATACTCTAGATACAGTTTGGAGGAGGTAAATTCTCTCAGCTTTTGCTTATCCGGAAATTGTTTAATCCCTCCTTCAAACTTAAATGATAATCTTGCTGGATAAAGTATTCTTGGTTCGAGGCCCTTCTGCTTCATTGCATTAAATACATCATGCCACTCCATTCTGGTCTGTAAGGTTTCGCTGAGAAGTCTGATGATAGCCTGATGGGCTTTCCTTTGTATGTGATCTTATTTCTCTCTCTGGCTGCTTTTAATAGTCTGTCCTTATCCTTGATCTTTGCCATTTTAATTACTATATGTCTCGGTGTTGTCTTCCTTGGGTCCCTTGTTTTGGGAGATCTGTGCACCTCCATCGCCTGAGAGACTATCTCCTCCCCCAGATTGGAGAAGTTTTCAGCAATTACCCTCTCAAAGACACTTTCTATCCCTTTTTCTCTTCTTCTGGTACCCCTATAATGTGAATATTGTTCTGTTTGGATTGGTCACACAGTTCTCTCAATATTCTTTCATTCATAGAGATTTTTTTCTCTCTGTGCCTCAGCTTTTTTGTATTCCTCTTCTCTAATTTCTAATTCATTTATCATCTCCTCCACCCTATCTAATCTGCTTTTAAAACTTTCCATTGTATGTTTCATTTCTGATACTTTGTTCTGTAATGATTGGATCTCTGACCGGAATTCCTCCTGAGTTCTTGAATATTTTTCTGTACCTCTATGAGCATGTTAATGATTTTTATTTTGAAATCCATTTCAGGCAGATTTATGAGGTCGATTTCATTTGAATCTTTCTCAGGGGTTGTATTCATATTCATAATTTTACTTTGAACTAGATTCCTTTGGCATTTCATATTTGTATATGGTGCCCTCTAGTGCCCAGAAGCTCTACTTTCTGGAGCTGCTCAGCCCCTGAAGCAATGTCTGGCATCGTAAGGGAGTGGTACTGGTGCCTGGGGGAGGAAAGAGCTGTTTTCTTCTTCCCGGCTGCTGTGCCTGTCTCCATTGCCAGAACCAGTGGGCCGTGCACACAGGTATAAGTCTCTATGCTTTGCATTTGTAGTTGCTGTAGACAGGGCTTCCCTCTGGCTGGCCTAACGCCAGAATAGGGTTTGCCGGTTTGCAAGCCAGGTGGGCTGGCTGGGAGAAAGGCGCAGTAGGCTGCTTATCATGGAGGGGGTCCTTGGAGCTCTGTAGGCAGCCAGGGAGCTGGAGCTCCTGAAGATCATGAAAGTTCCCAACCTGCTGGGCTGAGTGCACCTGGACAATTTTGTCTACCTTTCCTTTTGCCTGAGCAATAAGCTCTGTGCAATCCTTGGCCCTTCAGCAGCCCTCTTCCTGTTAGGAAGTCTCTTAGACTGCCCACCTTTCTTTTGCCCCAGAGCAGCCGAATATGGATCCCTACTTTCCACAAGTGGCTGGAATCTCAATCTCTCCAGGTATTCTGCCTGTCTTAGCTTTCCAACCCCCTTAACCACAAGAGTCCCATGAAAACACCATGAAATGTAGGTTTATGCTCCCAGACCAGATCTCCAGAGTTAGGTATTCAGCAGTCCCAGGCTTCCACTCCCTCCCTGCTCTGTTCTCTTCCTCCCCCAAGAGAGCTGGGGTGGGGTAAGGGCTTGGGTCCCGCTGGGCCATGGCTTTGGTACATTACCCTGTTCTGTGAGGTTCATTCTTTTCTCCAGGTGTATGCAGTTTGGCACAGCCCTCTTTCCTGTTGCTCTTTCAGGATTAGTTGTATTTGTTATATTTTCATATTATATGCGGTTTTAGGAGGAAGCCTCTGTCTCACCTCTCATGCCACCATCTTTAATCCTCTCCCCATTCCTTTTTTATTTTCCTTATCAGGAAGCTTTAGAGCCCCAACCTCTGATCCCCACTAGCAGATCTACTTCTGTCTTATGTCCCATGCCTCAAGGAAGATTTTATTAGAAAAAAGAGTCTTATGACTACAGATTTGTAAGCCACTGTTCTAATTCCTAATCTTGATTTTTATATACTTATATTTTTCCATTTTGCTGTGTTTATTCTTATAAGCCATCTCAAATCCTATGTGGAAAATTTAGGGGGTATAAGAAATAAATAAAACAATTACATCAACTATAACAGAACTTCAGTTGGTGGCATATAATAAGTTATGTTTTACTTTAATCCAATAACTCAAGAAAGCTCCTTTAGCACTATTTCTACAGCCTTCTTTAAGAACATGTCTAGGTTTAGCCATCTAGAGACAATGATGGGTTTGGAGAAGCTCTGCTGATACTAGCCACTGGCTGTCTTTCTCTCATCAAAATCTCTTTATAATTAGAACCAGCATCAGCCACCAATTTGCTGGCCATTCTGCGTTCTGAGCTGAAAACTTTTCCAGCTTTCAGGGATTTTAATCACCTCCAGGGATTAAGTGTATCTGGATGTTATGTTACATGAACACACCTCCTTTAGAATGCGAGCCCACCCCTCAGATCAGTGGTCTTGAGCTTCAGCTTGCACCTGAACCACTTGGAGGGCTTGTGAAACTACAGGACACTTTGCTGTATCCCGAGTTTGTTAGGCACTTGGTCTAGGGTGGAGGTCTAGGAATCCACATTTTCAACAAGTTCCTAGGTAATGCTAATTCTGCCAGTCTGGAAGATACCCTTTGAGATTCAATGCCTGATGTCAGTCCATTTTCCTGCTTAAAAATTGTCAAGGACTCTCTATGCCTATTGTACTAAGCATGGAGATGCTTTAGCTTGGCATTCAAAACCCCCTTAATGGATCCAATCCTGTCTCCCACTCCATTGTCCAGGAGCCTAGGCCAGGCTTCTCACTGTGCCCAGATCACACAGAGACCCTGTGCTCATGTTGCCCTACTGACTCGTAGCCCCTTCTCACTGCTCTAGTGACTAATGTACTCATTCTTCAAAAGACTCCCAGAATGCCACCTCTTCCCAGAAGCCATTTAATGAATATAAAAATGAGCAACTTTTTCCTGAATGCATCTCCTCGGGCAAGAGAAACAAAATAAAAAATGAACAAGTGGGACTATATCACATTAAAGAGCTTCTTCACAGCAAAGGACACCATCAGCAGAACAAAAAGGCATCCTATAGTATGGGAGAATATATTCATAAATGACATATCTGACAAGGGGTTAATATCCAAAATATATAAAGAACTCACACACCTCAACACCCAAAAAGCAAATAGCCCGATTAAAAAGTGGGCAGAGGATATGAACAGACAGTTCTCCAGAGAAGAAATTCAGATGGCCAACAGGCACATGAAAAGATGCTTCACATCACTAATTATCAGGGAAATGCAAATTAAAACCACAATGAGATATCACCTCACACTAGTTAGGATGGCCAAGATGGAAAAGACTAGGAACAACAAATGCTGACAAGGATGCGAAGAAAGGGGAACCCTCCTACACTGCTGGTGGGAATGTAAACTAGTTCAACCATTGTGGAAAGCAGTATGGAGATTCCTCAAAAAACTCAAAATAGAAATACCATTTGACCCAGGAATTCCACTTCTAGGAATTTACCCTAAGAATGCAGGATCCCAGTTTCAAAAAGACATATGCACCCCTATGTTTATTGCAGCACTATTTACAGTAGCCAAGATATGGAAGCAATCTAAGGGTCCATCAGTAGATGAGTCGATAAAGAAGATGTACATATACACAATGCAATATTATTCAGCCATAATAAGAAAACGAATCCTACCATTTGCAACAACATGGATGAAGCTAGAGGGTATTATGCTCAGTGAAATAAGCCAGGCAGAGAAATACAAGTACCAAATGATTTCACTCATCTGTGGAGCATAAGAACAAAGCAAAAACTGAAGGGACAAAACAGTAGCAGACTCACAGAACCCAAGAATGGACTAACGGTTGCCAAACAGAAAGGGACTGGGGATGGAGAGAGGGAGGGATGGAGAAGGGGACTAAAGGGCATTACAATTAGCACACATAATGTAGTGGGGGGCACAGGGAAGGCAGTATAGCACAGAGAAGACAAGTAGTGATTCTATAGCATCTTGCATCTTACTATGCTGATGGACAGTGACTGTAATGGGGTATGTAGTGGGGACTTGATAATGGGGGGAATCTAGTATCTACAATGTTGTTCATGTGATTTTATATTAATGATACCAAAATACAATATATATATATAAAAAAAACACTGTTCTATCATATCCTTTCCTACTTCAGAGCCTACCATGATTCTCAATTGTCAACAGTTTGAAATTTCAACTCATTAAGAACTTAACATATTAACAATTCCCATGAAAAATTTCTAAATCTCTTCCATTAATTGGGCCTCCTACCATCCCTCCAAAACAAATTCACATCTTATTACCATCCCCTAAACTGGCACAAAAATGCATGGAACCTGTGATATAGCCGACAGAGATGATGGAAAGTTTCTTCTCAGTTACACCAGTGAGGTCTCATTATTTTGCCAAGATACTGTAGAAGGAAGCCCAAAGCACTTTCCAGAGTGTCTATGAAAGATTTATCCCCAGTCACTCATGGAAAGAGATCAATACAAAACTGTGAACCCTAAATTAATTTGTAGGGATTATTTACAAGTTTATTTAAAATAATCCCATGTAAAAGTATTAGAATCTGTTGATTTAGAATTTGTGAAAGGAAAACTGAAATATCTAACAAGACCAAAGATACACCTCCATTTTAATATACTAATTATTAAGAATATTTTACTCTGGACGTCAGGTGCTCCACAGCTCTTCACCAGCTCAGAGGCAGGTGCTGAGCATCTGGTGTGATTTTGCCTGGTCTAGTCAGGTCCTAGCAGTACCAGAGTCCAGCTGGTTAGTGGAGAGGAGAGACTTTCCTCAGATATCTGATACTCTTTGTCCATTTATGTATGAAGCAATAAAAAGTCATTAGAGGAGGAAAAAAGATGGCGGTGTGAGAAGTGAGGCAGAAATCTCCTCCCATAACCACATATAATACAAAAATACAGCAAATATAACTATTCCTAAAAGAGTGACCAGAAATAAGATTGCACCACCCATTCAACATCTGCAAAAAGAGAACATCTCACGGAAAAGGGTAAAGTAATAAAACTGCAAACCAGCGGGACCTGAGCACTTCCCCCACCCCAGCTCACCAGCGGGAGGAAGAGAATCAAAGAAGGGAGGGAATAGAAGCCCAGGCCTGCTAAATACCCAGCCCTAGAATCTACTACGGGAGCACAAACCCACATTGCATGGTGCTCTGGAGATGATAGGGGCTGAAAACCTAAGTCAGACGCTAAGACTGCAAATGGGCTGAAAACTGAAGTCAGAGATTTAAGACTGCAAACTAAGAACACAATCCGCTGCTCTGGGACAAAAGATAGGTGGGCACTTTGAAAGACTTCCAAACAGTGAGAGGACTGCTATAGGGGCAAGGATTCAGAAGGAACAGGTGGACAAAATCGTCCTAGCACACTCAGCACAGCAGGTTGGGAACTTTCAGGAGCTTCAGGCGCTCCATCCCCCTGGCTGGCAACAGAGCCCCAAGGCCCCCCACTGCGATAAGCAGCCTGCCAATTCTTCCTCCCCACTGGCACCTGCGTGCAAACCCGCTGCCCATGCCATTGCTCCAGACCAGCAGGGGAGCAGCCCTACCTACAGCAAGTACACTTCTTAATGCAGAGGCTGCCCTCTGCGCGCGGCTCACTGGCCCTGACTGCAAAGGCATGCACTGCACCCGGGAAGCAGAAAAGGGCTCTGTCCTCCTGGCAGGATCCGACACTGCTCACCTGGGACCCCCATCACTCCAGGACAATTGGAGGGCAGACCCACCCACAGCAGCTCAGGGTCTTAGCAGAGGCTGCTCCCTGTGTGTGGCTCACTGGCTCTGACAGCGGAGGCTGGCTCTGCAGTCGGGAAGCAGGAAAGGGCTCCCTCTCTAGGGTAGGAACCGACACCACTCGCCTGTGACCATTGCCATTGCTCCAGGTACTGGGCACCTCCAAAGAGCAGAGCTTCTGGGCACCAGAGGGCAACACCTACACAAACCCAATATTTCTCACTATCCAATAGGATTATGAAAAGGCAGAAGAACCTTGTTCAATCCAAAATCCCTCAAACACCAGAAAGAGGGCTCAGTGAGACCGAAATCCCCATCTTCCTGAAAAAAAATTCAAAATAAAAGTCATAAGCATGCAAATAGAGCTACAGAAAAATATTCGAGAGCGAAGGGACGAATTCAGGAGGGAGACAGACACCTTAAAAAATAAAGTAGCTGAAATGAAACATACAGTGGAAGGATTTAAAAAATGGAATAGACATTAGAGAACAGGAGTACAAAGAAGCTGAGGCACAGAGAGAAAAAAGGATCACTAGGAATGAAAGACTATTAAGAGAACTGTGTGACCAATCCAAACAGATGAATATTTGCATTATAGGGATACGAGAAGAAGAAGAAAGAGAAAAAGGGACAGAAAGTGTCTTTGAAGAAATAATTGCTGAAAACTTCCCCAGTCTGGAAAGGAAACAGTCCCTCAGGCAATGGAGGTGCACAGATCTCCCAACACAAGGGACCCAAAGAAGACAGCAACAAGACATATGATAATTAAAATGGCAAAGATCAAGGACAAGGACAGAGTATTAAAAGCAGCAAGAGAGAGAAAAAGATCACATACAAAGGAAAACCCATCAGGCTATCATCAGACTTCTCAGCAGAAACCTTATAGGCCAGAAGGGACTGGCATGATATATTCAATGCAACGAAACAGAAGAGCCTCAAACCAAGAATACTCTACCCAGCAAGATTATCATTTAAATTTGGAGGTGCAATTAAACAATTCCCAGATAAGCAAAAGCTGAGAGAATTTACCTCCCACAAACCATCTCTACAGTATATTTTAAAGGGACTGTGCTAGATGGAAGTGCTCCTATGGCTAAATAGCTGTCATGAGAAAATAAAACCACAGTAAAGGAAGTAGACCAATTAATTACTAACCAAATGCAAAAGTAAATCAGCTACACACAAAGTCAGTCAAGGGATACACAAAGAGAACAGAATATGACATCTAACATATATAAAGAGAGTAGGAGGAAGGAAATGAAGGGAGAGAAAAGAGAATCTTCAGATTATGTTTATAATAGCATAACAAATGAGCTAAGTTAGACTGTCAGATAGTAAAGAAGCTGCCCTTGAACCTTTGGTAACCATGAGTCCAAAGCCTGCAATGGCAATAAGTACATATCTATCGGTAATCACCCTAAATGTAAATAGACTGAAAGCACCAATCAAAAGACAGAGTTACAACAAAGCAAAACTGAAGGAACAAAACAGCAGCAGACTCACAAACTCCAAGAAGGGACTAACAGTTACCAAATGGAAGGGGTGGGGGAAGGCAGGTGGGAAGGAAGGGAGAAGGGGATTGAGGGGTATTATGATTGGTACACATGGTGTGTGCGGGGTCATGGGGAAGACAGTGTAGTAGAGAAGACAAGTAGTGACTCTGTGGCATCTTACTACACTGATGGACAGTGACTGCAATGGGGTATGCGGGGGACTTGATAATATGGGTGAATGTAGTAACCACATTGTTTTTCATGTGAAACCTTCATAAGAGTATATATCAATGATACCTTAATTAAAAAAAAAGACATAGAGTTACAGAATGGATAAAAAAGCAAGACCCATCTATATGCTGCCTGCAAGAGACTCACTTCAAACCCAACAACATACACAGACTAAAAGTAAAGGGATTGAAAAAGACAGTTCATGCAAACAATAGGAATAAAAAAGCAGGAGTTGTAATACTTGTATCAGACAAAATAGACTTCAAAACAAAGAAAGTAACAAGAGACAAGGAGGAAATTACATAATAATAAAGGGGTCATTCCCACAAGAAGATATAACCATTATAAATATCTATGTACCAAACATAGGAGCATTTACATATGTGAAATAAATACTAACAGAATTAAAGGGGGAAATAGAATGCAATGCATTCATTTTGGGAGAATTGAACACACCACTCACTCCAAAGGACAGATCAACAATACAGAAAAAAATAAGGACACAGAGGCACTGAACAACACATTAGAACATATGGACCTAACAGACATCTACAGAACACTCCATCCAAAAGCAACAGGATACACATTCTTCTCAAGTGCACATGGAACATTTCCAGAAGAGCCTCAGTAAATTCCAGAAGATTGAAATTGTATCAACCAGCTTCTCAGATCACAAAGGTATAAACTAGAAATAAATTGTACAAAGAAAACAAAATGGCTCAGAAACACATGGAGGCTTAACAACATGTTCCTAAATAATCAATGGGTCAATGACCAAATAAAAACAGAGATAAGCAATATATGGAGACAAAATGAAGACAACAAACAGCTCAATGCCCCAACTTCTGTGGGATGCAGTGAAGGCAGTTCTAAGAGGAAAGTATATAGCAATTCAGGCCTCTTTAAAGGAGGAAGAACAATCCCAAATGAACAGTCTAAATTCACAATTAGTGAAACTGGAAAAAGAATAACAAATGAGGCCCAAAGTCAGTAGAAGGAGGGACATAATAAAGATCAGAGAAGAAATAAATAAAATTGGGAAGAATAAAACAATAGAATTAATGAAAACAAGAGCTGGTTCTTTGAGAAAATAAACAAAATAGATAAACCCCTAGCCAGAGTTATGAAGAAAAAAAGAGAGTCTACCCACATAAACAGAATCAGAAATGAGAAAGGAAAATCACTACGGACAACATTGAAACACAAATAATTATAAGAGAATACTAGGAAAAATTATATGATAACAAATTGGATAACCTAGAAGAAATGGACAACTTTCTAGAAAAATACAACTTTCCCAGACTGACCCAGAAAGAGACAGAAAATCTGAACAGACCAATTACCAGCAATGAAATTGAATCAGTAATCAAAAAATGATCCAAGGAAAAAAACTCCAGACCAGATGGCTTTCCCACTGAATTTTATCAGACATTTAGTGAAGACTTAATACTCATCCTCCTTAAAGTTTTCCAAAAAGTAGAAGAAGAGGGAATACTCCTAAACTCATTCTTTGAGGCCAGCATCACTCTAATACCAAAACCAGGCAAGGACACCACAAAAAAAGAAAATTACAGACCAATATCCTTGATGATCATAGATGAAAAATACTCAACAAAATATTAGCAAACCGAATTCAAAAATATATCAAAATATCAACCATCATGATCAAGTAGGATTTATTCCAGGGATGCAAGGATGCTACAACATTCGAAAATCCATCAACATCATACACTACATCAGCAAAAAGAAGGACAAAAACCACATGATCATATCCAAAGATGTTGAAAAAACATTCAACAGAATTCAACATCCATTCATGATAAAAACTCTCAACAAAATGGGTATTTAGGGCAAGTAGCTCAACAGAATAAAGGCATATATGACAAACCAACAGTCAACATCATACTTAACAGTGAAAAGCTGAAAGCTTTTCCTCTAAGATGGGGAACAAGGCAATGATGCCCAATCTCCCCACTTTTATTCAACATAGTACTGGAGGTCCTAGCCATGGCAATCAGACAAAGCAAAGAAATAAAAAGCATCCAGATTGGCAAAAAAGAAGTTAAACAGTCACTGTCTGCAGATGACACGACGATGTACATAAAAACCATAGACAATCCACCCCAAAACTACCGTTCAGCAAATAATAATTCAGCAAACTTGCAGGATACAAAATCAATACACAGAAATCGGTAGCGCCCATATATGCTAATGATACTAGCAGAAAGAGAAATCAGGAAAACAATTCCATTCACATTTACATCAAAAAGCATAAAATACCTAGGAATAAACCTAACCAAGGAGGTGAAAGACCTATACCCTGAAAACTACAAGACACTCTTGAGAAAAATTAAAGAGGACACTAATAAATGGAAATACATCACATGCTCTTGGGTAGGAAGAATTGTCAAAATGGCCATCCTGCCTAAAGCAGTCTAGAGATTCAATGCAATCCCTATTAAAATACTGACAGCATTCTTCAATGAACTAGAACAAATAGTTCTAAAATTCAAATGGAACCACAAAAGACCCCGAAGAGCCAAAACAATCCTTAGAGGGAAGAATAAAGTGGGTGAGATTACACTCCCCAATTTCAAGCTCTACTACAAAGCCACAGTATTCAAGACAATTTTATAGTGGCACAAGAACAGAGCCATGGAGCAATGGAATTGAATAGAGTCCAGATATTAACACAAGCATATATAGTCAATTAATACGTGACAAAGGAGCCATGGATATACAATGGGGAAATGACAGCCTCCTCAACAGCTGGTGTTGACACAACAGGACAGCTACATGTAAGAGAATGAAACTGGATTACTGTCTAACTCCATACACAAAAGTAAACTCGAAACTCATCAAAGACCTGAATGTAAGTCATGAAACCATAAAACTCTTAGAAGAAAACTTAGGTAAAACTCTCTTGAATAAGCATGAGCAACTTTTTCATGAATGTATTTCCTTGGGCAAGGGAAACAAAAGCAAAAATGAACAAATGGGACTACATCAAACTGAAAAGCTTCTGTACAGCAAAGGACACCATCAGTAGAACAAAAAGGCATCCTACACTACGGTAGAATATATTCATAAATGACATATCCAATAAGGGGTTGACATCCAAAATATATAAAGAGCTCACACACTTCAACCCAAAAAGCAAATAACCTGATTAAAAAATGGGCAAAGGATATGAAGAGACAGTTCTCCAGAGAAGAAATTCAGATGGCCAACAGGCAAATGAAAAGATGCTCCACATCGCTAATTATCAGGGAAATGCAAATTAAAACCACAATGAGACATCACCTCACACCAGTTAGGATGGCCAACATCCAAAAGACAAGCAACAACAAATGCTGGCAAGGATGCAGAGAAAGGGGAACCCTCTTACACTGCTGGTGGGAATGTAAATTAGTTCAACCATTGTGAAAAGCAGTATGGAGGTTCCTCAAAAAACTCAAAATAGAAATACCATTTGACCCAGGAATTCCACTCCTAGGAATTCCTAAGAATACAACTTCACAGATTCAAAAAAACATATGCACCCCTATGTTTATCACAGCACTATTTAAAATAGCCAAGAAATGGAAGCAACCTAAGTGTTCATCAGTAGATGAATGGATAAAGAAGATGTGGTACATACACACAATGGAATATTATTCAGCCATAAGAAGAAAACAAATCCAGACATTTGCAAGAACATGGATGGAGCTAGAGGGTATTATGCTCAGTGAAATAAGCCAGGTGGCGAAAGACAAGTACCAAATGATTTCACTCATCTGTGGGGTATAACAACAAAGCAAAAACGGAAGGAACAAAACAGCAGCAGCAGACTCACAGAACCCAAGAATGGACTAGCAGTTGCTAAAGGAAAGGGGTTGGGGAGTGTGGGTGGGAAGGGAGGGATAAAGTGATTAAGGGGTAATATGTTTACTGCACGTAATATGGGGGGGGGCACGGGGAAGGAGGTATAGCACAGAGAAGACAAGTAATGACTGTATAGCATCTTACTACACTGATGGACAGTGACTGTAATGGGGTATGTGGTGGGGACTTGATGATAGGGGGAATGTAGTAACCACAATGTTGCTTATGTGAAACCTCAGCATAAGATTGTATATTAGTGATATCTTAATAAAATAAAGAAGTCATTAGAAAAAAAAAGAATATTTTACTGTGCATTGGCATAGAATCTTATCATTACCCTGGCCACATCACTCACTCTCAAAAACTCTCTGTAACTTTTACTGCTTGGAAAAAAAAAAAAATCAAAGGATTATATAACTCAAGATTATCAGTAAAACAGCCTTTCCTACATAATGTACAGTTTATCATCTGCCATTTTTTTTTTCAGATGCAAACAAAAACAGAAAAACAAGTTGATCAAATACAATGAAAAAAACAGTCAAAAAACGAAATGTGACTACCAGAGACAGATTTAATAATGACTGAAATGTGGGAAGATGATCAAAATAGAAACAGCTATCCCTTAGCTATTGTATCCTAGTCTATTTCAGAAATCTGCATTATTTCCTTAGGTCATGGAACAGTCACACACATGCTTCAGCATGTTCTCATCCAGAAGATGAGAATATCCTAATCACAGAAAAGTATACATGTTTCTGTACTTGGTATGATAATTATCAAGAAGAAGAAAATATTTAAAAATCAATGATGCTCTTCTACATTATCATAATTGCCATTCAATGAGCTCTTAGAAGTCTTGCAGGATTTACTTCTGTTTATAATTATCTGCAGTCAATTGGAAGGGATCAGAAAATGAATAATTAGGAGACACCCAACAAACAATTTCTGTGGAGCTTCAATTTCTGTATAGCTTTTGATATCTACAAATGACTACAGGTATGTGGGAAATTTTCTGGGAATTCACAGCATTTAAGGTGAAATAAAGAATCCAGGAATGACAACCAGCTCTAGAAAAATCATTAATTTCCTTAATGTTGCTTTTGAAACAGAGGCATGATAAGAGCCAAGGTTAGGAGTCAGACAGAAAATGGCTTATTTATTCTCTTAGTCCGTTTCTTCACGATAAAGTGGGCTACTATCACTGATTTCACAGAGAGGACAGGAGGTAATACATATGAAGTGTCTGGCACCTAATAAAAACCCAACAATGGTACATCCATTCCATCTCCATGTATCCAACTTCAGTCTGCTAGAAACAGCAGCAATCCTCAGGACCCCTGAGCATCATCAATCAAGTGCAATTGCCTCTTTTCTTGATTTCAGTTTGTCTACTAACTCACAATCATGGGTTGGAGGGAGGAGGTTGTAGAAAAGAAATTATTTTATTTTAAAAGGAGTGGACCATCTCCCTCCTCTTCACTTTTTGATGGCTGTGAACAGAGGCAGTAGTAAACAGACTTAATTTAGGCAAAGTTTAAAATAATGCCACTGAAAATTGAAGATTTAATGTAATAAAGAATACACTGCCTAAATGTGTGGAGATGCAAGAAATAGACTGGTAAGCTAAAGATAAGTGTTGTTTATAATAATTCATGGGTCTAATTTTTATTATGCCATCCCTACACCCTTGAAGAGTCTCTTTTAAAAATAATACTTCTAATAAAAATTAAGATGTTTTCAAAATTCCTAAACCCTCCTTGGGGGCAAGGGTAGTTTTGCTTCAGAACACGTTATCTGCATGACACCTGAGAAGTCACTTTTTTCTCTCCAAGATGCTGTCACCACTAACCACCCAGAATCCACTGTGGTGGTGATTTTCCCACTTGCCCTAGGCTGGCTGTGAAGAGAATTTAATAAAGTAGATCAGCCTTAGTTTCTCTCTAGCACTCTTTCACTTGAGGAGTTTGAGTTCTACCCTGGTGGATAAATAGGCAACACCCATTTTTTGAGACAGAAAGGCAGTGACCAAGATCTGTCCTATAACTTTCAAAGTGTGAAGAGGAGAAAGTTCAAGGAGAAATCTTTCTACTAAGACAGACTGAGATCCAACTGCAAATATTTTTTTCTAGCACCTACTGTGTGCTAGACCCTGGGCTAGGTTCTATAGCATAGTATCTTGTTTAATCCTTACAACTCAAGCAAATGTATGATTGTGCATTAAGGTCAGAGGGATGTGATATTAAAGCATCCACCCAATCCCATTTACCTAGGGATTTAAAGTCCACCTTAAAGACAGAATGGCTGCAATACCTGACATCAGCACATGGATGCTCCTTTCCTCCTAACGTGGTGAGCCTCAACCTCTACTGGGCATAAAAATTACTGCTCAGGCTTGAATATACGAAACCATGTCTGATGTACTTTATGCATAAGCTCAGAGCTTTTCAAGGGTTTATGACGTACAACATTTTAACCATTAAAACCTAATGCCCAAAGGAGCTGCAGCTCCACTTCGATACAGGTAAGGTGCCTAGCATCCTTTGACACCAAGGAGGACTCTGTCTATGGTCTATTTTCCACAGAAGAATTTCATGAGAAGGCTTCAGGACTGTTGAAGAGCTTGTCAGCTCTAGCATTTTATTTTTGTAGGGAGTAATTATGTGAACATAAACTCTGCAATAGACCTCTTAAAACAAGCCAACATGACCTAGGAGTAAGCCTAAACAAGGAAGTGAAAGACCTATACTCTGAAAACTACAAGACACTCATGAGAGAAATTAAAGAAGATACCAATAAATGGAAACACATCCCGTGCTCATGGACAGGAAGAATTAATATTGTCAAAATGGTCATCCTGCCTAAAGCAATCTACAGATTCAATGCAATTCCCATCAAAATACCAACAGCATTTTTCAACGAACTAGAGAAAATCATTCTAAAATTTATATGGAACCACAAAAGACCCCGAATAGCCAAAGCAATCCTGAGAAGGAAGAATAAAGCTGGGGGGGTTATGCTCCCCAAATTCAAGCTTTACTACAAAGCCACAGTACTCAAGACAATTTGGTACTGGCACAAGAACAGACCCATAGACCAATGGAACAGACTAGAGAGCCCTGATATAAACCCAACCATATATGGTCAATTAATATATGATAAAGGAGCCATGGACATACAATGGGGAAACACTTCAACAGCTGGTGTTGGCAAAAATGGACAGCTACATGCAAGAGAATGAAACTGGATTATTGTTTAACCCCATACACAAAAGCAAACTCAAAATGGATCAAGGACCTGAATGTAAGTCATGAAACCATAAAACTCTTAGAAGACAACACAGGCAAAAATCTCCTGAATATAAGCATGAATGACTTCTTCCTGAACGCATCTCCTCAAGCAAGGGAAACAAAAGCAAAAATGAACTCATGGGACTACATCAAACTAAAAAGTTTCTGTACAGCAAAGGACACTATCAACAGAACAAAAAGGCATCCTAGAGTATGGGAGAATATATTTGTAAATGACATATCCGACAAGGGGTTAACATCCAAAATATATAAAGAACTTACATGCCTCTAACCCAAAAAGCAAATAACCCGATTAAAAAATGGGCAGAGGATATGAAGAGACAGTTCTCGAAAGAAGAAATTCAGATGGCCAACAGACAGATAAAAAGATGCTCCACATCACTAATCATCAGGGAAATGCAAATTAAAACCACAATGAGATATCACCTCACACCAGTAAGGATGGCCAGCATCCAAAAGACTAAGAACAACAAATGCTGGCAAGGATGTGGAGAAAGGGGAACCCTCCTACACTGCTGGTGGGAATGTAAGCTAGTTGAACCATTGTGAAAAGCAATATGGACGTTCCTCAAAAAACTCAAAATAGAAATACCATTTGACCCAGGAATCCCACTCCTTGGAATTTACCCAAGGAATACAACTTCTCAGATTCAAAAAGACATATGCACCCCTATGTTTATTGAAGCACTATTTACAATAGCCAAGATATGGAAGCAACCTAAGAGTCCATCAGTAGATGAATGGATAAAGAAGATGTGGTACATATACACAATGGAATACTATTCAGTCATAAGAAGGAAACAAATCCTGCCATTTGCAACAACATGGATGGAGCTGGACGATATTATGCTCAGTGAAATAAGCCAGGTGGAGAAAGACAAGTGCCAAATGAGTTCCCTCATTTGTGGAGTATAACAATGAAGCAAAACTGAAGGAACAAAATAGTAGCAGACTCAGAGACTCCAAGAAGGAACTAGTGGTTACCAAAGTGGAGGGGTGTGGGAAGGTGGGTGGGGAGGGTGGGAGAAGGGGATTGTGGGGTATTATGTTTAGTACATATGGTGTGGGGGATCACGGAGAAAACAGTGTAGCACAGAGAAGGCAAACAGTGAATCTGTGTCATCTTACTATACTGATGGACAGTGACTGTATTGGGGATGAGTGGGGACTTGATAATATGGGTATATGTAGTAACCACATTTTTTTTCATGTGAAACCTTCATAAGTGTGTATAAATAATACCTCAATTTAAAAAAATGGCAAAAAAAAAAAAACAAGCCAACATGGTTGTACTAGAGCAGAACAAATTCAGACACTGTTGAAACACTTAACATTCTTGCCAGGTCAGTTTTAGTACTATGTGAAACAACCTTCTGCTACTTTACCCAACCCTGTGTAAAAATAAGTTAAGAAGGAATTTGATTTTATAGCAGATAGGCCTTTAGAAGTATTTGTTAATTTTAAGGTCTGAATGAAGAGGGCTTTGAATGATAAAATTCATTTAACTTAAAAACCTAAACTGAACTGAAGTGAACTGGACTGAAAAAATAAAACAGGACAGAATTTTGCCTTTCAAAAAATTTCTTAGGTGTACAACACCTTAACTAAAAACATAATCAGCTCATCCTAACCATTTGGAAAAAAGCACTGCTCACAGACAGCTAAGTGACAAAGTGATGAGAAAGCACATTTTCCATGCCTTCTTCAAGGTCCTTAATTATAAGCATCTGAAATACTCACATTTCTTAGGCAGCCACTATGACATTCTGCCTTCACTCTGGCTTTCCAGCAAGCTCTGGTCTGCCTAGAAGCTAGGATGATCTTTGTAATTTTTTCCCTTGAAAATGGTGATAAATTTTAAATATTTACATTTAACAAATTAAAACTTTCAATGCAAAAAATAAAAAGCAATAATAATTGCTATTACAGCGATCTAGAAAATGCCTATCAAATCACTGCATTCTCAAGCTTAAACAGGTCAATGGCTATGTACGTTGGATTGGATTAGGATGAAATCCAATTTTACTATGCATGACCTTTGCCCTCCAGCATGGTCTGGCCCCAGTCAAGCTCTGCATCAGATCTTGTGACATCCCTCTCTTTTTCTCTGACTTCTTGCAGTTCCTATAAATTGTGAAGCTCCTTCCTCTCTCAGGGCCTTTGCATATGATGTCCCCTCTGCTTGAACACTCTCTAATCCCAAATGACTCAAGATATCCCTCCTTCAAGTCTCAGGGGGTCTTACTTCCTCAGAGAAGCCTTTCCTGACCAATCTAAGTACCACCTTTCCCCTTTTCTGACTCAGTCTAGAGTAATCTCTCTCACGGCTCTGTTTTCTTCCACAGTTATAATTAGTACTTAGATGTTTCTGTTCATTTGTTTCCATGTCATTCTCTCCCACTGAAATCTAAGATCCACAAGAATGAAATCATGCCCTTTGTTCACTACCTAAAGACATAAACACCTTTTGAATGAATGGATGGATGCATCTATCGCCTCACTTTCCTTCCTCACCCTGTCTCAAATACCATTTCAAAATACAGGATACAGCCTTTCTTTCTTACTTCATTTGTTCAACACCTCTTCCAAATTTGACTCAGAAAACTGGAAGGCAAAAGTTGATACCTCTACATTTTTCCTTCCAAAATAACTACAATCAAAGGGAAGTACTACTTTAGAGGCTTGCTTCTTCTTATAATCAAGACTCAGAATTAATCATAAACATGGCAAAGGAAATGCCTACAAGAACCCAGGACTTGCAGCTTAGGTGCTGAGTGTTAAGATGAGGTGGTTAAAATGTTATCAAAATACTTCAAAGGGACACATGTATTCTCAGATCATTCTAATTCTAAAATCTTCAAAGCATACAAAAATACACTCCTGGTTTCATCCCATTTGTTACCCTGAATCCATCCCACACCCAGGAGGGATCAAACAGTACATCACTGAGCTGAGAGCCTCATCTTTAGTTTGTTCTTCTCGCAGGTATCTTGATGATTTATTAATAATAATAAGCAAGAAAATGTTGCTTGAGTTACTTCAGTTGCTTCTTAAATGGGAGTGATAAACACTTTGCTTTCATAGCATCATCGTCTTCATTTCTTAATATATAAAAAAGCATTATTTTGTCTGGTATTCTTCTATTTTTTTTCTCCCTTTACTAATAGCAAATGTTCATCAGAGAAAATGAAGTTCCTCAGAAGTAAAGAATCAAAGTTGATATTTCCTGTGTTTGTCCTACAGAACAAAATACCATGCCATTTAAAAATTACCAGCTCTTTATATTGCATGAAAACTGATTTGCTTGCAGAAACAACAGAACGTCTGGTGAACTCTCTCTTCCTTTCTCTAGACTAGAACAAAGGCTTCATCTCAGGAGACAGGGAAGGAAACAATTTATGTTTTCATGAATTCAGCTCTGCTCAGCAAATTAATTCATTCATTAATTAAAGTGAACAGCACAAAAAAGTAGTTTTGGTAAATCAATTGCCTGCAGTCATAAAAGAATTTTTATAATACAAAAGGCTGCATGTTTTACTTAGCTGAAACCAGAATGTTATTCTTTTATCATTACTTAGCAGACATGCCATGTGAGGAAAACCCTCAAATACGCTGTGGTATACCAGTAGCTGCTTTCAAAACTAGAGTGGAAACATTATTCCATTTAATTATTTTATTTAAAGTGATTGCCTTTGTTTCATGTAAAGATACCAGCCCTGAGCCATAGAAACAAAGGTTTTTTAATTTGAAAAATAAAGCATTTAAGTCCTGCCTATTAAAATATAATGCAATTTTAAATAATATGTGGTGTGTTTTGAAAGAGTCACAAAATGACCCAAAGTGGGAATTCTGTGATCAGTACTTAGCTTTGAGGTAAAATAGTTCACAGAAAATCATTGCATCACAATGAAATGTATTTGATTTTGAGTTTTTACAGTTTTTTTTATAAGATACAGTTTTAAAAGTAGCATTTCCTTGACCAGTATTGCTTTACAACAGTATTTCCCAAATGGGGGAACAGTGTGCCCCACGGGGAAACCTTTTAGTCTGTCTCCACTAGGGAGGTGCTACTGGCATCTGGTGAGCAGACAAGGCCAGGGCTGCTAAGCACCCTACAGTGCACAGGAGAGCCCCTCTCCCCACAACACCAGCAGTGAACACCCAGTCCCAAATGTTAGCAGTGCTGCAGCTCAGAAAACTTGCTTTATAAGAAAACCATTAAAAACACTTAAAAAAAAATTGAGTTCTGAAGATGCTCCACATCGCTAATCATCAGGGAAATGCAAATTAAAACCACAATGAGCTATCGCCTCACACCAGTTAGGATGGCCAACATCCAGAAGACAAGAAACAAACAAATGCTGGCAAGGATGCTGAGAAAGGGAACCCTCCTACACTGCTGGTGGGAATGTAAATTAGTTCAACCATTGTGTAAAGCAATATTGAGGTTCCTCAAAAAACTCAAAATAGAAATATCATTTGACCCAGGAATTTACCCGAAGAAAGCAAGATCTCAGATTCAAAAAGACATATGTACACTCCTATGTTTATCACAGCACTATTTACAATATAGCCAAGAAATGGAAGTAACCTAAGTGTCCATCAGTAGATGAATGGATAAAGAAGATGTGGTACATATACACAATGGAATATTACTCAGCTATAAGAAGAAAACAAATCCTACCATTTGCAACAGCATGGGTGGAGCTAGAGGGTATAATGCTCAGTGAAATAAGCCAGGTGGAGAAAGACAAGTACCAAATGATATCACTCATTTTTGGAGCATAACAACAAAGCAAAACTGAAGGAACAAAACAGCAGCAGACTCACAGACTCCAAGAAGGGACTAGAGGTTACCAAAGGAAAGGAGTTGGGGACAGTGGGTGAGGAGGGAGAAGGGGATTAAAGGGCATTATGATTGGCACACATGAGGTGGGGGGGTCATGGGGAAGGCAGTGTAGCACAGAGAAGACAAGTAGTGATTCTACAGCATCTTACTATGCTGATGGACAGTGATTGCAATGAGGGGGTGAGGACTTGATAATATGAGTGAATGTTGAAACTACAATGTTGTTCAAGTGAAACCTTCATAAGATTGTGTGTCAATGATACTAAATAAAAAAAAATTGAGCTCTGAAACCAATGAACAAATCAGGTTTCCAAAAAGGAAGATCATGCTAGGCAAAATCTGAACAACTCGAGTCACAGCCAGAGAAAAGCAAAACTTAGATTCAAATGACACTACTCAGAACAATTAATTTTAAATATATAAAGTCAAGATACCCAATTTTCTAAATGGGTACAATTTTGGCATAATCATAAACCTCCACTATATTCATTTCAAACTTATTTTTATGCCTGGTACATCACAGGTACTCAACAAATATTTGAGGGAAGCAAAGAAAAGAAGGGTCTATCTTCTTCTACCACACTCCAGGACATTTTATAAGATAACACTGAACCAAAGTAATGGACTGCATTAGGTTGTTAGATGTCCTCCAAAGTCCTCCCATCCTCTATAGTTCTAGAAGGTAGCCAGCTAGTCAGAGTCATTTCCCCAGTTTCCTATGCAGCAAGATGTGTCCACCGAAGTTCTTACCAAAACATACATATACCCTTCTTAGAAGTTGCTTATCCTGCATTTTCTCTCTTGCCTCCTTTATCATAGGTTGGGTGTGAAGGTGGCATTGACCCAGCTTCAACCACACAAGTGACGCTAATTCCCTAAGAAGACCAGTATGATAGAAATAACTTGGGTTGTTGAATGACCACTTGACATAGAGTGGCCTCTCCAGCAGAGATCACTCAACTCCAGAACTGTGTGTGAGAAATAAACTTGTATTATCTACCATACTCTGGGTCTCTTTGTTACAGCCCCTTATACATGGTAAGTCTATAATTTGATATCCTCTATGATACAGATGTTATAAATGCATTCTACCTGAAGAAATGTGTAACTGGCTAATATTTTTTAAAGTTTCAGTGCAAATAATATCTAAAAAACTGGGTTATAGAATTACTCTATAGTGAATCTAGGATGGGAGAAGAACTACCATGTCTATAATACTGTTCATTCTCATTTATCCAATGTAAAAGGAAAAAGAAGGCATACAAGAAACCTGGACCTAATTACCCAAAGCATTCATTGTTTCAATGATACAATATTTACATAAACTCATGCTAATGATAGCAGGCTGGACCCTCTAAAACATAGGTTAAAACACAATTTTGACTCCTAACATTTTATGGTTAGGGCATTTTAATCTTCTTGCCCTCTCTTTGACTAAGATACCAATAAAACTACTAGTAGCAAGACAGAAAAAGAAGCAAAGTCTAGTAGATCTCACAAACTGAACAATTAGCATTGAATGGAGGTCTGGATATTCAAACTTTGAATATTCAATTAAATATAATTCAAGGGCTTTGTGTCTACCTTAGTTTTCATAAAACGTAGCTGCTTTTCCTTGGGCACATTCTCTGTTAAACTCCCAAGTATTTTCCTCTTGACTTCATTTGACATACCTATTTATTCAAAGATTTGTTTGTACTTACTGTGAATGAGGGGGAATCGTTGAGAAAATATCTCTTATGTAATTCAATTAAAATATATGTCAGATGTCAGTTAAGCAGGTTTATGCAATTCATATTTTCCATTTAATATTTTCTTTTTAAAATATAATTTTCCCCAGTAAAAATGTCTTGAATATCACATCTGTTCTAAAGCTATGGACTTTTACTGGTAAATATTTTTATCTTAAACATATGAAAATAGTAAAAATACCAAGAAATATGTTGTAATTCATACCATTCTTGCTCCAATATCATATTTATGAATTATTCTGTAAAGTCCATTGCCATTAATTCAATGATCTATGCAATGTTTTATTATAATTTGAAAATAAAAAGTATCAGGATGTCATGACTAAAAAAGTAAAACAGCTTGGTCTGAAATATCTTTTTAAAGTTTCTAAAATTCTGAAGGATTTAAATATCTAACATCAGGATCATTTCTAAATATTAATAAAGTTCAGGGTAACATTAGCCATTTTTATATCTGAAGAAAATCACAATTTATATATTAAATTTCAAAATATTTACTGTATTTAGAAACACATTACTTTTGACTGATTAAAAACAAAAATGTACTTCTCTCCCTTGAGTAGCAACATACTGATTACTAATTGAATAGAGTTTGACTTTTAATTTAGGACTAAGTTTGTCTTATAATATGAAATAAAAATAAAAGTTTCACATTCTCTCTCCTTCCCAATTTCTTTCTGGGACGTTAGCCAACCAATAAGTTATAGTCTATTATTAAAGAAAAGGCAACTAAATGATACATCTGGACCCAAGTAAATATCTCAATAGTTCCAGTCAATGCCCCCAAGGGAAATAGTTAATCAGTAAATCACCACAGTGAATCTAAGACAGCTATGACAGGTATATGAAAATGACATTAACTACTCTTAAAAACACAATCACCTGAGTAAGTAAATCAATCACAATTCTCAGTTTTAAACAATGACAAAAAAGCTTTAAGAATGTTCAAACATGCCAAGTTCATGCATGCCACAGTTTTGACCTGAGATAAGTCATGATTTCTTTGGGCTTCTTTCTGTCTGATTTTCATCTATAAACAAAGGAAACTGGTATCAGCATTTGGTTGTGCATAGGGGCAGGATCCTAGGAGGCACTTTGGAAATAGGCGAGAGGACATTTTTGGTTTTCACAGTGATTGGCACTTTAGGGATAGGGGTGTGGTGCACATCTAGGAACTGTCCCAAGCCCCTAAAACTTTCAAACGTTCCCATTCATTCCTTTTATCAGAACCTTCAGTATGATGATCTGAGCCTAAGTAACACCTTTTTCATATAAACAAGCTGTTTTGATTGTTTTAACAAACATGGAATTTGCCAGGGGTTCAACTCCTATGTAAATGCGTACTTTTGTTTGCAACTTTACCAAGAGTCATTCACCATTTCAGAAAATCACTTCACCCACGGCAAATCCACTCACTGTATCTGAATCAACAATATGGCCTGGATTCTTCTGCAACGACTGCATTCATGGCAAGGCGAATCTATGGCTTGGCACAAATAGCCACTTACTTTATCAAGTCTTCCAGTATAGTCATGCCTGAGCATTCATACACTGAAATTCATAATATCTTGTAAATTACTGTCCCATTACTCTATATCACAATTAGGGCAATACATTGGTTATTTTTAACATAGCCCATTTATCCATAAATTTCATTGCAGGATGGTGAAAGAGTAATACAAAACAGCTCATGAAAATGAAACACTAGATCTGATAGTGATGCAAACCCCTGACCTAGAATATCACATAAGGCTCCTTTCAACTCCAGCATTCCTTGATGAGAATCTTTCAGTTTGGCAAGCCTTGGTCATCGGCAAGCCTTTACCTCTACTCTTATGTTTGAAAGTAGTGCAACTAAGTTAAAAAGAGAAATGCATGTGGTTACTAAAGTAGTACATAAAAACAAACTCCAAAAATTTTTCAAATATTTGTGAGCAGTGGGAGATGCCACAGTGCTGATAATGTCTTTTACAGGTAACAGAGAGGGACAGACAAAACACCTAAGGTTGAACTGAAGCCTTCACATCCATTTGGTCTCAGGAGGCTACACAACTGAGCTCACAGGTCACTGGGTCCCTCCCTGTTCTCTCCTTGGGCTGAGGGTCACTCATTTAGGGATACACTGCATTAGCATTTATTCCACAAAGTTCATTCAAGAAAACACACACTGGCAAGCAATGCAAATATTCCAAATGTGGAACAGGATGGATACCTCTCACAACCACACTGTAAACAAGTCCACTTAGCAAAGCTTGTCATTCAAAAAGCCACTCCTTCAACTCCATATTGGCTTGCAGATGGTCATTCTTTGTCACCAGACTGAAGAATAATCATTATTCCCACTGTACCAATCTCCAGTTTGTGAAAATGAACTGACAACTTAAGGAACTACCGTCCCTTCCCCACACGATGGATTCTCAGTGTGCCTATCTTCTTCATTATGTCTGACCATCCACCATTATTAACTCTTCCCCAACCACATCAGGACCCACTGGGGACAGCTTTTTGACATTCCACAGATTTGCATGTGTTAAACTCCCTGAGACAAAGTTTGAGGAAATAATCCCAGGTGAAAAAAGAAACCCATATTCACATATAGTAAATATGTCCATCTTGGCTATATGACTAAGAACTAGAGAACACTTGATTACACACGAAGTATTAAATATAAAAAAAAAAAGCCTGAAGTTTGGCTCACATACCAAAACAAGTGCAAGACTGGAAATAATTAGAAAATTCTGCATCAAGAAAGTTTAACATTTTTTTTAAAAACAACAAAACTTTGAGGTATTTATGTATTTGAAGATATATACATAAATTCTCAAATTATGAAAATTTCTAAGTTATCAGATGAAAAAGTAATAAAACTACTTGAAGATTATATTTTTGTATATATAGACATAGTTTTTAACTTACAAGTTTCTGAAAATAAGAATTCATTTATAATTATATAGGAAGGAAAAAGCTCTTATCAGCAATATCATTTATATAAATCATTCTCATAATTTTTCCTCACTGACCTTGGATACATGGAGGATACCAAATTACTAATTTTCTGAAAACTTTGGTCTTTGATCAAATAAACATGTGAAACAGAAAAGGATTTCAGAACCAATACTGCTTCATTCTCAAGTTCCCATATTAAACTGTTTGCTCTCTGTCCCCATCATTTCAAAGACCATCTGACTTCAGAATTTTGGGTTTAATAAGTTATGTGTTGGTGTTTAGGGTGAGGGGCACATATTAACCTGATGTAACATTTTAAATCTACATTATTCTAAAATTAAGGAAAATAAGTTTTGTCATTGACCTTTTGAAAAAAGAAAATGACACAGCGATGGGACTCAGCCCTAGAAGGTTCTTACCCGCAGGGCTTCAATGACGAGGTCTCTGGCCTCCAGCTCCCCTTCCATTACGCTGAGGAGCATCCGAAGCTCCGATTTGCTGAGGGTGTCCACATCAAACTCTTTCTTCTGTAACACAAATTTTTTAAAAGCAATGAAGAACTACTCTGAGGAACAGTATATACACCCTAAAGGTATGCGATGGGTCATGTCTACCCTAGTGGCTCAACAAATCCCAGAAGCACTGGGGCCTGGCTTGGCAGCAGACGAGCTATGCCCTGAGCTTCTAGGAGGAGGGCTAAATGCCATAACACCCAAATCCCAAATCCCTCCCTGAAGGAGATCTATTTTCCCAGCCTGCCTACATGCCTGGATTCAGAACCTCTTAAAATTGCAGCACAAATAGCCAGTCCCTGATCTGTATCAAAATAGGACAGTGTAGGTTGGGGAAAAGTGGTGAGGGTGGCAAAGGAAGTATGGGAATGTATTCCTAGAAGGGCCCCAATGTAAAGGCTCCTGGGAGGTTACTGTAAATTCCAGGACATCCAATAATAACAGGTCATGTTTACAGAACACTCTTCAGCAGAGGCAACCAGCTGGCAGCCTACAGCCAGATCTGTAGATGTGTTACTTGGGCTACAAAGTGTTTTGTATTTTTCACTCAACCATCATTTGAAAAAACCCGAAGATGTCACCGAAAACTCCAGGTCTCTGACTTCTCTTCAAAATGCAGATGACTGGGTAAACCCAGCTTCACATTCTGCAGGGCAGTAATCCACAGAGCCAAGCAGGGCAGCTCCCTGAGAAGGAATGGGCTCTTCACTTTGCTGCCTCCCTTCCCTCTCTCAGCTCACGCACACAGACATGTGGGGTTGGCATATGTACTTTCGGGAGGCCTGACCCACCTCCCGCATACTCCTCAGGGCTGGGGCGCTGAGGGGTCAGCTGAGTCAGGAACCCCTGCTGTATGGTTTTCTACACTTTCTTATGTGATGCCTCTGTAGCTTCCTGCCATTCCAAAGGCAGGCTGAGGTTGGAATAAATAAGCCTTCCAGAGTCCCAGCTACAGCAGGAAGCATATGCCCCATGGCCCTGGGGGTGAGAATCCTCACCCATTACTTTTCCAGCCCCCTGTTTTCTCCTCTGCCTTCCTTCCCTGGTGACCGCATCCAATCTCACCGCCTTCAGTCCCACTGGTACACCACCGATTCCCAGTACTTTGGTTCCCAACCCTGCCTTCTTTCCTCACAGGTGTTACAGCAGGTCTCTGACAGCCACCTCACAGGTGGAGCTGAGGAAGGATGAGTCAGCATGGGCACAGCCCGGTCTGGGTGAGACCATGGCCCGAGCTCCCTCCACCACCCGCACTTCTGTGGCGCCCTTCTGTGGAGACTCACTGACAAACCCAAGCACTGTAAGAAGGAGGGGGACACATGGTCACCCCCAAATGTCTCAGAACCCCCAAACTCAGAAGCCGTTCTTCAGAATGTTCCAAAACATTACTTCATTTTTACATAGCACCCACTGGTATCCAAAGTATTCTCAAAGAACCAAATCTAATCTGTAAGACAGCATCACCTCTACTTTTCAGGTAAGAAAACCACAACTCAGAGAAGCTGGATAACGTACCCAGATCATGCAACCAGGACATGGCAAACTACAATGACGTGTTGTGAGTTGTCTGTGCACTTCATTGGCACAGTGCCCACATCTAGAGATGAGACATGGTGCCATGCTACCCACCAGCTAATGGAACTAGTTTAGCACCTATGTACCTGACCCCACGCTATCCCTGTGATGACACAGAAGTAAACACAGGAAGCCCATAAATGATTCTAGAGGTTTTCAAACAGGCTTGACCATAACTGGTCGCTTTTTAGTGTCAAAAGAACCTTCTGGAGGGAGATAATAAAATAGAGGGGAAAGAGAACAGAGTTAGCTGGCTCTCCAAATAAAAGTTTTAAAACCATCTTCCTCTTAAAGTCATTTATTTTTTGCACATACATTAGAGCAGTTATTTCGAAAGGCAGGGGGTAAGGATGGAAAAAAAGAAAAACCTATATCAAGTTTAAGGATGCACACTTCTCAGAGGTCCTGGCTTAGAAGGTTAACTTAGAGATACTCCCTGTGAAGTAATAAAATCCAGCATGCTAGGGCTCAGATTCTGCTCCTACTGCGCTATGGTATCACACAGGTCTTCAACTCAATTGTTTTCAAACTCAGGCACAGAGAACTCATTTGGATTCCTTGGTAACACTGACCCCTGGGCTCCACCCGTGGAGCTTCTGATTCAGTAGGTCTGAGGTGGGACCTGGGAATCTGCTTTTCTAAAACAAGCTAATGCTGCAGTTCCTGGGCCAAGGACTACACTTGGAGAAGCATTTCTGTAAGTTATCTGAGTCTGTTTTCTCATCTATGTAATAAAAATCTTAACATCTACCCTGCAAAATTCTTGTGAGCATTAAACAAAAACATACAAATGAAGTAAGTGCTAAATAAAGACGGGTGATTGTTATTACTAAAGCTGAGAGCACTCAGATGTTTCATGCAGGGAAGAGGGGACTATTTGGCTATAAGCCTATTTCTTTGAAAATCTACCAGCGCAAGTTCAATAAACTCAGTTTATTGACTATGATGAAAGACAGATTCTTTTATCTTGTTTTTTACCACTGAGATGGGAAAATAGGAGAATAATCTACAATTCTTATGTGCTTTAGAGGGTAATATTTTATTAATACTGCTTCTGGCTGTTCTAAAGATTTTAATTAATTGTATATTTTATTGTCCTTGTTTCCCTGAAGCTTCGGAAGCAAAGCGCTCCATATAAAAAACTAATAAGTTATAAAAGACATTGCCAAGATTCTGATTCATATTCGAGTCAGGAGAGCTTGCCCTGTTTCCATCATCATCTATGTCACACATGACCTGCAACCAACACTTGTTTTTTAATATATCACCATCAATAAAAAGGGAATTCATTAAAATAAAAAACAGTGTTATAAGCGTTCTTGCTAAACTATAGATTACATTACGCAGAATGTTCAAAAAAAACCTCCATCATCAAAATGTATTAAGTGACATATTTTAAATATGTACTATGTCTATATGCCTGCTGCTCCCTCCCCTACACCTCTCATTCCTGTTTCCTCACTAAAAACACTACTACTTCTTGGCCTTCAATAATAAAAATATTGAATAATATTTTCAAATTGTCATTTTCCAGTGCTTGATGTTTCCATCCCCCATTCTGGCAACACAGACTAAAGGGAAATATATAAAAATATGTTAGAGGTCCTAAGACTACAAATATCTTATAAATAAACTCAAAGTCTTGGTATTTTTAGAAGAATAAAGAAGCCCACTGGCAAAAATCCCAATAAAAAACAATGTTACTCAGCCGCAGACTCACAGAACCCAAGAACGGACTAATAGTTACCAAAAGGAAAGGGACTGGGGAAGATGGGTGGGAAGGGAGGGATAAGAGGGATAAAGGGGCATTACGATTAGCAGATATAATGTTGCAGGGGTTCGGGGAGGGCAGTACAACTCAGAGAAGACAAGTAGTGATTCTATAGCATCTCACTACGCTGATGGACAGTGACTGTAATGGGGTTGGTGGGGGGGACTTGATGAAGGGGGTAGTTTAATAATCATAATATTGCACATGTAATTGTAGATTAATGAACCAAAATAAATTATTAAAAAAATAAAATAAAATGCCTACATAAAGAAAAAAAAACAATGTTACTGTTTTATACAACATGGTATTTATCTGACTTGATGCACATATGGTAGAATAGTACTTAGATATAGAAAAGTTAAGTATTGAGATTTTTTTGGTTTAAGAGCAAAATAGTTCTAGATCTTATATTTTTTTAAACCACTTTATTGAGGTATGATTGTCATACAGAATGCTGTACATGTTTAAGATACACAACTTGATGAGTTTGGAGATAAGTATATACCCATGAACCCGTGACCAAAATCTAAATCATTAATAAATCCATTACCTTCAAAAGTTTCCTCCTTTTGAATAAATTTTTCTTGGATAAATTTTGTATTTTAAAAGAGCACCTTGATAACCTAATTTTCAAAAGAAGACACAAGACAGGATAGATCCAGATGCCACCGCTGACGTAAGAAATTAGGATCTCCCTCAGGGCACCCAAGGAAACATGATACCCACCCTCAAAAAAAAAAAAAAAACCACAACCGGAATGTTCATAGACTAAGCTTTATCGTGACTGCATTTGCTTTTCCACTTCACAAAGAAAAATCCAAATCATTTTTTAGTGATGCCGAGGTACTAAAATTAAAAAAGGGCCTGCTTGATTTCAACTCCACAGGCCACTCCTCTGCTTGTCACGTTTGATGTTTGCCAGGAAAAGTACTCGAGAAAAGAGCTTCTTAACACCTAGTTTTAAAAATCTGGCACAAGCAGTTTAAACTAATCCAGGGTCTGGTCATCAAACAGAGAGCGAGCCTTCTCTGGGACATGAACAAATGTAAGTAGGAAAGAGACGTCAACCTCAAACTCTTGCTGTTCAATAAAGCAATTTTCAGCAGCTCTGCATTACCTGGGATGGGCATGGGGAGGACACTTCTCACACAGGCTCTGAGAGGAAGGGAAGGAAAAAGAAGACAAAATAGAACCGGGCTGAATTACGTCACCTTAAATTGCCAGAACCGAACAGGCCAATACCAGCGTCCTCCACCAAAATCTCCACAACCACCTCACCCCTATATATAAAATACTAGGTTTAGATACTAAAATGTAGGGAATTCGGCAGTCACAGCCAAATAGGGTCAGAGGACCCTTACGTCCTTTAGGAATTAATGGAGTCAGCACATTAATGGTTGCCAAAAAGACTTTAGAAGATATTATGAGCCACAGTGGCAGAAGTGCCCCTCAGACCTTCGCGCAAACACTTCAATTATGGTGAGAATCCATTACGGAGCAAACACAAAGCTGGACACGCTCTCTTGCTCTTGCCACAGATGCCAAGAGCATCTCCTCCAGTTTCAAATCTATTGGGTTGTGCATACATTTGATCAATGAATTTACCACCTAGGGGGAAGGTGAGGTGCCTGAGTAGAGATGCACTAGAAGGACCTTATTTCACCTCTTTGGATCTCGGATTTCTCAGCAATAAAATGAGAATATTGTACTAAGTGATTTCTAAATATCTCTTCCAGCTCCTAAATGTTCTGATTTCACCTACCATCAGGGTACCTGGGTTATTGGACTTAAGAAATTTAGGTCATTCTATGAAGCCTTTAAGAAATATGGAAGAGAAATTGATTTTGCTTCTTTGCTCTGAAGTTTCAGAAAAATATTTCCTCCCAGTTTAATGGTGCATGCTAATAATTAATAATACATTTAGACTTATGCAAGCCAGATTTATGCTGTGGGGATGAATAAGAAAGACTGTGAAGAAGAGAAAAGTGATGAAGCTCATCTTGAAATTTCAAGGAGAAAATAAATATTTGAAGACTGTATTAGTAACAAGAAAGCATTTAAATCCAACTCTGCAGATACATGGAACATTTAAAATGTTATGAAAATGTGAATTTAGCCCATTATAAGGATTTTCATGAAAAGTACATACTTTCATGTTCTAAAATTATTTCAAATTTCTGAAGTTTCATCTTGCTTTGAGATTATTCTTCCTGCTTTCCCTCTACAGAGAGGAAGGTATGCTTCTGAAAGGGTTTGCATACCTCTGATTCTGTTCTTCCTAATCCTTTCTCCTCTACTTCATCTGAATTCCGTCTTTCTTCAGGATATAGCTCAAATCCTACTTTCGTTTGTCTTTCCAGACTCCAGAAATCTCTTCTCTCCATTCAGTCTTAGAATTTGCTCTACTACTTCCAGTGGCACTTAGTCACAGCCTGCCTTGTATATTTCCTCATATCAGACTTACTTACCTACATTAATATCCATTCTCTCACCTATTAGATATGTCAGAACAGCAAAAGTAGGACATATTCACATGCTTTTACCTGACATGTATCCTCCCCACCTTTGTTATCAAATGCCTATTTCACCCAATGTACATACAAAGCATGTAAATGATGTGTACATGATACACCAGTCTCATTAAGACACAGTGTCAGGGCCCACTCTAGGGGCAACTAAGTAACTGGTCAGTCATTTCCATTCACTGTTTCAATAATCATTTAGAGTTATCTAGACTAGAGCAACTGGGTGTGTGGCTTTAAAGCAAGATACTGAGGGGTTGGGGTCAGCTCTCCTGGCCCCATACCTCAAACCTACCACTGGGGTCTTGCCTGCAAGACAAGCACCTCAGTGTTGCTTGGAAGGAGGTAAAACTAACAAAGTAATCTAGTATCAGGAAGGAAACATGGTAATGGATGTAACTAATTGTAAGTACAGTAATACTGGACTGAAAAGCAGAAAAGTAGCTCAATCATGGGTGGCAGCCTCTGATAATCAAGTACAACTACCTCCCTCCTTTTCATCCTTTGAGATCTCCTCTCTATCTCCATTTCCTCTTTGGAATAAAAGGACCATATTCCAGATAAAACAAATGTCTATTTCATCCTCTCAGCTTTTCAATGTTCCATCAGCCCTACATGCACATGGATCATCTCCACATGTAGGCTGGCATCCAGATCCAATTATTGTCCCTTAAGAACCTTACAATGCATTGGAGAATATCATCTTGATTATCCGTAGGTGGCAAATGGCAGCATGCTGGTTTTCCCATGAAGAGGCTGAGACATGGACTGCTAAATGATATAGCGACAAAGCCACTTTGTGGAAGAACTCAGGCCGTTGGAATCATCCTGTTGTCTTTTCAGTGAAATATAAATAGTTACAACCAAATCATTTACAAACTAGCATCCATTCCACACAGCAATGTTAACTTGGTTATACTGTAGTTACTAGAGTAACCTTTTAAATCAATCCTCAACCTATTTGGTTATTTATTGACAATTTATTCCAAGAGAGCAATTTTTCCCCCTAAAATCAGGATTTCTATGTGGATGGCATCATACTGGGCACTACATTAATAACATGATCTAATTTTTACATAAGTTATTTACACTAAACAAAAATTTTAAATCTTTGCTATCAAGGTTGTCCTCATCATCATCATCTCTCTTGTAACTGTTCTCCATTTCTTCACATAATTGTCAAAGACAAGTTTCCTTTTCCATGTTATGTAAGACCTGCAAAGGAGCTCCTATAGAGAAGAATGCAATCAAGTGCATTCAAATAAAGTCTCCTTCTAAAGCAATACTCAGACCTGCTTAGGTGGCAAAGTATGTGGGGGCGGAGGGGAGAGAAACTGCTCCATCCCTCCTAGGCATATTCAAAGTTGAATTCTAGTCCCACATTTCTGGACAATTGCAGGCTCTTCCAAAGCCTTGCCTACCTTCTTCCTGCCCATGCTTTCCTTTTATTCCTTTTTCCTGTTTCCAAATTTCCCTGCATTTCTGTCTTGACACCCTTCTCAATCATTCCCTCCTCCACACCCGAGTGGGGGATTTGGCCTTGACTCTATTATTACAAGAATTCAGGAAGGGAGGGGTACAGTTACCACCCCACCACCATATTCCCAGCCTCAACCATTACCCAGAAGCTAGAAAATCTAAAGGGAAAACTAATAGTGTTGGAAATTAAATTTTGTAAAGATCTGAAACATCATTAACAAAACAACTTGGAAAGGGACAATATACAAACAAAAATCAGAAAAGAATCAGGGTCATCTTTCTGAAACAAGAGGAGTTCTGTAATATCTATAATGTTAATTATTACAAATCACAAGCCTATAATTTCATTACAATCTGGTAACACAGAAAGTAAAATTTCCAATTAACCAATCAACTAAGTTAAGTGTATGACACAGCTTCTTGGTAAGTGGCAATTTTTTCATTCAATAAATACCAGTGAAACACTACCATGTGCCTGGCTCTGTGCTTAACCTTTGCTTTCTTTTACAAACAAACCCACAGCCTTGCTGGCCATATGATCAACAGCAGGTATCTGTAAATGGCTGAGTCAGCCCTGGGTCTGTAAAACATTTTCTCACCTCATAAAGTTACATGAAATACAAGAGGATAGAATCAACTAGAAATGTAGCATAGACATGGATTCAGTCAGAGAGGACAAGTGCCTTTATCTAACACAAAATTGCTCCTGTGAGAAATATAGCAAGATTACAATACCAACAACAATAATAAAGTTTAAAAAAAGGTGTAAACAGATATATACAACCTATTAAGAAGAAAAAAGTGAAAAGCATCACATTGAAAATAGCTTTATTCTAATCTGGGGGAATATTTTATTCTAATTTCTTAGCTGCTAAGCTATTTTTCTAAAACACATAGTTGATATTGAAACCACTATGCTCATCTCTGAAAGCCCCTCATAAGTGCCCCAGGGCCCCCTCAAGGAATCTTAGCCACATAAGCACATAGCTTCCTGCAGCCTACCTGTCCAAGTGCTTCCTGGATCTCAAGGCCCAGCTTGAATATCATCCTGTGAAATGTCAGATCCTTCCACTAGGGACCCTCTCCATGATTCTTCCTCCCTAATGCAAATTATTTGTGCCTCTCATGGCACCATCGTCTCTGATTTGATTCCTTGGAATAGTTTCGTTTCTACCACTGGAGTGTATTACTTTAAGGCAGCAAAGATGTTACTTACCTACGCTGTCTCTGTCTTGGTGTTTGGTAATATATGTTAAATCTAGATTACTTCCTACTTAAAAATTATGCTGTGAAACTTTCAATATTCTGTAACTGCCATATCTGTAATTTAGTTTCTTTTTTAAAAGAGAGCTTAGCAAAATTGGTTAAGAAGAGTCTTTTCCCTGCATTTACATTTACTACTGTCACCTGGAAACAAAAATTCAAGGTGGCAGCTGTTCATTTGTTTAACATTATTGTTGGGCATGTAACAAAATCATTGTCCAAGTTTTTTCCATGTTACCATCAATATGACAACAAAATTTATATCTGCTTTTTGCATATTAGCTGCTCCAGAAAAGCCCAGAATGACAAGAATGTTGGTCAGTTTCCCAAACATAGCTCTAAAAAGAGCTCCATTTTCCTTTCACTCTTAAATTCTCTGGTGCCAATAAAAAGCAGGAAGATTTCTGTTTTCCATACTGCCCTACCCATTAGGAGTTTTTTTCAGAGTTGAAATAGCAATATAGCTTATAAAAGTCATCATATTTGGCTAAGGCAGTGAAAATAACCCAGGTTTCCCAGCATGGTTCACAGAAGACTATTAATATGATCTTACTGAATAATGTAGCTGTTAGCCAGCTTTATACTGGATGCTTTCAGGATTTAAACAACTAAGAGCAAGGATCACAAACTAAATTTAAAACACTCCACTGAAAATCATATTAAGCTGAAAACTATAAATTAAACTTGTCTCTAGGCAACAATCTAAACAGTCAAAACTTAGTGAAAACACTCACTTTCAAAAATAGCCTACTGCTTTGGGTCTCCATTGACTCATTAGTGCCAAGTGTACATATAAAAATGCATAATATGTAAACCAATTTGAAGTGAAATAAATCTCTTAAATGCAAAAAAGAACTCCTTGCTAAAAACAAAAATGTAAGTCCTCAGTTTCCAGGAACCCAAAATGCATAAAAATGCCTTTGATTTTTAATCATTAGAAAAGGAACAGTTACAGTGACAAATGTCATTCCTTTATCTTTTAATTTAAAAATCAGTATATAAGTCAAGTGTCTGATAGGAGAGGACCATTCCTCGATCACTGAAAACTATCTGTAAAAGTAAAACAAAATGCCCAGTTTACTGCAGAAGCCACCATCAAAATGTTACCAAAACGTCGTTACTCAAGAAAAACTATTCGATTAAGATTTCTTGTTGCATATCCTCAAAACCCTAGTGCAAATGATTTGTTATTCTACAGAAATAACAAAGGAGATTCACTTTCACAGATTTTCCATTTCAATCCCATTATCTGATAATCAAAATCCCACCTACCCAAAGTAAAAATCAGACTCCTGAAAATTTTAAATTGCAGAAAGGGAACACTGACCTTGTTACCACAAAATTCTGCCTGGCATCCAAGGTTCTATTTACAATCTAACCAAATAAAACTGTATGTACACTACAGACCCTATGTGAGATGCCTGCTTTTGGTTTAATCCTCGTGTGATTAAGATACTGAGGGTAGTAGAAAGAAGCCCATTCTGAGTCCTTTAGACAAACAGATTCAGCCTTTCTGGGAAACAAAAAACACACAGCCCTCTTTCTGTTCCCTCTCACTCCTCCTCCCTTACCATCTCTTGGGGATGAAGGTACCCAATGATTTCAACTTCCCAGAAAGGCTTGTTGTCTTAATACCTAGCTTCCTTACTGCACCTCACAGAAGGAAACTGATAGACTGCATCACAAGTAGGCAAGTCTCATTTGAAACCTTAAGAAAGTTCGCATTTCACATGCAAAGAATGAAAAATCAGTTTTCCTATAAGTTTGACATCCAAACTTGCCGGTTTCACATGTAGAAATCAGCAGCTCTCCGCCTCCTCCTCCGTTTTTCCTTCTCCCTGTTTCTCTTCCTTCCCAGGCTCAGCTCCTCTCATCTCTTCCCCGCACACCTCGCTTCTCCCTCTCCAGAAAGCCCTACCTCTAAACAGAGGGAGGAAGTGAAGGCAGACCTGGCTATTGACACCTGCGCTCCCCTCGGCTGCCCAGTACCGAGGGGCGTCCACGCTCCGCTCACTCCATCCCCCGGGAATCTCCGGCGGTTGCGGCGGGACCGCGCTGAGAAGGGTTGGCGCTCCCTGAGCTGCCGTTCTCTGCACAAGCTTGCAGTTCCTGGGAAGCTGCTTTTCCCAAACTCCGAGAACACTTCTACCCAGGAAATGTGGGTCCAGCTCTCCCCCCGGGTAGGGGCTGGAAACCATCATTGAGTCTCTGTGCACCGGATATGCTGGGGGTGAAAGTGGGGACCAACGATGGATGCAAGCTCCTCAGCTTCTAGACCCCAGCAAAGGAGAACAATGTGTTGACACCAGGTGCTGAACCCCCCACCTCGCTCGGGTTTCGTCTCGGCAAGAATGATGACCACCCCCCTCCAGCCACCGCGCACACACACACACACACACACACGACCCCAACCACCACCACCACCAAGTGATGGGGCAGCAGGCAGCCAGGACCCAAAGCGCCGGCGCTCGGCCGCAGCAGCGCCCACAGCCGGACGCGGGGCCTCTCCCAGGGGGCCTCGGCAGCGAGCACACAATGGGCATCCCCACACCTGCTGGGCCAAGGCCCGCCTCCCCCCTAGCTGCCCGCCGGGTCGGCGGAGAGATGCCAGGCACCCCCGAGGCGCGCGCCCAGAACCACGCGCGCAGCAGAGGGCGAACAATGGGGGGTCAAGTTCGCCAGGAAACACACCCCAGCCCCGGCCCCTGGCCAAGCCCGACCGCAGCGGAGGGAGCGGGAGAGAAGTGGCACCGGACACACGCAGGGAGCCCCGAAACCGGACGGATCCGCGCGGCTTTCCGCGGGGCTCGGAAAGCACAGGACGGACCCCCAGTCCCGGCGGCCGCCCGGATCCCTTGACCGCGCCGCCGGTGCGAGGACACCGCGGGCAGGGGACATCCCGGGGAGGAGCGCCCTGGGACGCAAGACGGCTCCGGCCGGCACCCCGGCCCGCGTCTGCACCTCCCCGCCCCGCCCCGGGACCTCGGTTACCGCGGCCTCCGCTGTGGCCCCCGCAGGGTCCTCCGGGGCGCGGGAGAAGTCGGGCTCGCAGCTCGCGCCGTCCGTCGCCATCTTCCTGCTCTAGCGGATCCGAATGCGAGCTCGGAGCGGCGGCTCGGGGCTCAGCCCTCTCGGCGCGGGCGGCGCTTAACCCGCTGCGGTCCGGGGCCGCGGGCGCTCTCAGCCCGGCCGCCGCGCTCCCGCCTCCCCTCGCCGCCGCCCCCGCCGCCTTAACCCGCGCCGCGCCGGAGCCCGGTCCCGCCCCGCCGCCCGCGCGGCTGCCAGCGACCGGCGGCTGGCGGAGGTGCGAGCAGCGGGCGCACGCCCAGGCCCGGGGACCCTGCGCGCAGAGGGGGCTTAAAGCCCGGCGAGAAGGGGAGAAAGAGCCCCCATCTAGCCGGTGGCGCACAGACCGACCTAAACGTCAGGCCTCCTGAATCTGAATTCATCCTTCACTTCAGCCCTCTCTGCCCCACCGCTAGGATTCACGGAAGGCACCCCATTCTTTTTTTCTTAAATTCGAGGGATTTTTTTTTGCCAGACTGCTGCCAGGGCGTTTTACCCTCGTGGTGTATACATATCTGGCTTTGTTTTATTCTATTGTTGCCTCTCGCCCTTCTCCAAAAACCCTCAACTGTCAGATCAAAACGTGTCCTGCTGCACCCTGACCTTAGGCCCATAACTTTATACACAATCTTTAAAAAAACAAAAAAAAAGTGATCAGGGCCCTTTTTTGTTCTTTGACCCAAATCCGAGATACTATCTCAAGCGCTAACCAAGAAATGTTGAGTACCATTGCTTGTAAAAGGAAGCGCTCTACTTTCAAGAGAATTTAAAACAATTACCTCATGTGTTGGAGATATACACATCAAAAATAAACAATGAAACTTTCCTAAAAATTGATTTTATGGGAATTACAGGTCCTCAGATGATGTTTCATGGAATGAGTGGGGCCCCAAATCTCAGTTTTCCCTTCCCATGTCTGATTCACTTGCTACACTTTCCTACAAGTTCCCAAGATGTGAAGATCTACAACCTTATCAAGACCATATGGTACAGGCCTTCCTTCCCAAATCACCAGATCCCAAAAATGTGTTGAAAGCATAGAATCAAATGAAGGCATTCAAGCTGTGTCTCAAAGAAATTAAATCAAATCACAACCAATCCTGGACTTGAAATTCTGGAAGATGCATGACTGGAATGTTCAGTCCAGAGGTTACTTATCAAAGCTCATTTTTTTAAATGGCAGACTGTAATGAAAGGTTTTAACACTTTAATTGCTTCACTTCCAAATTTGAGAAAATCTTTGGTCACGGGCCCTGAAAGGAGTTGATCAATAAATTGTAAAAAAAAAAAAAAGTTTCTTCCCAGAAGAGGCCTACATTAAGAAAGAACTTTCACATGGAACCCTGGGGTTAAGGGCCACAGGTTTAGAAATCTCCTCCAGTTTTCCTGTAACCAGAAGTGTTCATTTACTTATTTTCTTTGATTTTACTCAAAGAGCTACTCCCTCTCTTAGCCCTATGGTTTCCATCCCTGTACATGATATCAATTTCTTTTATCAAATATTCTCTCTGGAATTGCTCAATATTAGAATAACTACACTCGTTATAAGATGAAAGAGAAGCATTTGACAGTAAAACTTAGATGCTGAACTGATAGTAAAAATCTTAAGTCGGACCCTAAAGCATTGCTTGTTCTTTTCAAAATGCATTTTCACATATCACGAGGCAGTGACTTTTCTTGATGTTGGTACTGATGTTGAATTACTACCCAAGAAATTAACTGGCTCACTTCTGGTGGGGGGAAAAAAGAATAAAATAATAAACTTCACTTACATGTTAAGAACTAAGAATATGACATGACAATATCTCTGTGAAGCAGCTCCCACTTATTTTATACATGCACCTCAATTTTAAAAAGTCATCACTGATAAGAAATAGCTTCTATTAGTCTAAATACAGTTAAAGCAGGATGTTGTCACAAAGGAATCAAGCCCTGGGTGATTTCTCCCCTCTCACCTCCCATCCTCCTTTTTCTTTTGTAAAATGAAAAATAAACAGTTGGGGAAAAAAAAAATCCCAGGACAGCACATTTTCTGACAGTCAAAATCCAAGATCTGGGAAGGAAAATAAACAGTGTTTTGTCTTTACCTTCAAGTTTCCACTGCCCACTACTGAGTGTTGATGGAAAGTCCCACCCTACGCACCGAAGCAGCATGCTAAGAGTTAACTCCCTCACCAGTGGCCTGGCCCCAGGCTGCTTCTCTACCTGGAGGACACTTACTAGTTTAAATTCTCTCCTGGGAATTAGCCTCTGTTGAGATTGCAAATTAACTCTTTCTGAAAAACTTTCTCTGCACAAAGACAGGCTCTATTAAGTCAAACCAAATAGATCTGAAAGAGTAGTGACTTGATGGATCCAGAAATTAAATCTTTTGAAGCTTCATTAAACAGCTTAAAAAAAAAAAGACATTCGGAGTCTAGAGTGAACATTTCTGAAAGGCAGGGGAAAAGAAGAGAGAAAGTATAAACAGGAAGAAAACAAAGCCCTACAACACAAATGAATCAGGTTTTAAATCAGGAAATTTCTTTCAGCATTAAGAAAAATGGAGAGATATTGAATATATTGCAAACAGAGAAAACCATTATATTGTCTTCTCCTTTGAGCATAATGATGTGGATTATCCACTGACCAAAGAATTAGATATCAATTATGTTCTGAACCTTGATATAGAGGTGTTTGTGCTGAGCCATAACACATTCTTCAGGAGTCTCTCTTAAGACCAGTGAAATGGGTTGCTACAGCTAGAAATGCAGACTGCGGTTAGGGAGCCAGGATTTTCTGATTAAACCATGGCCGTGGCTCACCAGCTACATCCTTCAACACATTAAACCAAAAACCCAGAGGGCTATATATAATGATGCAATGGGATGCTTCCTTCCATGTGGAAACATAAAGGAATATATATACATAATTCCTACAACAATTTCCCTGGTGGGATACGAGACCTCTTTATTTCAGTCAAATGACAACATTTATGTTAACTCTAAAAGCAAACCATATGTTATCATTTCTTAGTATTGCCAAATGACAAAATTACTGAGTAGCAAGTCATTTCTGCCTGTATCCACAAGGCTGTAGTTATACAATTTAAATATTCCCGACCACGTGTACCTCTGTCTACACCACAGCCACCAACTCAGGAAGCCCCACATCTTGGCACTGGGACCCTAACAAAGAGCACAGATGAGCTTGAGTGCTCTCGATCTATCACATTTTTGAAACCAAGACACTGCCAGAAGCAAGTTTTCATATGACCTAACTACATTCCCTCAGAGTCAGTTTGTCATTATCTACATGTGCTTAGGCTCTTTGTGGATTTTACTCAGTAACTTTAATCCTAATCTAGTTAGCCACTCTTGTCAACAACCTATGGTTTTGTAAGGTTTCCTCCACCAACTGCAGCCAATGTGTGCCAAGGGAATGCAAGCTAATTTTACCTAAGCTAAAGCAAAAATATAATTAGGAAATTAAATATGCTAGGTAGGAAGCAAGCCAAAGCTAAACATAAATGTATCATTATAATTACTCCCAGCCCTTTTAACACCACCTCTTGCTGGGAACTGCCTTTGGTCATTCAATGCTAAAGTGATGTCCAAATATAAGATTTGACTGAAGAGTTAAAGGTACAGTAAGGACATGATTTCCCAGTGTAGTCACTCTGAGAACAGGAACCAGGGCTAATACAGAACAATGAAGCAGTGTTGGTTCATTTCTATTGAATATTTTAAAAATCTTCAGCCTTTACTTGTCAGTTTGGACTCTTACCTGCCGAAGTCATTTACAAGAGTAAGTTTTAGAGCAGAAGGATGTTTTAGTGCAAAACCATTATGGAAAAACAATTTTAACAAAGGAATCTGGCCCACTGCTGCCCCTCATCCACCTGAATTGGAAATGGATCTGAATATTTCCATTTATTCAGCCTCATTAGCAACCCCAAACGCCTGCAGTATGTAGTTACTAGGCAACCACTAACGTAGGGGTGTTTATACCATTAGGCATTAATTATAGCAAGCTTTATTTTTCTTAGAAAGTTTAAACACTGTATAAATAGGTTGTGAGATCAGATCCTTTTCTCTCTGATTAGGAGAGCAGACTTACTTAGAAACCCAAACCTGAGGTTTTTTTTCACTATGGGATGTGTATGATCAATTCAAAAAGAAATGTATTGTTTGAAGAATTAATAAGGAAGCTAAAGATTGGTGCCCTTCAATTTAAAAAATTTGCAGGTGGCATTTATGATCAACTGTGATGATTTATTCATGATACAAAATGTAGGAGAAAAGCCATACATGTACAGCTTTCCCATGTATAATTGTGAAATAAGCCAATACATCAACATTTCCCAGACAATCATAATCATTAGCTATACACTAAGTTAATGGAATTTCAAATACCTTTGGAATTTTGAGACATAAATTCCACCTTACACTACCTAAAATTTCACTTGATAACAGTTTTTTTTGTCCTCCAGTCATTTTTGGATTGATTCAAATCAGTTGGGCTCATTTACAATTACCTGGAAATGTGATGCCATTACCTGAAAACAAGTAATATAAATATATATAGCAGAAGTTATTCAAGTAATCAACAAACACAAAATAAAATTTAATTCATAATATTTAGAAAATTATTTCATGGCTAGACTTGAAGACTTAATTATATTTTTGATTCAAAAACTAAGAAAAAAAGTATTAGCATTGCTGTTTTTATTCTAGCATTGAAGTCACTTGTAGAATAATAAAAAAATAATTCTGACATATCAACATTAAGGTTTGAGTAGTCTGAAATGCTTTATTCTGACAATTAAAGGAACATTTAAATACTCAAGTACTTTTATGCTAGCAATACAATGTTTTTTCCTTATGAAAAAGCCACATATTGGCCATTACTATCAGAGTCAACATCCCTTTATCTTGACATCATTATTTAGTGTTCATGATTTATCACTTTGAGCATTAACATCTTTGTTAAGAATCAATTCATTTGGGATGTATTTTACCACTGCTTTTTTCTCTCTTCAGTATCTGCTAAGAACCTATCAGCTTTCTGCCTCTGCCTCCTCCTAACTATAGACCATCTAAAAAGCATGATGCTGGGTCATAAGATACCTTTGCTTGACATTTTCTGCTCAGAACAGCCATTACCTCTGGACCTATGTGGCCATAGTTACCCACTGGAATGGTGTTGGGGAACCCTATTTAAAATCTGAAGTGGTGGCAGGGAAGGGGTTGAACTGAATCTGCTCAAGACCTCCTGAGCTTGAGCAATGGGTTAAGGCACCCTATTTACAAATACCACATTGTATGACTTTATCTCCTGTAAAGAATCATTTTAGAGTCATACAAACACACAAAAACGGAATCATTGACTTAAATATGAGAGGTAAAGTAATAAGGCTTCTAACAGGAAAATATTTTCATAAACTTGGAAATCTGAACATAATTAAGTTCTTACTTTTAATGCAATCCAATCGATCAATCTTTTTCTTCTATGGCTAGTGTTTTATGTCCTATTTATGAAATTTTTGCTCTCCTTAGCCTCCCAGATGTCGTTTTCTGTTGGCTTTCTTGGAATCTCATCCTGCATATATGCCCAGTTTAGAATTCAGCCTCAAATTTGAGAGGAAATTGTGTACAGATATTTTCTATTCTTTCTCTTATATTCCTCTTTGGGACTTTGTCCTTTAAGTCCCAGACCCTTTGGCAACCCCCAAATCCTTACCTCTATCTCCTTAGCCTAGGAAAACTCATCTTTATTCCCCAATTGTCCCCTATCCCCATCCTAACCCATCTCTCAAGAATTATAGATCCTCAAGTCCTGCCTGCATTCATAACTTGCCAGGGCCTTCTAACAGTTGTTTCAAATACATGTTGTTTCACTTTTTTTGTTGTTTTTACAGAAGGGTTGGCCTCAGACAAGGTCCTCTGTCATAACTGGAACTGAAAACCATATGTACTAACCTTTAGAGACTCTTTATAACTAACAAAACTTCCTAATGGTCCCAAGCCTGATTGGATGGTATCATCCATTATTGTATAATTTATTTGCCTGGGGGTGGAGGGAGCCCAGCCTTGACTCTCCAATAGTCATTAACAAACAATCTAGGCACTTATCTGCTCCCTTCTCTATAGTCAGACATGAAAAACTGTGTTGGCAATAAAGGATAACATGCAGCAGTAGAATATAATACCATGATATACAAACTCTATTACCAGTTTTAAAAATGTAGCAATGTTTCTCTTATTTCTAGGGAGTAGCGAGCCTACATGGTCTCAGAAGATAAAAGAAAAGAAAAATTAGAGATTGAAAAGAGGAGGAAAGGAAAAATAGAATGAGGGTGGCCTTGGGTTTTTCCACAGTTAAGAGACTGATGATTAAATGGATATCTTTCAATGAACAAAGACATCTCAAATGTGAATATTCTGGTACATTCTGGGAGCCTTTGGCAGATTTTCTGGACTTCAAGGTCGAATGAAGATTGGTTGGTCTACAAGAACATGGACTCCAAGTCTGCACTACCTAACACTGAGCCCAGCACATAACAAATAGTCAAAAAATTTTTAATCAAATTAATTCAATGGAAACAATGGGTGGATAAATGGAAAGATACATGAGTAAATGGATGAAGCAAATACTACCACTTCTATTTTTGTGTCATTGGTCTCTTTCAGCATTGTGGTGGAATTCATAGATTCCTTCTCAGAAAAAATTTTTGAATGCATAAAACAAAACATAGGATCATAATGAAAACCAGTTATATTCAAATCCAGTTATCAAAATACTGCATATAAATTTGTATTGTAGGAAGAGATGCGCTTCTTTCTACCACAAGTAAATGATACAGTGGTGGGCCCATGATTAATGCAATTTTGAAATTTCCATGAAAGTAAATTATATTTTGGGATCTGTACAATTGTATTGAAATTTTAAAGTATTTGTGATTTTTGTTGTGACAAAGTCACAGGAACTTCCATGTCTAGTGTGGTCAGTCGCCTAAATTCACAGTTGAAATAAATGCTAACTATCAGTGAGAGCTTGTGAACATGAAAATATAATTTTTTTCGTGGACTTCCTGTGGAATTCTATCCATGAACCCGTCTTAAACCCTATGTTTAGGACACTCTATAGATATTAGGGAGAGTTTATACTTGTTAAAACAAAAAATCCTGCCCAGTTTGAGATATTTAGTAAGTTACATATATATTTATATAATTAAAAAATACATATAACATATAAATGTGCATTTTTAATATACATATTTTTTTGAGGGGGGAGGTGGGGAACGATTGAACTTTAGATGTGGTGGGTCAAGTAGGGTACGCTGAGAAGAAGAGATTAAAGATTCCTAAATGTCACCCTCCCCCCACCCCCCCCACGATACAGCACAATGCAGCTCGGGTCACCTACTGTAGAGCAGTGGTTAAGTGAAAGATTACATGATTAACAGCATCTTTCCAGCTGTGTGACCTTGAGCACGTGCTTTTCCAGTTATGTCATCAGTTAAGTGACAATCATTATGATTCTTGCTTCTACAGGGTTGCTGAGAGGATTAAATCAATTTATTCATTTAAATCACTTAGAACAGTATCTGGACCCCAGTAAACTATTAGTAAGGTTTGACTCATTTCTATTTTTATGCTCTGCATACAGCTATTAAAGAAGGAACAGTCACTCTAATATACATGGAAACTGAGGAAGAAATAATTTATTGCATTTAATAAAGTGATTCTACAACTACACAACAGTTCTAACAGGCTATTTGTATAAAATTTTAATTTTAAACCAAATATTCCAAGATTTTAGATTAAATAATAAAAAAACTCTCCATAAGTGCTTCCAAAAGTCAAAACAGAGAAACATAGGATGGGTCCTAGAAGTCAGTTCTGACCAAATTAATTATTGCTACATTTAAAGCATGCCTCTTTTTATCCAATGAAAAAATGATTTAATTAAAAAATACATGGTATTGGTTCAAAAATATCACAAGGGGTTATATGGATCTGGGTTTACCAGCTCTGATCTAGCCCAGGCCATTAGATCCAAATTCAGCCTAATCCAAGCCAATGGGCTAAATTCAGTAAGCAAACATATTTTATTTGACTCATAAAATGTTTTCTTTTTTAAAAAAAGGAATACTTTGTCCATATTAAAAAACTGGAGAACTTCATATAAAAATTCATTTTCTAATCTCTCAAAAATTCAGAGAATCTGAAACCACTGCTCTCACACCAGGTCCCTTCAAACCAATGCGTGTGTGCTCTCTAGAGTCTCTACCTGCTCTGATTTACTGTACTTACTTGTTTCCCATGATTACAATACTTGCTAGGCTTCCATAGAGTTTAACTTCATGGTCTCTAATGTAAACCATCATAGTTTACATTACATTGGGATTCCAATAATATTTTGTGCATTCTATTCATTTGAGTTAAAAAGGCAGAGGAAACCTGTACCTAAGAACATGTCTAAGACTTGGTGATGCACGTATCTTGCATCCACCATCAAAATGCATACTAATGATTGGTAAGTCTTTTGAAAATGGTCCATATAAGCATGTTATGGGCTGAATTATGTCCCCTTCAAAATTCATTTGTTCAAGCCTTAATCCCTTGTACTTCAGCATATGACTGTGTTTGGAGATAGAATCTTCACAAAGGTAATTAAGGTAGAATGAGGTCTTCAGGGTTGTCCCTAATCCAATGAGTGGCATCCTTAGAAGAAGAGATCAGGACTCAGGTGCACCCAGAGGGAAAACCACCTGTAAGAGGAGAGGCCTCAGAAGAAACCAAGCCTGCCCACACTTTGAACCTGGACTTCTAGCCTCCAAATCTGTAAAAAAATAAATTTCTATTGTTCGAACTACCCAGTCTGTGGTACTTTGTTATGGTCACTTTAGCAAACGAATGTATCATCTGTTCTTAATGAACGCCTAACTCTGCCCTCTCATAACTGACCTTGCTGTCAACCAGCTCATCTCCAGAGGCAGCTCACCTCTCCAGGCTAAGAATTTGTGATGGACGGACTTGAGGCAGTGTGGGGTGCCTCAGCACTTCTCAGTGCAAGTGTTCCAACCTATGGGCTTGTCACTTACAGTCCTGAAGTCTGCAGAGGCACTTTGTCCCGAAGAATAGGCATAGTGCTGGTTTGCTTTTTGAATCTTGTACTGAAAATGAGATCAGATTTAAGGTTGTTTCTGTATCATCTCATTCACTTGATTTTGAATATGCTTTAATGAATTTGAGAAGAGGATTTATAGCCAGCCCACCCGGAATTCACAAAGCTTGTCACATGCTTTATTTATGCCTGCAGTGGACCTCACATACACATCTTTTCCATCACTGTGCCAGGGCTCAGAACTGCCCACAGGGCACACCTGCAGGGGCTCCACTCCTCTGGTGGTCTATGGAAATGGCAGCCCCATGATCCGCAGAGGTTGTGAAGACTGAGCAAGGCTGAAGAACACTGGTTGTAATTTAAAACGCAGGGGATTTGATATTAGAAGACCTGTTTAACCCGAAGCAAGTGACTGATCGTCAGTGAACCTCTCTCATCACTGCGAAATGGGAACGAGTGTTTTAATACTTAGTTCACAGGGTTGTTGTGAGGATTAAATGAGATCAACCTGTACAAGTGCCTGGAATGCTGAAAAGTGCTACACAGGGAGCATTATGACCTTGAGTTACCTTTCAGCCCTCAGGTTCCAGAATCCTTTGCGCCAGATATCTGCAGCCTCATCAGTAATAAACACTACCCGTCCTGGGTCGGGTCAGCTCATGGAGGAACGTTCGTCCTATATGCGCACATGTTCTGAGTTCTTCATTAAGAAAATGCCTCTGGAGTTAAAGCATGGAGGGAGCTTCTCTTTCCATAATTATCACATTTTTTAATAAGTGAAATTTCCCCTGTCAGAACACATCCAAGATACCATGGTGACAATTGCTATAGAAATGCTAGATTTAGAAAGAAACAAGGTGATTTCAGTTTTGTTTTCTGCTCCCATGTTCAACAGCCTAAAACATATGCTGGCCAGGTGACTGAAAGTGACCACCTGCCCCAAATATCTTGATCACTCTCTGCTCTAGAACCTAGAACTCCCACTTCCTAAGGCCTTTCCAAGATTACCCATAGAATTAAGTCCCAGCCTAATGTTGCCTAGGACACAGATTAACTGGCACAATATTATCAGTTGTTTTTTTCTTCATTGTCATCATCCATTTGAATCTAGATCTCAGGTAATTTAATCAAATGATTACAAGGATGGGGTATGTAGGATATCTGAATAAGGGTGGCCAAGGGTAAAAGACAACAGAGAATAATGGGGACTTGAGCCAACAGGAATGCACAGGCTCTGTCCAACTAAAGGGGAAAAGACTCCTTGAACTGAGTCAAGAAAAACAAACCCAGCAATTCAGGACTTCTAATTTTTCAAGAGAAGGAAGAGATCAGATGTTACGTGTTTAGGAACATATTTGCACATACATATTTGCATAAATAAATGTTTATGTGTTTAGAAACATATCTGCAAGTCAAATGTGGCCATGGCTGCCAGTGTTCTAATCGATGGATGTCTTGAATCCAGGAATCATCTCCCCCTAGTACTGAAGTACAGAAAAATGGAAGCATGCTAAGAATATGCATCCTGAGTGGCCTTTCCAGGTTATCTCCTTGGAATAAACCCCTTTGGGAGGCTAAACAGGTATATTTTAATCAGCAGCCCAGAAAATTCATCTGAAGATACTGAAGTAGGCAAGCTACTTACAAGCTAGTATCAACCTTTGTGTTCCCTGGGCCTAGTACATTACCAAGCACAGGAAGTGTTAAGACCGAAGGAATTCTTACATCTTCTAATGCTGTTTTGTAACACTACTAGATGTTTACTGAAAGTTGTATTAACTCATTTTCATCTACTTGTTTTCAGGTAGCCAACAAGGCCCCCAGATATAAGATATTAAGCAAATATAGGAAAGTAAATTTAGATTGAAGCAGGAGAGAAGAGCAAGGGAAATTCTGGAACATGGGGCATTTTCTGGGGAGGGCAGACATGGATGAATGAGCTTCAGTGTAGGACCCCACAACATTTAAAGGCCTGGAAGACACTGAAATATGTTTGAAGACAACAAAATAAATTTAACTGTTTTACCACAATAGCAAAGTTTGAAAATAGTGGAAAATAATTAGACTCTCAATCTGTAGCAATTACCATTTATCTTCAAGTATTTTCATTTGTCAAAATTATGGTGGTTAATAAAATACATCTATGAATTAAGAACAGATAGTAATAGAAATCTCTCAATCAAAATACAATAGATACTGATATTTTATTTCAATCTCTACATTTTCCTATCTTAATTTCTCTTGAAACTCATTTATATATTCCTTTAATTATCTTTAGAGTGAATCACAAATTTTCATTTATTAAAAGTATCTATGCAGCAGTACTTCCTCCTCAGGAGAGAGGTGGTGAATTTTTAATCAGTGATGATTTTTGGAACAATATTGTGGAAAATATTTAGAAGGATTAGATTTTTCCAAATTGACTATTTTGAGAGCCAGAGTAATAAAAACAATAAGAAAAGGATATAAAAAAATATATAGTTACCTCTAGTATTTTTTTACTGATTATAAGGATCTCCGTTCCCCACCTTTTATTTTCTACAGAAACTGGAGTTTCCTTGCTCTATTCTCTGTCTCAAGGAACTGACTGCCAGGACACTTTAAAGCTTTCATAGTCTGGTCCTCTGATCTCAACTCCGGTAGCTCTGTTTTCCACTTGGAATATATCCTGCTTTGCCTTATAATATTATTTGATTATTCTAATGTAAGTGTTGGCAAACTTTCTGTAAGGCACAAGGTAGTAAATATTTTAGGCTTGTGGGCCATACAGTGTATCAATTCAGCTTTGTACTATGTGATATGAGAGCAGCCATAAGTGTTGGGCCAGATTTGTCATGCAAGCTGTATTTTACTTATACCTGTTCTAATAGAAAATTATGTAATTTTTTGCATTATTTACAATTATCTATAAATTATCTATTTGTTCAATAGACTGTAAGTTCCTTGCAGACAGGAAGGTCTATAACTGTTTTGCAACATCTATAGGAGTTTGGCCTATACAATGTTTTGATCATTTTGTGGGCTTGATGAATGTCTGTTCATTAACTGTTGGCTGATTGTGTGTGTTTGTGTGTGTGTGTGTGTGTGTGTGTGTAGGGGAAAAAAAAGTCTCAGAATACAACAAAATTTTTGAGTGAAAGAGACTTAAGACTTAAGGTGTCATCCATCCCCTAACTTTACAGATGAAACCAAGACCCAGCTGGGCTTATATGAGTTCAGCCATATAGGAAGTCACATGTTCTACTTCAAACACACATGCAGGTCTAGTGATCACAACTTTGTCAGCCTTGTTTTAACATCCAAATGGAATAACGTGACCTCTCATCACACACAACCCAGGCCCTCTTTCTATATCTCTAAGGGTTTCCTAGAAGTATTGTCAGCCTGCAGATGTTATTTCCTTACCTGCTGCTCTGATCCGCTTGCCCTCAGATCTCCAAATCTGAGGTTGGTTTTCTTTTTGCTGCCCAGGGAATGATCTATTCTTAGCTTTTTTCCATTAAAAAAACTTCACTTTTTAAACCCAATGTGCCTTTTAATAAACATAAAAATCTAGTCCCCTGCTGATTCAGAAATGCATCCTCCCCACCCTACTGAAAGCCACCAACATTTGTGTTTTCCAGCAGCCAAGAAGGAGGTTGGAATTTACTTTCAGGAGTTTGAACCACAAAAATAATTGTGTATCAAAATATAAAATTGCATCATTGTGCTAAATATGCTTTTTCTTACTACACACACTGAACATACCTACAGCGATTCTAATTCCCACCTCTAAATCCAGTAATTCATGCCTCCCGGGTGAGAATCACTGTGCCTAAAGGAACTGAATATAGTGCGAACTCTGGCAGAAAACCCAGGGAAAATTTACAGAGTGACAAGGCTCAGAATCTAAAGAACAGACAGATCATGGTAACATTCTGCTACTTCTAAAGTCATACACTAAGCAGGCAACTAATTTTACATAGTTCATTAGAGGGAAATACAGCATCCTTAACACCCCTACTGACAAACGTTTGATGCTTAAAGTGAACTCAGAGTATGTGCATAATCAAAGGCTTAAGATATCCAGCAAATAGCAATAAGGGCTCTCATCTAAAAAAACAGCACCACAGTGTAGATCAGCGGTAACAATAAAGGTGTGAGATTCCCAACTGGATTAATGGCATGAAGGGATAAAACAGAAAGATGGTCCAGAACAAAAGATATTCTTAATTATACTTGGCTAAAGATGATCATTAAATTCTTCTAGGGAATAAACTGGAATAAATATCAATAACTCATCACATATCATTTGTAGTTGTCAAGTAACAAGGCATTGAATAGAATCCTCATTCTACAGTACAGGCTGCCTAATTCTCAAAGAATCCTTCTGATGATTCATTAAGATGTTATAACTTACTATTTAAAGTGGGGAACAAAACTAGGTAATAATCTTCAATCTTTTACAGGGTTTATATTATGTCTCCATGATACATGTTATGTTGAATATTTAGCCTAAATAAATTTTATACCTCTACCAAATTACTATAAATTGGTTCTTTTACAGCCTTTTTTTTATACAATAGAAGTGTGACAGAGGCAATGTTAATGTGTTCTCTAAGTCCCGTTTGATCACACAGGAAGATGGCATTTGTCAGCCTGCTGGATAGTGCAATTGGGGTCAGGTGACTAGTTTTAGTAACTTGGCTGTATAAAGAAATGACACATATAACTTCCAGGTCAAAACACAGAGGATGGCTGTGATCTCTTTTCTCTTGCTCAGGGATTCAAAAGTCAACAATTCACAAGGTGTAGCCACAAGATGTACCCTTGAGCCACTGCCTGGATGAGAGGTGCCTCAGAGTTACTGTGTTACACCATGCACATTGTGTTATGTCACTGAGATGTGGGCAGTAATTTATTACTACAGCATCACCTCACCCATCCAACAAATGAAGACAATGAAAAATAAATAAATTGATATTTAAGTTCCTGGGAAAAATTATAAAAGTAAAATATAATTAAAAGTTTGACTTAGAAAATGTTCTAAAAGAAATACAGTTTTGTGATATTCTGTGATATTAATTACCTGGGATAATGGACTATGGTACTGAGGAAAACCACAATTGTAGACTGCATTTAAAAAAATTTCATGCAAACAATAAACTTTTTGAACTTGAAAGTGAATTTAATGAATCTTTAAGACTTAAGGCCTTTTGGCTTAAAAAATTACTGATCCTAGGTAGAATTTATAAGACTCTAAAAATCACAAACAATACATAAAGCTATTTACATGGTTAACTGTAGAGTTGATTTCCATGTACATTTATATTTACACAAATTAAACTAGGCAGCCTCCACTCCTGACTCACTTAATGGTCCTTTCCACTTTAAAGAAGACTAGTTTCTAACACTCTAGGTCAGGGATTGTCCAACTATGACTTGCAGCCTAAACTCAGCCTGTTGCCTGTTTCTGTAAATAAGCTTTTACAGGAACACAGCCACAGTTATTAATTTATGAACTGTCTATGGCTGCTTTTGCTCTGCTACAGCTGAATTGAGTAGTAATGGAGACTGTACAGTCTGTAAAGCCTAAAATCTTTATTGTCTGGCTCTTTATAGAAAAAGTTTGCTGAACAGGTAAGTACACTGGGGAGAGGAAGACCACAGAAAAAAATACAAAAACAAACACAAAAGGTTTTGTCCTTGGAATCCCAAGGGATTCTCCATGGTGTTTTTAATCTTCTGGCTTTAGAACCTAGGCCATGCTGTGATGGATAGAATGTTTGCCCTTCCCCTCATTCATAGGTTGAAACCCTTATCCCACTGGGATGATATTTGAAGGTGGGGCCTTTGGGAGATAATTGGGTCATGAAGGTGGAGCTCTCCGAATGGTATTAGTGCTTTTACAAGAAGAGGCCAGAGAACTAGTTAATGCTATTTCTGGCATGTGAGGATACAGAGAGAAGATAGCCATCTGTAAACCAGAAAAAGGGCACTCAACAAGAGCCTGACCATGCTGGCTCCCAGATCTCAGATTTCCGGCCTCCAGAACATGAGAAATGAATTTCAGTTGTATATAAGTCACCCAGATTATGGTACTTCATTATAGCAGCCAGAACTGAGATGATGCTTAGGATGTAAAATCACACCACCTGGTCTGGTTATCTCAAATACTGAATGAAAGGAGTAAAAAGTAGTTTACATTTTAGCATATCTGAGGCTCATCTTCAATGTATGGCTGTACTGCTTTAAATTTTTCTAGGTTATCTTGCACATTTTTGTCAGAATAATATTTTGACTCAATGGTAAGATTTCCAGTAAGTAGTTCTTTCCCCTTTGATCATATTCAATGGTTTCTTAATGTCAAGGGTATCAAACAGACTTTTCTGATCTCCATAATCTAACCAGCCCCTTCAAGACAATCTTATTGTCTATCACCTCATAACATTCTTTCTGTGATAATCAGATAAAAAATGTTAACTCCTTTCCTCCCATACTATTTCAGGGAGAATTGCATTTGCCTGTAAGTGACAGAAATCTTGGCTATAATGGCTTAAGAAAATAAGGGTTAATTTTTTCCCCCCATACAATAAAAATTTGGGAAGTGAGTGGCTGCTGGTGTTGACTTAGCAATTCAACAATCCAGAGCTTATATTTCTTGAACTCTTTAGGCTTTTCCCCATAGTCACAAGATGGCTACTACAGCATCAACCATCATATTCATATACAAGGCAGGAAGAAAAGAGAAAGGGGAAAGGTTAGTGTAAACCTTAGCTGTCCTTTTTATCAAGAAAGTGAAAACTTGCCAGAAACCCAAGCAGAATTCTATTCACGTGACTTATCATCCAGAAATAAGTCTCATGGTTACATGACCTCCCCTAGCTGTGGGGAAGCCATCCAACAGCAGGGTCTGCTGTATACACACTGGGCTCATTTCTTCCTCCATGTTCACATACATGTTCTTCCTCTGTATGAAATGCTCCCTCCACCCCAGCTTATTCCAAATGCTACTCTTTATTTTTTCAGTGTGCAATTTTACATTCCATCTCCTTCTTTAAGCATACTCTGAAACTTCTAACCACCCACCCATTATTGCTCCTGTCTTTGAACATGTTTTTCAAACATACAAACACATCAAAATCTCAGTTTTCTGAAAAACAAATTACGTTCTACTTGCATTCATTGTCATCTTCCTAATAAGATACTTAGTTTTTCTTGACAAGACTGTCTTCAGTATCTTCTGCAAAAGCAGTCTCTTTTAGGTAAAAGTAGATGTCTTCAAACAGACATTCTTTTTATTTAACTATTTATGTTTCAAAGGACCTCATCGAATTTTAATGATTATTTTTGAAAACTGTTACATAAATTGTGACTTTACAATAATGAGATTGAGCCCTTAAACCAAACCCAAGTATAACTTTACAGTCACATTTTATGTATGTTGGTACATTTAACACTAATAAGGTGAAGGATAAGGACTTTAAAATGCAATGCATTTTTACATCATAAAAATTATTTTTTCAACCATTTAGAGGCTGATTACTTTGCTTGCTGGGCTGGAAGAACTCTAATTCACGTATATCACATAGGAGGATATCTTACTGATACTTTCTAAAAATGTGTATTAACTAGGAATTTAAGCAGGGTTTGGGTCTTGCGAAACTCAAGATGTTGGAACATTTTTCTAAAACTTCTCCAGGCCCCCTAATCAACTTTTATAGCTCTGCTCTGTTTTTTAGCATTGAATTCTTCACAAGGTAAATCTTATTGTCCTCCCCAGTCTTCTTTAGAGCTTTGTATTTTCCTTACTGAATTAAGTATTTTTAGATTTGCTTTTTCTTATGAAATACATGCCTTTCTCTCACAACAGAATAATTATTTCTCCAAACAGACTACAAAATAACATAGATATTGTTTTAATGTCTTGTGTGAAAATTTGAATGACTGCATGTGATGTATAATAACTCATGAGATTGCAAACTAGGGATGCTTTTGATAAAAGGTGAAACAGGTGTTAATGAAAGATATTCCTAGCTGATATAAAATGAGTTTGAGTGTTGGGTACCACTGCCATCTTAGAACAAGCTGCCCCACCAGCATGAACAGACTCCTAAGAGGATTCTGAGAATCTGAAGTAAGAGAAGCCATAGGACTACAGAGTACAGATGGTTTGACGTGAAAAGAACTAAGGAGGCCATAGGGAAGGAAGAGAGGATGTGGCCCCACTCTCGGCCTGTTTCTCAGGGAGTAGGCTCTGGCGTTGAGAAATAAACCACGCAGCTTTTGAAGTTATGCCACATCAATCACAGGTCTTTACACTGATTAACTGCCTCTCAGCAAGAAGGATGAGCCAGCTAGCTCTCTCAGCACAAAAGAAACCAGTTTTGCAGCTCATGAATTAACTCTTCTATTGCCAGGTAGACTATTTTTCAGGATAAGGAAAACAAAGAAATGACATGTTTCAAATGATCAGCAGACAAAAGTAAATGGTAATTATTTTCTGGTTAAGCTTATGCTAGAAACTCTGAGATCATTATCTAATAACCTAGAATCCTGCTAAAAACCTAGAGTAGGCAATGGATATGAGAATTAACAAACCAAGAACATTCCCATGTAGGCAGTTGGCAGCAGTCTGAATCCACTTGAGATGTGCAAGGAACCGAAATAGACATGGATTCACAGAGGACCACTGCTTGCTTGGGGTTTGGGAGAATTGAGTTGTCTTCCCATACAGGACTTTCTAGAGTGATGCTTCCATAACCTTAATGTGCTTACAATTCACCTATGAGCTTATTAAAATACTGATGTTGATTCAATATATCTGGATGGGTCCTGAGCTGCTGCTTTTTTAAGAAACTGTTGATGTGGCTACTACTGGTCAACAAACCACACTTGGAAGTAACCTGGCACTACAGGACTCTTAGCCTTAGCTCACCAGTCTCACCTCAGGCTCCAAAGCTATGCTGTAGCTTTTATCCTCCTTAAACACGTGGGGTCTCTGCACATCCACAGTCTCTCCTGCTCTCAGACCCATCCTTCACCCTACAGTTGCTAGATGTAGGTAGGTAGCTTATAGACTGCAGGTCTAACTGTATTATTTTTCTAACATAGGGATCACTGTATTAAAACCATATGCAGATTCAAATGTAACAAACAGAACAAATAGAGAAAGTGGGAGAAGGCTGTTCCTTACATTTAAAAATCCACCAAAGCATATCAGTTTTCTGACTCCTTTGGCATATGTAGAACATATATTAGTCAAATAAAACACAAGAATGAATTTGTATGCAGGAATGTACTTGTGATGTTAAGCAGGTAGCTTACCCAGTTCTGCCACTTGGATGGATGCCCAGGCAGGCAGCAGTAATGATGCCTGACTTTTTGTATCCGAAGTCACAGGGTACCACCACATGCATTATCTCTTTAAGCTCCATAATAACCCTCTGTGTAGGTGTTACTCTTATTTTACTGATGAAGCCACAGAAACTGGGAGATTCTGTGCCTAATGTCCCAGCTAATAGGTGGCAAACTTCAGGCTTAAAACGAGGTTCCTGGATCCACTTCTCTCTCTAGCCTCCTACATGCTCTGCAGTGGTTCTCAGTTTTGGGTGCATATTGAGATCCCTGGAAGAGTTGGAAAAATGCTGATGCCTAGCTCCCACTTCAGACATTCAGAGGTAACAGGTCTGGGGAGTGGTCTGGACATCAGAAATTCTTTAAAGCTTCCAGGTGAGTCTAAGGCAGGGCTTCTCAGCCTTACCATTACTGGCATTTGAGGGCAGAGAGTGCTCTGTTGAGAAGGGCTGTAGGACACATCCTAAGTTATAGAAGGCTTAGCAGCACCCCAGCACCTCCCCTCTAGATGCTAGTAGCATCTCTCCAGTTGTAACTAAACATCTCCAGACATTGCCAAATATTCCCTGTGGGGCAAGGACCACCTGGTTGAGAAGCACAGTTTAATGTACAAAGTTGTGAATAAATGACTGATACATAACTATGTTATCAGCAGCAGCTGCCCATTTCTTCCTGAATTTACTCCACTCACATCCAAGGAATTGATACAATTCCTCATATATACCTTCTCCCAATTTCATCAAAATGTGAAGCCAAACCTGACAAATAGTTTTAGAATACTATATTGATGTGATGATCTGATCTAAAGGAGAAGAGAAAGTTTTGTTCATCTGTAGTTATTCATTCAATTATATTTTCTTAGTGTTACTCTGTGCTGGGCCAGTATTTGCCAGACTTACCTGGTGATAAGAATCACCTGAAATACTCACTAGACCAACAGATTCCCAGGCCCTAACCCAGAAGTACTGGATCAGAATTTCCAGGGAAAGGCTAGATAATCCAGATAACTTAACAAGTGCTCCTAGGTAATTCTTATCATCAGGGAACTTAGGGAAAAACTGGAGAATACAAAGATGAATAAGACACAGCCCTCCCCTCAAGGAGACATGCAATCAAGTAGTTATAAGATGATAAGAGCAAAAGTACGAGTAATAGAGTGTAGCATACAAGAGGGGGTAATGAATCTTATTTTGGTTGGGGAGTCATTTTTCAGAGAAGAGATGATATCAATCTTGGATTTTGAAGCATAAATAGAGCTAGCCAGGGGTACAGGTATACAAGTACATTCCAGGTGGAGAAAAGCAACAGAAGAAAAAGTCTTTTGGTTCCAGTTCCTAGTTGCCTAGCCTACAGCCATGCATATAGTAGACACTCAGTAAAATACTATTCTTTGGTCAACCTTAAACCCACTGCTCATTCATCATGGTGCTCTCTTACCAATAATTCCACACACTCAGTATTATCCTCAAATGGGCATGAGAAAAATTAGCCTGTGCTGGAAGGTTGCTAATAGATTAACATTTTACATTTTATTTAAGACCCCCTCATATATCCAGATTTCTTATTTCTTTGCTAAGAATTAACCTTCCTGCCTTTTCTATCAGCTGATAATTGTTTGATTTTTGAAAATTTATTCCATAGCTCTTTATAGAAGTTGAATTACTATCCAATAACTGTGTAGGTAGAAAAGGACTCAACACGTTCCTAGAGAGTATTAATGGCAACATGAATAGTATTTCCAGGTTGTGCAGAAGTCCTACCTTAAGCTGATGATTGGCATTTGGCATTTCAAGCCATCCTGAGGATTTAGGGACATCTCTGAAGGCTCCTCCTGCTCTGAATGCTACTTCCTAGGAAACCTGATAAGATGAGGCTGGTGCCATGAGTAGATGCTAACGCAGATGTATCACAGAATGGCTTTCTAGGACTACCCACTGACCATTTCCTTCATCCTTTTTTTGTTTCTTTTTTCATAGCATTTATTATTCCCTGACACTATATTATTTATCTGATTATATATACATATGTATTATACATATATATGTATGTATATATATATATGTTTTTATACAAGCAAAGAGTAGTTAAATAAAGCAAAGTACACACTCAATGAGGGAGTGTGGGCTTGCTCCAGAGCAAGGTCCTTGTTAGTCTTATGCACTATTGAATTCCCAGCACCTAAAAAATAGTAATTACTAATGAAACAACCACTGAATATTGCATAGATTATATGATGTTCATCTAGAATCTTGGTTTTTCTCCTTTGCAGACTCAACATGCTTGTCGTTATTATCACTGTCCGGCTCTCTGAGCTGTAATGTTCATTACGGCAGCGATAATGTCTATCTTATTTTCTGTTTACCTCCTGGGCCCAGTATTTAGTAGATGTGTAAGAACTATTTATTGAATTAATAGATCAATGAAGGAATAAGTAAATCAAAATAGAAGGCCAGTACTGAATGGCTTTAATCTCATGAGCCCTATTTCTCCAACAGCACACTCACCACTGGCACAGATATTTGGTTCAGCAAAGTCCAGGAGTGAACAGCCCTGATTTTTATAGCCATCAGCTCTTCATGTGACAGCAGTAAGCCTAGAACAAATGAAATGGCTAATGAGAAATAATCCTGCAGCATTTGAAGTAATAAGAAAAAACTCAAAGAAGAAAAATCCATATGTCAGTGACAGGGAATCTGTTTGAAATATTTGGTCAATTAGGCAAAACAGGTGGCTTTGCAAGCCAAGAAATGTGGGTGCCCAGTGAAGAGCTAGCACAGGTATGGGAGCCCAGTCTAAGGTATGGAGTGAACCCTGAAAGCCCAATGGAAGCCAGAGATGAGGTACTATCCCTTGAGTTCATGTTTACTCTCACTAGTAGGCAGTCTACGCCAGGAAGTCACTCCCAACCTAAAAATGGATTACATGTTAAAAGAGGGCTATCTGTTGACATCACCTTTAAACTAAAGTCTGCTTCATGCTCAGTATACAACTGTGTTCTGGAATTCTCGGCTCTCAAAAGAGGAGCCCTGATTTTTGCAGGGTAGTCATTTTTGATGTCCTCCAATATGCTGTTTTCCATTATGCCACACACAGAACATGACAGTGTTTTCATGGCACACTTGGATAATAAATAGACATGGCTGTTCCACCTGCCAACTCCAGGGCCCAGGAGAGCAGTACGCCAGCACACCTGTAACTCCCCTGAGGCAGCAATTAGGCAGAAGCTCACTGTTGGGAAGTTCTGCACTAGCAAATGTATTATCAGTTTCTATGAATCATGGAAAGATTACTTCATACTAGATTTTTTTATTCATCCAAGAAATACTGAGCACCTACTATGTGCCATTTTCAAAAGGAGGAACAGTGAATAGGACAACCGTGAACAAAACACAGGCCCCTCTCTCAGGAAGGTTACAGTTCTGTAAGATGAGATAGAAAACAGACAATTCTGGAGATCAAGTGCTATGAAAGTGAGTCCAGCACAGTTAGATGTGAGCTATTTTATGTAGAAAGTGAGAGAATGTCTGTTAGTTTCCTATTGCTGCTGTAAGAAGTTACCACAAGCTTAGTGGTGTAAACCAACACACATTTATTATCTCACAGTTTTGGAGGTCAGAAGTCTGAAGTGGATTGGTAGGGCTGCATAGCTCTTCCTCCCCTCCCACTCACTCCTCTTTCCTACAAGGACCTCATGATTACATGGCCCACCTAGATGGTGCAGGATAAGCTCCCTATCCCAATATTCTTAATTTAATCACCACTGCAAAGTCTATTTTGCCACATAAGGTAACAATTCTACAGGATGAGGACATTGACGTCTAGGGGCAGGGGAGGGGTGGGAGGTTTCTTCCTACCATGGTAGGATTCTCTGATAAGGCGGCACTTGAGCTCTGACCCCCAACGGAGGTGCAGGAGAACCACGTAGACTCGACGGCATGAGGGCTCTTGGCACTGGGAGCAGCAAATGCAAAGGCCCTGCTTGGGGAGTGGACTTCCCAAGCTCAGAGAATGGCAAGTTGCTGGTAGGCCTGGCGCAGAGTGCAAGAGGGGAGTCATGGTCAGGGCAGAGATCAGAGCGGCAGCAGCAGCCCAGGTCGGGCATGTAGTGCCCGGCTGGCCACGTCAGAACCTCATTCAACCCTTACAGCAACCTGATAAAGGAGCTGCTATCATTTGCCTCGTTTTTAGGGCTAAGAAACCAAGGCTTAGAAAACTTAAGTACAACGAGTTCAAGATTACACAATCACCAAGCTTAAAGCCGTTTTTATCCGGGACTGTATGACAGAGCTTTCACACATGGCCCCTCTATCACGCTGCCTCACCACTTCCTGAAATTTGAAGAGCCAGCGCTGACCTAGAGCTGGGGACCCTGGTTTAGAGGAGTGGGAAGACCCACCAACAGAGGAAACACGTCCTTCCCAGTCACTCTTCAGCTGTGACGCAGAAGCCACATGGGTGAGACAGAAAGCACGAGAGGGAGGCCCAGATACCGGCCTTCCTACCGACTCCCCACCTGACAACAGAATTCAGGGCTGCGGCAGCTCATATGTAACTAAAATTAAGCCAGGTAACCCTCTTTTCCCTCAGGTTCCCGTCTGTAAAGTGGTAACCCAGAGGGGCAAATATGCCTTGCTATTGAAAAATAAAAGATTCAGACAAATATGAATTTTCACAACAGAAAAATGGGGCTTTGAGCCTTCAGAAGACCCTCTGTAGTAACAAAGATCGTCCGAAGCTGTCTATAACGGTGCCTGTGTGTGTGTGTGTGTGTGTGTGTGTGTGTGTGTGTGTGTGTGCCTGCCCGTGTGCACACGCACACACATGCAATTTCTGATACTTGACTAGCAACGTTTAGAAAAGCACCGGTTACCAGATGTGCCTTTATTTTGCACTGCATGTATTAGTTCTTCTCCTCTAGCTCAGAGATTTTGCCATACTTTCCGATAAAAGATGAGGAGTCTCGGAATGATTTTGTGGGTTGTGTCTCTGAGGGGCTCCAGGAAAGAATATAAGTTTTCTGGAGATTTCTTAGTCACAAGGGAAGTCTTTTTTCCTTCTTCCCCAAGTTCCATGCTCAGCGAGGGCAGTGCATGTAGGGGAGAGAGTCAGGCCCAGCGTGGTGGACATTGTTGCAAGAAGAGTCCAGCCATGTGGACCATTAATAAAATTGTATGTTTGTAGAAAATTAGGCAACTTAAAAGCCGAGCTATGTGTTCTTTTCAAATACCTTCTTGGTTGTTTTGAATAGAATTGTTAAGTGTGTGAGTTGATTCTTTAGTCTCCAGTGTTCACAGCTCCCACTCATGTCTTTGAAAATTCCTTTATGACATCTACTTATAGTAGTCAAATTGCAAAAGTTAAATGATATACATTAAAAAAAAATGGACCCCCGTGGCTGTTTGTGCTTTTGTCATTGTGTCAGGAGTCAGGGATCCTGGAGGGAGGAATCTGCATTGCTCATGTAGCCCTGAGCTTGCAGAAATAATACATGGCACAGAGTGTTAGAGATCATAAAGCACCCCCCCTTAATGTGATCCACAGTACAGCCCCCCACCCTGCCTTGCAGTGCTTCCCACATACACCTGCGACCGCCACGGCCCTATGTTCCTTTACCTGTGTGGTAGTGCTGTGGAGGCCCGTGTCATCACATTGTGACCTCTGCCTCTCATTGCTCTCTTCCCCTGACCTCATCCCGTCCCCAGGCCAGTGTTTTTGGATCCGCAGAGCTGCCAACAGAGAATAACAGACCTGAACAGCCAGGACCCATCCAGACCTCCTGTGAGGTCTGAGAAGCATCCCACAGGGAAAATTTGGCCTCACATCCTCCATGGTAAACTTATGCAACAGAGCAGGGAAACACCACAGTGAGGGACCCAGAGGAAAATGGCATTTTGTGAAAGTGGAAAGATATCCGGGTGTAGACTTCCCACATTTAAAGATATTCAGTGATGCAGTTATAAGTATCATGTCTCAATCTATAGACACTGAAGATCCCTCAAGTGGGCAGAACGTCTGACTTCAAGGTCTTGTGCATCCCACATTCAAGACCCATCGAGTCACCTGGCTTCAGCATTCAGCGGAGAGAGCTCTGCTGGGAGGGAGGAACAACTGGCAATGGAATTGGGAAGCAACAGATTTGAGTTTAGGTTTTTCCACTTACTAAGTCTGGGCAGCTCATACCCCTTCTGAACCTCAATGTCCACATAAGGAAAATGGGTGTTTTAATGTTTGTTTTACCTGCCTGCTGTGAGGCACAAATAAAATCAAGTGGAAATTACTTTGTAAGCTATAAAATAGCTTGTTCCATTTAAAACCTCTGTCTTTTCCAAAAAGGTTTAGATGTCTTGTCAATAATTGGTGTCATTAGAAACCAGTTCATTGTTAATAATATTTGCCACTGACCTGTAATAATGTAATAATGCAGAATTGCTTTAGGTATAATGGAAAAAATGAACCTACTTGAAGTGGCTGTAAGATTTTGAAACTATGGTGCGACTTCAGACAGCTGACCAAGGAGAGGGTTTGCTGAAGCTGAGCTCTCTTCCTATCACAATCAGGGTTAAGCATTTTTGTCTGTAAAACAGCTGATTTCTTCACATGAATGCTAATTTCTCTTAGACCAAGACAACTAGTTCTCCATTAGTCATGATTTAAATGTAGCACAAAATATGGCACATGGTGTGAGTAATATGCTAACATAAAATGTCCTCTGCTGCATAGTGATACCTACAGGTATGCATACTATAAATTCAGTTTCAATATTTTTAGGCATTGCTGCTCTGTGAGCACGACCTTCCTCTCCTCTCCATTTATTCTATCCCTCATTAGCATTTGTTTCTTTCTTCTGCTATTCCTCCCTGGCCCTCCCCCTGCCTTTATGGCTCTTTGTCTTTCTAAGACCAATAAATACAATTGATCACGTTCAATTAGACAGACTGCTTTAGTCAGTGTATCACATCAAACTAATACACTTTGGTTGAACCCCTTGCTCTTGAAATACTCATCTCCAAAAAGGAGCGGCCTTAATGATGGGCCTGGAATATACCATTAGGCCATGTACTGTAGAGGGAGAGGTACATACTGGCACATTTGGGAAAAAAGTAAATATCCATGTTAAGAAAAAAGTGAGGCAGTTGCTGTTTTCCATCCAGTACACTCTGAGTGGACCAAGAAAGGGCAGGAACACTGTTTGACATACGAGAAACATGTCCAGGTAACCTAGCAAACAAGACACGCTGGCGTTGTAAATTGGTTCAGTGACCTTTGATGAGAATTAAAATGCTACACATCGCTCTAATTGAAATTTTTTCATTTTGTCTTCTTAGTCTGATAAATCTGTGAGAACACAGAGGCATATGTAACTTACATCTTTACCCTTAATATTATTGTGACTCTCTGAGTTTTCCCATTAATTAGAGTGATTTTCTCCACATGCTCAAGTTGTCAGAGTATGAATAAATGTCTTAATGATATGACTTATTGTCTCAGCACAGAATGTTCAGAAGTAGATAGCAAAGACCTTTTATATTTTTTTCTGTTTTCATGACCAAACTTTCAGAAAATTAAATGTGAACAACTGAAATTACTTTTCCCAGGACTAGGAAACCTCAGTTGTCATTTAGTTGCTTCTACCTTTCTACCTCTGAAATAATATATATGCCATCTGTCCGCCAAAAATGCAGAACTGGAGCACAAATTTGATTGTTGTATTTCTTGGGACCCAGTCTCACTCAACATCTAAGTGTTTTTCATATTTTTGTCATATCCTTGAATTCAATTAAAAAAACGGAATCTTATCAGTCTTAAAAAGAAACATAGAATCTTTACTTTGGTTGTTAGTTTGCCTTTTTGCTCCTGCAAAAACTGCCATGAAGTATACTCTCAAGTAGATTACAGTTTGGGGATCCTTTCTAATCTCCATTTCCCATTAATAGAATACATATACATTTTAGTAGATTTTAGTAGAAAACATTTATTCACCTTGACTTAAAATAAAAGCAGATTCCATTATTTATGGTGAATTGTTTTTGACCTAATGGGAAGTCATCAGGTAATATAGACAAGTTCATAGACAGAAATATTAAGTTCATAAAGAATATTTCATTATATCTGTACATAGTCCTTTATTTAATATGGAAATCTGTGTTCTTTTGTCAGGTTGGTCATATAGCATATATTGAACCAATAAAATGATTGGTACTTAAAGTTTTAGTTATATTTTCCTAGTGTAGATTGCTTATATCCTTGAGGCTAGGAACTGTGCCTTAATCATTCGTATTTATTTGGGACCTGGAAAAAATCCCTAGCTCAAATGGTTTCCAGTAACTGCTGAATGGCGACATGGGCTCTGCTGGACCTCTCATCCTCCCCTGTCCTTCTGCTCCAGCCTCTGTCCTCTTCCTGATCTCTAGGAATCCTATGATTGGGCCTCTCTAGCATTCCTCTTGTCTTCTCCTAGCACTGCCCACAGCCCATTTGCTGCTGGCTCAAACTTGCCTTAGGGGTCTGAAATGCCCTACGCTTGCCTGGCCCTGGCTGTCTGTCCTGACTCTGAGTCACCAGCACCTCCACTTTGGAAATGAGGCTGGTGCTGCTATGACTGGAGAAGCAGCAGCATGTCTGAGAAACCAGGGTCCCAAGAATCTTTGCTCATGGAAGTTCTGTGGCTTGTAGAGCTGTGCACTGAAGACCTTGCGTCCAGTCTTAGCTGAGCATCCCCCACACGGAGAACAACACATATCATTAAAGGGCAACCTGTTATTCAGAGAAATTCTTCATACACTGACAAGGTTATAATGCATCTTGTGTTATGCGAAAAGTGTTTATGAGCTCCACAAAGGCGACATCTACTTCCTTCTCAGCTCAGACTCTACTGTTCAGATGCTCCTCGTGTCGGGCAGATCAGTTCTCAAATTTTCATCACATCAAAATTAACTTTAAAACACTTACCTTCACCTTTCCTCCACCTTTTTAATCTCTTCAGGCCCTCAACCCATTGGATGATGTCCATCTACACTGGTGAAGTTGATCTTTTCTCAGTCTATGAATCCAAATGCTAATGTCTTCCTGAGACACCCTTAGAGACACACCCAGAAATGTTTAACCAGCTGTCTGATACCCCTTAGCCTAATCAAGTTGACACAAAATTGGTTGTCACAACATCACAAAGCACCTAAAAGTCTGTGACTCCCAGATTTATAGCTTTGGTCCAGACCACCTTCCTGAGCCTCAAACTTTCATTCTATTTCCCTAACAATCATCTCTGTTTACATATTCCATGCTCATGACCCCAAACAGAGTTCATCATCTTCTGCAAACACCCTACGCATTGCCTCTATGAATCTTCTTCTGAATTTTTTTATCTTATAAATGACACGCTCTTAACTCAGCTGCCCAAGTCGAGATGACTGTATCATCCCAGGTAACTCTTTCTCCTTTAAAGACCACATCTTGTTAATCCCTGTGTTCCACTGACCATGCTTCCTAAATAATTCTCATTTTAGGCCCCCATCTCTCTTACCACCATCACCTATATGGTGCATGACCTTGGATCATTTGCCCCTTAGTCATAATAGACCATTTTCTGATTGCCCACTTTTAGCCTTTCCTCACTACCCAGCATAAGCTGCTGAAGTGACATTTCTAGCATGCAAATGTGATCCCTCCCTCTACAACTCAAAATTCTGCAGTGGCTTCCAATTGTCTTCAGATAAAATCAGGAGTATTCTGCTTGACAAAGTCTCTCATGACCAGGCCCTGTCCTACCTCTACTTCTGCTTGTCTTGTATCTTCAGCCCCTCTCCCCACTGAGCACTTTGTGTTCTGGGAATATTGAGCTACTTTAAGTTTCCCTAAACACTCATGGTCTGCATACTTCCCGACCTGGGGAATGCTGTTTCTTGCCTGCCATGTCCTCACCATTTGTCTGCCCATTTTTCAAGGCTGTTAGACAATACCTTCATGTGGCACTTACCTTTTTTCCCCCACTAGAATCACATGCTTCCATTGTACTTGGGCCTTAATTCTTCATAATGGAAGGATCACGTTTATCTCTATTAGATTGTAACCTCCTTGCAGGCAAGATTATGTGTTTCCACCGATGTATTTTCATCACATTACAAGTGTCTAATGCATAGTCAGAACTCAATAAATATTTGTTAAAGCAATGAATAAATGAGTGAAATTTCTAAAACAGAAAAGGGCTTCAATATATAATGCCAATATTTTCCATTTCAGCTTTTTATCTTGATCTGGTGCAGACACATCATTAATTAAATCCTGGGTGCATGAAAAGCCTTATAGATCATGATTATATTTCTAAGATGAAGGTAAAAATATTTGCATGTAAATGAGACAATACTCAGCCTCAGAGAAGCACTGTCTCTCAACACACCAAATAAATTCCATTATGTGTTGGCAAATAAATGAAAATGAATGCATGACACTAATAGGTTTTCAGGCCAACTGTCCAAGTAAGAGCTCATTTTTTGTTCCCAAGTAAATATGTTTCCTGAGCTTATGAAATCAGCTATTGCTTATGTATACACATGTGCTGAGGATGATTTCACATCTCATTCAGGGTCTGTAAAGTTTAGAATAAGCCCTGAGCATGAGTAAGACATGTGTAGGTTCCACAAATTCCATTTGCTCAAATTAACAAGCAAACCTTTAAGTTTCTAAATAATTTGAGTTATAAAGTCACCTCATATCTGAAGCATTTACTCTTGTCTCTAAATAGAGAACTATTTCTTAGCTGTAGAAATTGAAGTATAAGGCAATGAAGAAGGAAAATTCTCCCATTCTTTTGGTGGTTTTAATTCTGTCTTTCTTTTATTCTTCATTCATTCCCAAGTCTCTTCAATTCTCTTCTTAAGTCACTGATGTCAGGATGTGCAGACTTACTGTGTGCCAGCACTAGACTAAGAACAGTCATTTTAATTGAATTTAATCCTTGTAACAAGCCAGTGAGTTGGATACTATTATCATCACCTTTATGTAACAGCAGAGGAAGCTGACGCAGGCAAGAGGACAAGTCATACAGCTCATAATTGGTAAAGTCAGGACTCGAACCCAGGTCTGATTCGAAAACCTTGCCTGTAGCCTTTGTGGCCCACCTCATCGAAAGCATGGTTAGAATTTGTGGTATGGGAACTTCCGGGAAGATGGCGGCATGAGCAGGGCGGCAGAAATCTCCTTCCAACACCATATTTATCTATGAAAATACAGCAAATACAACTATTCCTAAAAGAGAGACCAGAATACACAGGAAAGCACACAGTGTGCAGCTACACCCGAGAGGACTCGGCATCCCGCGAGGCGGGTAAGATACAGAGCCGTGACCCGGCGGGACAGAGCACTCCCCCACCCTGGCGCACTGGCGGGAGGAGAGGATTCAGAGCCGGGAGGGAGTGGAAGTACACCCCACAAAGTAGCCAGCCCTGGTGATCTGCGCGGGGAGCGCTGACGCACATCGCGCAGTGCAGTGGAAATTGGAGAGACAGAAGGGCAGGATCTGAGTGGGAACGCACCAGGGTGCTTGCAGCCGGCTCCTGGGAAGGAAAAAAAAAAGCACGCGCTTTCTTCAGCGGTCTTAAAGAGTCAGGAGCCCAGCGGAGGAGCCAGATCACCGCGGCACACTCAGCCAGGCGTGCTGGGAGTCCTGGGGAGTTTCGGACGCCTTAGCTGGCGACTGGGGAAGCATGGCCGTACTTACACTTCTCACTGAGATCAACAGCCTCCCATTTGTTCCCACCCCGGCCAGAGCGAGAAAGGGCCCTGCGGAGCAGCGCAGCCATGACTGCGGAATAGTGGGGCAACAGCGCCACCTACAGCATCTCCAAAAACCTAGTCCTGGTGGGCGTTTTTTTTTTTGTTTATTTTTTGTTTTGTTTTGTTTTTTGTTTTTTTTCTTTTTCTTTTTTTTCTTTCTTTCTCTCTTTTTTTTTTCTTTTTTTTTTTCTCTTTTAAAGTCTTAAAGAGCCCAGCTGACATACGTGGCAACTATCAGTGACCAATTCTATAGCCATGAAAAGACAGAGGAATATGGTTCAGACCAAAATCAACCAGACAACCCCAGAGAGGGAGCCTGAAGGGATGGAAATGCACAGTCTTCCTGAAAAAGAATTCAGAATAAAAGTCATAACCATGCTGACGGACCTACAGAGAAATGTGCAAGAGCTGAGGGAAGAAGTGAGGGAAGTGGGGAAAGACAATGCAGAAATCAGGCAAGCGATCGATGGGCTTAACAGCAGACTGGATGAGATGCAAGAGATTGTTAGTGGAATAGAAATCAGAGAACAGGAATACAGAGCAGCTGAGGCAGAGAGAGATAAAATGATTTCCAGGAATGAAAGAATATTAAGAGAACTGTGTGACCAATCCAAACAGAACAATATTCGCATTATAGGAGTACCAGAGGAAGAAGAGAGAGAAAAAGGGATAGAAAGTGTCTTTGAAGAAATGATTGCTGAAAACTTTCCCTCGCTAGGGAAGGAAATAGTCTCGTAGTCCACCGAAGCCCACAGATCTCCCAACACAAGGGACCCAAGGAAGACAACACCAAGACACATAATAATTAAGATGGCAAAAATCAAAGATAAAGACAGAGTATGAAAGGCAGCTAGAGAGAGAAAAAAGATCACCTACAAAGGAAAACCGATCAGGCTATCATCAGACTTCTCAACAGAAACCTTACAGGACAGAAGAGAATGGCATGATATATTTAACGTTATGAAACAGAAGGGCCCCGAACCAAGAATATTGTATCCAGTATGATTATCATTTAAATATGATGGAGGGATTAAACAATTTCCAGACAAACGAAAGTTGAGAGAGTTTGCCGCTCATAAATGACCACTACAGGATATCTTAAATGGACTGCTCTAGATGAAAGCACTCCTAAGGCTAAAAAGATATCACCAGAGAAAATAAAATCATAGCAAAGAAAGCAGACCATCCAAACACTAACTAAAGGCAAAGAATAAAACACGTAGTATATAAAGAATGGAGGAGGAAGAATAAGAAGGAAGAGAAATAAAGAAACATCAGACAGTGTTTACAATTACTTAGCAAGAAAGATAAGTTAGATTGTTAGATAGTAAAGAAGCAACCCTTGAACCTTTGGTAACCACGAAACTAAAGCCAGCAATGGCAATAAGTACATATCTATCAATAATCACCCTAAATGTAAATGGACTGAATGCACCAATCAAAAGACACAGAGTAACAGAATGGATAAAAAAGCAAGACCCATCTATATGCTGCCTACAAGAAACTCACCTCAAATCCAAAGATATACACAGACTAAAAGTGAAGGGATGGAAAAAGATATTTCATGCAAACAACAAGGAGAAAAAAGCAGGTGTTGCAGTACTTGTATCAGACAAAATAGACTTCAAAACGAAGAAAGTAGCAAGAGATAAAGAAGGACATTACATAATGATAAAGGGGTCAGTCCAACAAGAAGATATAACCATTATAAATATATATGCACCCAACACAGGAGTGCCAGCATATGTGAAACAAATACTAACAGAATTAAAGGAGGAAATAGACAGCAATGCATTCATTTTAGGAGACTTCAACACACCACTCACTCCAAAGGACAGATCAACCAGACAGAAAATAAGTAAAGACACAGAGGCACTGAACAACACACTAGAACAGATGGACCTAACAGACATCTACAGAACTCTACACCCAAAAGCAACAGGATACACATTCTTCTCAAGTGCACATGGAACATTTTCCAGAATAGACCACATACTAGGCCACAAAAAGAACCTCAGTAATTTCAAAAATATTGAAATTCCTACCAACCAACTTCTCAGATCACCAAGGTATAAAACTAGAAATAAATTTTAGAAAGAAATCAAAAAGGCTCACAAATACATGGAGACTTAACAACACTCTCCTAATTAATCAATGGGTTAACGACCAAATCAAAACAGAAATCAAAGAATATATGGAGACTAATGACAACAACAACACAAAGCCACAACTTCTGTGGGACGCAGCAAAGGCAGTTCTAAGAGGAAAGTATATTGCAATCCAGGCCTATTTAAAGAAGGAAGAACATTCCCAAATGAATAGTCTAAAGACACAATTACTGAAATTGGAAAAAGAAGAACAAATGAGGCCCAAAGTCACCAGAAGGAGGGACATAATAAAGATTAGAGAAGAAATAAATAAAATTGAGAAGAATAAAACAATAGAAAAAATCAATGAAACCAAGAGCTGGTTCTTTGAAAAAATAAACAAAATAGATAAACCCCTAGCCAGACTCATTAAGAGAAAAAGAGAATCTACACACATAAACACAATCAGAAATGAGAAAGGAAAAATCACGACGGACCCCACAGAAATACAAAGAATCATAAGAGAATATTATGAGAATCTATATGCTAACAAGCTGGAAAACATAGAAGAAATGGACAACTTCTTAGAAAAATACAACCTTCCAAGACTGACCAAGCAAGAAACAGAAAAACTAAACAGACCAATCACCAGTGACGAAATCGAATTGGTAATCAAAAAACTACCCAAGAACAAAACCCCTGGGCCTGATGGATTCACCTCTGAATTCTACCAGACATATAGAGAAGAAATAACACCCATTCTCCTTAAAGTTTTCCAAAAAATAGAAGAGGAGGGAATACTTCCAAACTCATTCTATGAAGCCAGCATCACTCTAATACCAAAACCGGCAAAGACCTCACCAAAAAAGAAAATTACAGACCAATATCCCTGATGAACGTAGATGTAAAAATACTCAACAAAATATTAGCAAACCGAATTCAAAAATACATCAAGAGGATCATACACCATGATCAAGTGGGATTCATCCCAGGGATGCAAGGATGGTACAACATTCGAAAATCCATCAACATCATCCACCACATCAACCAAAAGAAGAACAAAAACCACATGATCATTTCCATAGATGCTGAAAAAGCATTTGACAAAATTCAGCATCCATTCCTGATTAATACTCTCAACAAAATGGGTACAGATGGCAAGTACCTCAACATCATAAAGGCTATATATGACCAACCCACAGCTAACATCATACTTAACGGCGAGATGCTGAAAGCTTTTCATCTAAGATCGGGAACAAGACAGAGATGCCCACTCTCTCCACTGTTATTCAACATAGTACTGGAGGTCCTAGCCACAGCAATCAGACAAAACAAAGACATACAAGGCATCCAGATTGGTAAAGAAGAAGTCAAATTGTCACTATTTGCAGATGACATGATACTGTACATAAAAAACTCTAAAGATTCCATTCCAAAACTACTAGAACTAATATCTGAATTCAGCAAAGTTGCAGGATACAAAATTAACACACAGAAATCTGTTGCTTTCCTATACACTAATGATGAACTAACAGAAAGAGAAATCAGAAAAACAATTCCATTCACAATTGCATCAAAAAGAATAAAATACCTAGGAATATACCTAACGAAGGAGGTGAAAGACCTGTACTCTGAAAACTACAAGACACTCCTAAGAGAAATTAAAGAGGATACTGACAAATGGAAATGCATCCCATGGTCTTGGCAAGGAAGGATAAATATTGTCAAAATGGCTATACTACCTAAAGCAATCTACAGATTCAGTGCAATCCCTATCAAACTACCAACAGCTTTCTTCAATGAACTGGAACAAATAATTCTAAAATTCATGTGGAACCACAAAAGACCCCGAATAGCCAAAGCAATCCTGAGAAGGAGGAATAAAACAGGGGGAATTACACTCTCTGACTTCAAGCTCTACTACGAAGCCACAGTAATCAAGACAATTTGGTATTGGCACAAAAATAGACCCACAGACCAGTGGAACAGAATAGAAAATCCAAATATTAACCCAAACATATACAGTCAATTAATATTTGATAAAAGTGCCTTGGATATACAATGGGGAGATGACAGCCTCTTCAGCAGCTGGTGTTGGAGAAACTGGACAGCTACATGTAAGAGAATGAAACTGGACTACTGTCTAGCCCCATACACAAAGGTAAACTCAAGGTGGATCAAAGACTGAATGTAAGTCATGAAACCATAAAACTCTTAGAAAAAAACATAGGCAAAAATCTCTTGGACATAAACATGAGCAACTTCTTCATGAACATATCTCCCCGGGCAAGGGAAACAAAAGCAAAAATGAACAAGTGGGACTATATCAAGCTGAAAAGCTTCTGTACAGCAAAGGACACCATCAGTAGAACAAAAAGACATCCTACAGTATGGGAGAATATATTCATAAAAAATGTATCTGATAAAGGGTTGACATCCAAAATATATAAAGAACTCATGCACCTTAACAAACAGAAAGCAAATAATCTAATTAAGAAATGGGCAGAGGACATGAATAGACACTTCTCCAAAGAAGAAATTCAGATGGCCAACAGGCACATGAAAAGATGCTCCACATCGCTAATCATCTGGGAAATGCAGATTAAAACCACAATGAGATATCACCTCACAGCATTGAGGATGGCCAACCCCCAAACACAAACAACAACAAATGTTGGCGAGGATGTGGAGAAAAGGGACCCCTCCTACACTGCTGGTGGGACTGCAAATTAGTTCAACCATTGTGGAAAGCAGTATGGAGGTTCCTCAGAAAACTCAAAATAGAAATACCATTTGACCCAGGAATTCCACTTCTAGGAATTTACCCTAAGAATGCAGCAGCCCAATTTGAAAAGGACAGATGCACCCCTATGTTTATTGCAGCGCTATTTACAATAGGCAAGAAATGGAAGCACCCTAAGTGTCCATCAGTAGATGAATGGATAAAGAAGATGTGGTACATATACACAATGGAATAGTATTCATCCATAAGAAGAAAACAAATCCTACCATTTCCAACAACATGAATGGAGCTAGAGGGTATTATGCTCAGTGAAATAAGCCAAGCCAAAAAAGACAAGTATCAAATGATTTCACTCATATGTGGAGTGTAAGAACAAAGAAAAAATACTGGAGGGACAAAACAGCAGCAGACTCACAGAACCCAAGAACGGACTAATAGTTACCAAAGGGAAAGGGACTGGGGAAAATGGGCGGGAAGGGAGGGATAAGAGGGAAAAAGGGGCATTACGATTAGCAGATGTAATGTTGGGGGGGCACGGGGAGGGCAGTACAACTCAGAGAAGACAAGTAGTGATTCTATAGCATCTCACTACGCTGATGGACAGTGACTGTAATGGGGTTGGTGGGGGGGACCTGATGAAGGGGTAGTTTAATAACCGTAATATTGCACATGTAATTGTAGATTAATGATAATAAAATAAATTATATTTAAAAAAAAACAATGCACGTGGCATTTCTTGGAAGCACCATATAATTTAGCAGAGAAAGTCATGTCATCTTTCATGCCTAATTAAAGGAGACACTAGGTGGTGCTGTAAACTAAGCAGGGTACACTGAAGATAGCCAGGTGGGCTAGATGTTAAATAAATCCTCCCAGAACTACTCTCTTCTTTGCCTGCGGTTGGCTGGGGAGCTCCTGGCCTCTTTCCAGCTTGGTTTATGGAAGACATTCACCCAAAATAATTTATGAGTCAAACACAAGTTTGTTTCACTGAATTTATGTCTATTTTAGAACTAAAGGAGCCTTGGTGGCTGATAACTGAAACCAGATACACATGTGAGTTTGAGATCAAAGGAGTAACTCAGATATTTGGGACAAAAGTCATTGTTTTGGATTGCCTTACTTAGGGAAGGAAAATAACTGTTAATAGCTTGATTTACAGCCATGTCGTTTGACCTATATTTGTGCAATAAACACAACTTACAAATCTGGGTGAAGTGAGATTTTATATACCGTCTTCCCATCCCTGCCAGGATCCCTTCCAGAGGTACAGTCTCATGGAAGACAATCTGGCATCAAGTTTGCATCAGGTAGACATTTAATCAACATTCATTTCCAGAAGCACTTGTTTCATTAATGCCTTTTGATTCTCACCTTATGTGGCCCTGCAGAAAGGCTTTCACAAATGGGCGATTATTGACCCACGTGGGTTCATGCAGTCAGCCACGGGACATAGGAAAGGCACGTGGAGTCATCCCACATGCCACTATGAACTGGCTCATGGAACATGAACTGTTTGGAATGTTTGCAAGAACTGAGTGTCACTTCAGTAGTGTCTTAGTATAGTGATTTTTTTTTTAAGGTCAGTAGAATATGAAGAAGTGTCCTCTTTAGACTCAATCCTTTAAAACCCCTGTTTGGAAGATTCAGTTATTAGTCCTCATTAGAATTTAACAAAGGTTAAGTAAAATCAGATAGACAGCCCTTAGTGATTTTATTATCTAAACAGATAAAATACTAATTTACTCACAAGAGCTTTTAGTGTTTTTCCTAGAGTAGGATATTTTAGATTGTTTAAAAAGTTTCAGTTTTGCTCTAAGGACTAAGGAAAGCGTGCAAGCTTGAAACATGTCAATACAGTGTTTGGATTTTTCATGAAAACTGTAACCTACATAAATGAATGTTTTCAAACTAATGTGGCTTTGTGTAACAGATTCACAGTTAAATGTCCTCAAGTAGAAAGTAGTTTCACAAATAGTACACCTCCAAAGAATAAAAACATTTTGAGGACATATGTTGATTTATGCTTTAGTGTCCAATTTACCTTTCTATCTATTTTGGATAAAGTCAGGATCACTTGGCTTCCCTAAGGCATACGGACTGCAGAAAGGGGTGATGTGGAACCACTGGATCGGCCCAGAGACGGAGCAGAAGGAAAAGGAGAGCACAGCCAGGTTCCTTCAGAAACGCATTTAGGAAAATAACTCAAATGAAAATAAGCCTGAGGAAGTCAGTCAGCATGAGGACTCTAGCCCCATCTGATTTCTAAAGGAGAATGGAAGTCATGAAAGCAGTGGTCTTTTTCTGCTAGGTCCTCTGCTGTTCTTAAATAAGTACAAAGCGCAGCTGTATGAAATGCCGGTGGACCTAGGGTGGGCTCCCTCTGCTGGCCTGTCCATGGCATCCAGGCCACACGTGCATTACCAAAGGCTGATTGAGCTTTGTGCTCTGTCCAGTATTGATTCTTAAATGGCCCAGTAAGGTGGGGATGTTCACTTCATAGGGTGAGTTAGAACAACATACATTTAATTGTTTTCAGAGCTTAAATTAAGTGATTATTACATAACAGCTAAATATGAATATAAGATACATTCTAGAACTTTCCTGAACCTCAGATTTGTGAACTCCAATATAACTTGTATATTTCCTCATGAGCTGAATGCACTCTGGTCTCAGTAAGCACTGACTCTCTCAATTAGTGGCTGGCTCTCTTTGGGTAGCCATCACGCACTGTTTTTATCACTGGGCCATGTTGCTTCCTCAGCTAACAGGTGAGGACTTAGTCTAAGACCACACCACCACTCAGGAACAAGGGGACCGCTGTGTGAGGGGCACCTGTCCCTTCAGGGGTCTTGATCTTCAGTCAGCCCTCTCTTCCCCACCTAGCCCCCTGCCCCCAAATGCTGAGTGAGAGCTCTGCCTGCTGCCTTATGATGTATTAATTATTGATTGCATGGTAATTATTAATTTTTTTAATTTTTTATTTAAGTATTATTGATATACACTCTTATGAAGGTTTCACATGAAAAAACAATGTGGTGACTACTTTTATCCACACCCATACCCCAATGCAGTCACTGTCCATCACTGTAGTAAGATGCCACAGATTCACTGTTTGCCTTCTCTGTGCTACACTGTTTTCCCCGTGACCCCACACACCATGTGTACTAAACATAATACCCCTCAATCCCCTTTTCCCTCCCTCTCCACCTGTTCTCCCACCCTCACACCTCCCCTTTGGTAACCACTAGTCCCTTCCTGGAGTCTGTGAGTCTGCTGCTGTTTTGTTCCTTCAATTTTGCTGCACTGTTATACTCCACAAATGAGGGAAATCATTTGGCACTTGTTTTCTCCGCCTGGCTTATTTCACTGAGCATATCCTCCAGCTCCGTCCATGTTGTTGCAAATGGTAGAATTTGTTTCTTTCTTACAGCTGAATAGTATTCCATTCTGTATATGTACCACCTCTTCTTTATCCAGTCATCTACTGATGAACACTTAGGTTGCTTCCATATCTTGCCTATTGTAAATAGTGCTGTGATAAACATAGGGGTGCATATATCTTTTTGAACCAGAGAAGTTGTATTCTTTGGGTAAATCCCAAGGAGTGGGATTCCCAGGTCAAATGGTATTTCTATTTTTAGTTTTTTGAGGAACCTCCATACTGCTTACCACAATGGTTGAACTAGCTTACATTCCCACCAGCAGTGTAGGAGGGTTCCCCTTTCTCCGCATCCATGCCAGCATTTGTTTTTCTTAGTCTTTTGGATGCTGGCATCCTTACTGGTGTGAGGTGATATCTCATTGTGGTTTTAATTTGCATTTCCCTGATGATTAGTGATATGGAGCATCTTTTCATGTGTCTGTTGGCCATCTGAATTTCTTCTTTGGGGAATTGTCTCTTCATATCCTCTGCCCATTTTTTAATCAGGTTATTTGCTTTTTGGGTGTTGAGGTGTGTGAGTTCTTTATATATTTTGGATGTTAATCCCTTGTTGGATATGTCATTTACAAATATATTCTCCCATACTGTAGGATGCCTTTATGCTCTATTCATGGTGTCCTTTGCCATACAGAAGCTTTTAAGTTTGATGTAGTCCCATGTGTTCATTTTTGCTTTTGTTTCCCTTGCTCAAGGAGATGTGTTCAGGAAGAAGTTGCTCATGCTTATATTCAGGAGATTTTTGCCTATGTTCTCTTCTAAGAGTTTTATGGTTTCATGACTTACATTCACGTCTTTGATCCATTTTGAGTTTACCTTTGTGTATGGGGTTAAACAATAATCCGGTTTCATTGTCTTGTATGTAACTGTCCAGTTTTGCCAACACCAGCTGTTGAAGAGGCTGTCATTTCCTCATTGTATGTCCATGGCTACTTTATCATATATTAATTGACCATATATGGTTGGGTTTGTATCAGGGCTCTTGAGTCTGTTCCATTGGTCTATAGGTACATTCTTGTGCCAGTACGAAATTGTCTTGATTACTGTGGCTTTGTAGAAGAGCTTGAAGTTGGGGAGTGTAATCCCCCCAGCTTTATTCTTCCTTCTCAGGATTACTTTGGCTATTTGGGGTCTTTTGTGGCTCCATATGAATTTTAGAACTATTTGCTCTAGTTCATAGAAGAATGCTGTTGGTATTTTGATAGTAATTCATTAAATCTGTAGATTGCTTTAGGCAGGGTGGCCATTTTAACAATATTAATTCTTTCTATCCATGAGCATGGGATGAGTTTCCATTTATTGGTATCTTCTTTAATTTCTCTCATCAGTGTATTGTAGTTTTCAGAGTATAGGTCTTTCACTTCCTTGGTTAGGTTTATTCCTAGGTATTTTATTCTTTTTGATGCAATTGTGAATGGAATTATTTTCCTGATTTCTCTTTCTGCTAGTTCATTGTTATTATATATGAGGAATGCCATAGATTTCTGTGTATTAATTTTGTATCCTGCAACTTTGCTAAATTCACATATTAGATCTAATAGTTTTGGAGTGGATTCTTTAAGGTTTTTTTATGTACAATATCATGTCATCTGCAAACAAGGACCGTTTAACTTCTTCCTTGCCAATCTGGATGCCTTTTATTTCTTTGTGTTGTCTGATTGCTGTGGCTAGGACCTCCAGTACTATGTTGAATAGAAGTGGGGAGAGTGGGCATCCTTGTCTTGTTCCCTATCTTAAAGGAAAAGCTTTCAACTTCTCACTGTTAAGTATAATGTTGGCTGTGTGTTTGTCATATATGGCCTTTGTTACATTGAGGTACTTGCCCTCTATACCAATTTTGTTGAGAGTTTTTATCATGAATGGATGTTGAATTTTGTCAAATGCTTTTGGAGATAATCATGTAGTTTTTCTCCTTTTTGTTGACGTGGTGGATGATGTTGATGGATTTTCGAATGTTGTACCATCCTTGCATCCCTGGAATAAATCCTATTTGATCACAATGGATGATCTTTTTGATGTATTTTTGAATTTGGTTTGCTAATATATTTTTTTCAATTTTCCCTTTTTATTTATTTATTTTTTTAATAATTTATTTTGGATCATTAATCTACAATTACATGTGCAATATTATGATTATTAAACTATCCCCTTCATCAGGTCCCCCCCCACCAACCCCATTACAGTCACTGTCCATCAGCGTAGTGAGATGCTATAGAATCACTACTTGTCTTCTCTGAGTTGTACAGCCCTCCCCGTGCCCCCCCAACATTACGTCTGCTAATCGTAATGCCCCTTTTTCCCTCTTATCCCTCCCTTCCAACCCATTTTCCCCAGTCCCTTTCCCTTTGGTAACTATTAGTCCGTTCTTGGGTTCTGTGAGTCTGCGGCTGTTTTGTCCCTTCAGTTTTTTTCTTTGTTCTTATACTCCACATATGAGTGAAATCATTTGATACTTTTCTTTTTTGGCTTGGCTTATTTCACTGAGCATAATACCCTCTAGCTCCATCCATGTTGTTGCAAATGACAGGATTTGTTTTCTTCATATGGCTGTATAATATTCCATTGTGTATATGTACCACATCTTCTTTATCCATTCATCTACTGATGGACACTTAGGTTGCTTCCATTTCTTGGCTATTGTAAATAGTGCTGTGATAAACATAGGGGTGCATCTGTCTTTTTCAAATTGGGCTGCTGCATTCTTAGGGTAAATTCCTAGGAGTGGAATTCCTGGGTCAAATGGTATTTCTATTTTGAGTTTTTTGAGGAACCTCCATACTGCTTTCCACAATGGTTGAACTAATTTGCAGTCCCACCAGCAGTGTAGGAGGGTTCCCTTTTCTCCACATCCTTGCCAACATTTGTTGTTGTTTGTGTTTTGGATGTTGGCCATCCTCACTGGTGTGAGGTGATATTGTGGTTTTAATGTGCATTTCTCTGATGATTAGTGATGTGGAGCATCTTTTCATGTGCCTGTTGGCCATCTGAATTTCTTCTTTAGAGAAGTGTCTATTCTTGTTCTCTGCCCATTTCTTAATTGGATTATTTGCTTTTTGTTTGTTAAGGTGCATGAGTTCTTTATATATTTTAGATGTCAACCCCTTATTGGATACGTCATTTATGAATATATTCTCCCATACTGTAGAATGTCTTTTTGTTCTACTGATGGTGTCCTTTGCTGTACAGAAGCTTTTCAGCTTGATATAGTCCCACTTGTTCATTTTTGCTTTTGTTTCCCTTGCCTGGGGAGATATGTTCATGAAGAAGTCGCTCATGTTTATGTCCATGAGATTTTTGCCTATTTTTTTTCCTAAGAGTTTTATGGTTTCATGACTTACATTCAGGTGTTTGATCCACCTTGAATTTACCTTTGTGTATGGGGTTAGACAGTAGTCCAGTTTCATTCTCTTACATGTAGCTGTCCAGTTTTTCCAACACCAGCTGCTGAAGAGGCTGTAATATCCCCATTGTATATCCAAGGCTCCTTTATCAAATATTAATTGTCTGTATATGTTTGGGTTAATATTTGGATTTTCTATTCTGTTCCAGTGGTCTGTGGGTCTGTTTCTGTGCCAATACCAAATTGTCTTGATTACTGTGGCTTTGTAGCCGAGCTTGAAGTCAGGGAATGTAATTCCCCCTGTTTTATTCCTCCTTCTCAGGATTGCTTTGGCTATTCGGGGTCTTCTGTGGTTCCATATGAATTTTAGAATTATTTGTTCCAGTTCATTGAAGAAAGCTGTTGGTAGTTTGATAGAGATTGCATTGAATCTGTAGATTGCTTTAGGTAGTATAGCCATTTTGACAATATTTATTCTTCCTAGCCAAGAGCATGGGATGCATTTCCATTTGTTAGTGTCCTCTTTAATTTCTCTTAGGAGTGTCTTGTAGTTTTCAGAGTACAGGTCTTTCACTTCCTTCGTTAGGTTTATTCCTAGGTATTTTATTCTTTTTGATGCAATTGTGAATGGAATTGTTTTTCTGATTTCTCTTTCTGTTAGTTCATCATTAGTGTATAGGAAAGCAACAGATTTCTGTGTGTTAATTTTGTGTCCTGCAACTTTGCTGAATTCAGGTATTAGTTCTAGTAGTTTTGGAGTGGAGTCTTTAGGGTTTTTTATGTACAGTATCATGTCATCTGCAAATAGTGACAATTTGACTTCTTTATCAATCTGGATGCCTTGTATTTCTTTGTTTTGTCTGACTGCCGTAGCTAGGACCTCCAGTACTATGTTGAATAACAGTGGAGAGAGTGGGCATCTCTGTCTTGTTCCCGATCTTAGATGAAAAGCTTTCAGCATCTCGCTGTTAAGTATGATGTTAGCTGTGGGTTTGTCATATATAGCCTTTATGATGTTGTGGTACTTGCCGTCTATACCCATTTTGTTGAGAGTTTTAATCAGGAATGGATGCTGAATTTTGTCAAATGCTTTTTCAGCATCTATGGAGATGATCATGTGGTTTTTGTTCTTTTTATTGATGTCGTGGATGATGTTGATGGATTTTCGAATGTTGTACCATCCTTGCATCCCTGGGATGAATCCCACTTGATGATGGTGTATGATCCTCTTCATGTATTTTTGGATTCGGTTTGCTAATATTTTGTTGAGTATTTTTGCATCTACGTTCATCAGGGATATTGATATGTAATTTTCTTTTTTGGTGAGGTCTTTGCCAGGTTTTAGTATTAGAGTGATGCTGGCTTCATAGAATGAATTTGGAAGTATTCCCTTCTCTTCTATTTTTTGAAAAACTCTAAGGAGAATGGGTGTTATTTCTTCTCTATATGTCTGGTAGAATTCAGAGGTGAATCCATCTGGTCCGAGGGTTTTGTTCTTGGGTACTTTTTTGATTACTGATTCAATTTCATTGCTGGTAATTGGTCTGTTTAGTTTTTCTGTTTCCTGCTTGGTCAGCCTTGGAAGGTTGTATTTTTCTAAGAAGTCTTCCCTTCTATGTTTTCCAGCTTGTTAGCATATAGATTCTCATAATATTCTCTTATAATTCTTTGTATTTCAATGGGGTCCGTCGTTATTTTTCCTTTCTCATTTCTGATTGTGTTTATGTGTGTAGATTCTCTTTTCCTCTAATGAATCTGGCTATGTGTTTATCTATTTTGTTTATTTTTTCAAAGAACCAGCTCTTGGTTTTATTGATTTTTTTCTATTGTTTTATTCTTCTCAATTTTATTTATTTCTTCTCTGATCTTTATTATGTCCCTCCTTCTGGTGACTTTGGGCCTCATTTGTTCTTCTTTTTCCAATTTCAGTAATTGTGTCTTTAGACTATTCATTTGGAAATAAATGTTTTTCCTTCTTTAAATAGGCCTGGATTGCAATACACTTTCCTCTTAGAACTGCCTTTGCTGCGTCCAGTTTGCTAATATTTTGTTGAGTATTTTTGCATCTATGTTCATCAGGGATATTGGTCTGTAATTTTCTTTTTTTGTGGTGTCCTTTCCTGCCTTTGGTATTAGAGTGATGCTGGCCTCATAGACTGAGTTTGGAAGTATTCCCTCTTCTTCTACTCTTTGGGAAACTTTAAGGAGTGTGATGGGTATTAGGTCTTCACTAAATGTTTGATAAAATTCAGCGGCAAAGCCATCTCTTCCCCGGGTTTTGTTCTTAGGTAGTTTTTTGATTACCAGTTCAATTTCGTTGCTAGTAAGTAATTGGTCTGTTGAGATTTTCTGTTTCCTTCTGGGTCAGCCTTGGAAGGTTGTATTTTTCTAGAAAGCTGTCCATTTCTTCTAGGTTATCCAGTTCGGTACCATATAATTTTTCATAGTATTCTCTAATAATTTTTTGTATTTCTGTGGTGTCTCTAGTGATTTTTCCTTTCTCATTCCTGATTCTGTTTATGTGTGTAGACTCTTTTTTTCTTGATAAGTCTGGCTAAGGGTTTATGTATTTTGTTTATTTTCTCGAAGAAACAGCTCCTGGTTTCATTGATTCTACTGTTTTATTCTCAATATTATTTATTCATGCTCTAATCTTTATTATGTCCCTCCTTCTACTAATTTTGGGCCTTGTTTGTTCTTCTTTTTTAGTTGTTTTAATTGGGAGTTTGGACTGTTCATATGGGATTGTTCTTTTTTCCTGAGATGGGCCTGTATTGCAATATACTTTCCTCTTAGCATGGCCTTCTCTGCATCCCACAGATTTTGCGGTGTTGAATTATTGTTGTCATTTGTCTCCGTATATTGCTTGATCTCTGTTTTTATTTGGTCATTGATCCATTGATTATTTAGGAGCATGTTGTGAAGCCTCCATGTGTTTGTGGGATTTTTCATTTTCTTTGTGTAATTTATTTCTAGTTTCATACCTTTGTGGTCTGAGAAACTGGTTGGTACAATTTCAATCTTATTGAATTTACCGAGGCTCTTTTTGTTGCCTAGTACATGATCTATTCTTGAAAATGTTCCATGTGTACTTGAGAAGAATGTGTATTCTGCTGCTTCTGGGTGTAGAGTTCTGTAGGTGTCTTTTAGGTCCATCTGTTCTAATGTGTTGTTCAGTGCTTCGTCTCCTTACTTATTTTCTGTCTAGTTAATCTGTCCTTTGAAGTGAGTGGAGTGTTGAAGTCTCCTAGAATGAATCCATTGCATTCTATTTCCCCTTTGAATCCTGGTAGTATTTGTTTCACATGTGTAGGTGCTCCGGTGTTGGGTGCATAGGTATTTCTAATGGTTATATCTTATTGTTGGATTGACCCCTTTATCATTATGTAATGTCTTTCTTTTACTCTTGTTACTTTCTTTGTTTTGAGGTCTATTTTGTGTGATACAAGTACTGCAACTCCTGCTCTTTTCTCCCTATTAGTTGCACAAAATATCTTTTTCCATCCCTTCACTTTTAGTCTGTGTATGTCTTTGGGTTTAAAGTGTGTCTCTTGTAGGCAGCATATAGATGGTCTTGTTTTTTATCCATTCGGTGACTCCATGTCTCTTGATTGGTGCATTTAGACTATTTACATTTAGGGTGATTATTGATAGGTATGTACTTATTGGCATTGCAGGCTTTAGATTCGGGGTTCCCAAAGGTAACCACTATCTAAGAGTCTAACTTAAATCACTAATATGCTATTACAAACACAGTCTAAAGGCTTTTTTTTTCTCCTCCTTTTTCTTCGTCCTCCATTCTTTATATATTAGGTATCGTATTCTGTACTCTTTGTCTATCCCTTGATTGACTTTGGGAATAGTTGATTTAATTTTGCATTTGCTTAGAATTAACTGTTCTACTTTCTGTGCTGTGGTTTTTTTACCTCTGGTGACAGCTATTAAACCTTAGGAGCACTTCCATCTATAGCAGTCCCTCCAAAATACACTGTAGAGATGGTTTGTAGGAGTTAATTCTCTCAGCTTTTGCTTATCTGGAAATTGCTTAATTCCTCCTTCAAATTTAAATGATATCCTTGCCGGATAAAGTATTCTTGGTTCAAGGCCCTTCTCCTTCATTGCATTAAATACATCATGCCACTCCCTTCTGGCCTGTAAGGTTTCTGCTGAGAAGTCTGATGATAGCCTGATGGGCTTTCCTTTGTATGTAATCTTTTTTCTCTCTCTGGCTGCTTTTATGTGTGTTAATGATTTTTATTTTGATATCCCTTTCAGGCAGATTCATGAGGTTGATTTCATTTGAATTTTTCTCAGGGGTGGTATTCATAATTTTAGTTTGAACCAGTTTCCTTTGGCATTTCATGTCTGTATATGGCACCCTCTAGTGCCCAGAAGCTCTACTCTCTGGAGCTCCTCCGTCCCTGAAGCAATGTCGGGGGTCGCAGGGGAGCGGTGTTGGTGCCTGTGGGGAGGAAAGAGCTGTTTCCTGCTTCCTGGCTGCTATGTCTGTCTCCACTGCCTGAACCAGTGGGCCGAACACAGAGGCATAAAAGCCTCTGTGCTTTGCGTTTGTAGTTGCTGTAGACAGGGCTTCCCTCTGGCTGGCCTAACGCCAGCGTAGGATTTGCCGGTTTACGAGCTTGGTGGGGCTTACCAGGAGAAAGGCTCAGTAGGCTGCGTACAGAGGGGGTCTTTGGACCTCTGTAGCTATCCAGGGAGCTGGAGCTACTGAAGATTGAGAAAGTCCCCAACCTGCTGGGCAGTGTGTACCTGGACAATTTTGTCTACCTGTCCTTTCTCCTGAGCAGTAAGCTCTGCAATCCTTGCCCCTTTAGCAGCCCTCTTGCTGTTATGAAGTCTCTCAGCTGCCCACCTTTCTTTTGTCCCAGAGCAGCCAGATATGGATCCCTGCTTTCCACAAGCAGCTGGAATCTCAGTCTCTCCAGGTATTCTGCCTGTCTTAGCTTTCCAACCCCCTAATTACAAAAGTACCATGAAAACACCATGAAATGTAGGTTTGTGCTCCCAGATCAGATCTCTGGAGTTAGATATTCAGCAGTCCCAGGCCTCCACTCCCTCCCCGCACTGTTTTTCTTCCTCCCTCCTGTGAGCTGGGGTAGGGGAAGGGCTTGGGTCCCGCCGGGCCACAGCTTTGGTATGTTACACTGTTCCATGAGGTTTATTCTTTTCTCCAGGTGTATGCAGTTTGGCGCAGTCCTCTTTCCTGTTGCTCTTTCAGGGTTAGTTGTATTAATTATATTTCCATATTATATGCGGTTTTAGGAGGAAGCCTCTGTCTCACCTCTCACACTGCTGTCTTTAATCCAGAATCCATTAATTTTTGATTCAGCACTTTTGTCCTTTTAATATCTGACCACAGGATTAATATTTGACAGCTCCAATCCTGATCTATAGCAGCACCTTTCTCCTCCCCATGCAGGCCCTGCCCGCTGACTGCACCAGGTCAGGTTTGGGTCAGTCTCCAACCTCCCTCCCCATCGCAGCCTGCTCCTTCTCATGCCGAGCTCCCGCCTGTGTCCTTGCTTCCAGGAGCAAGGCACTGGGCAGGTCTCGTCTCATTATTGCTATTGCAAAAGCACCTGTCCTTCCTCTCTCGTCTGCCTGTCTGGCCCCCTCAGAACCCTCATGTGACCTCTCTAAAGCCTGCTGCATGTGATGGCCTTGGTCCAGGCCACCCTCAGCTCTCTTGTCCCAGCTTGTGGCCTGAAGGGTAAAGGAACCAGGGCTCTGTGGCCTTTCTGCTTTTGTCTCAATCTTCCCATATCTGTGCTCTGCCCTTTCTGCTTCTCACCTTGGGGGCCCCCCCCATGCCCTTGCCCTCTGTCCCCCTTCTTCTGGTAGATTCTTGTTGTTATGGTTTTGTTCTGTCTTCTTGTGTCCTTTGCCTCATGGGACGGAGAACCCTAGGCAAAGGTATCTGAGGCTTGTGTTGGGGGCACAGGAGAGGCAATGAGGCACCATGTGCTGAAATATTTGTGAGCTCATTTCGTGAGTGCACCTGGTGAGGCCAGATGGGCAGTTGCTGAGCTTGTTTTCAGATTCAGGGGTTGCTTCTCAAGCTTGCATGAGCTTGGGCAAGCTGCTCAACTCCTCCAGGCCTTTGTCCTTGGCTTTTAAACCAGGTTCATAGTCACCACTTTATATTGTTTTATAAGGAATAAGCAAAATAGAACTAACAAATAACATTCACTGAGCATTTCCCATGTGCTCGGCTCTGTTACAGAGCAGATAATAACTAATTAAGCCCTCGCACCCGCCCTACAGGTGGCACCATTGCCCACCCTGTGTTAGAGCTGTAGAAACCAAGGAGTAGAAAGCCAGAGCTGCCTCCAGGGCCAGAGTGGCAGGAACCAGGCGGGAGTCAGTATGTTGTCTTCTGCGAGTGCCCTCCCTGCCGGTTCCAAGCTTGTAGCCTTGGGTGTTGTGGTGGGGGGCGGGGGGTCTTGCAATCTGCGCCCTAACTAAGCTTCTTGTGGGTTAAGTGGGTGTCATATAGGGCTCTCAGGGGAGCACGGTACTGAATTAGATGACTTGCAAAGTGCTGGGCTCAGTTGGGTTGCTGTGTAACTAAAAAGTGACAGCTCTGAAAACACAGACAAAAGAAGTAGATTTTATTCGAGTGTGTTGGGTTACAAATAAGAGAAACTAACTCAGACTAGCTTTAGCACAACTATGGGGGGGAGGAATGTCTTTCAGAGCTCCTGGCAGGAAGATCAAGTCACGCACAGCTGCCCAGCCCCCAGCCCACAACCCAGGTCCCATCTCTGTCTCCTTCCCTGGCTCCCTCCCCCATCTCTGAGTGTGCTGGGTTATATCCCTCATAGTGTATTAACCAGGCCCCTCCCAGAAACGGAACCAACAGGATGTGCTTTTATATGTATATTGGTGGGAGGAGTTTATTTTAGGAATTGGCTTCCATGACTGGAGTTACAAGCCCCAAATTGGCGGGTGGGTGGGCAGGCTAGAGACACAGGGAAGAGTTGCAGTTCAAGTGTGGAGGCAGAATTTCCTCTTCCTCTGCAGACCTCAGTCTGTTCTCCCAAAGTCCTTCAACTGATTGGAATTGAGTGAGGCCCACCCACATTATGGAGGGCAATCTGCTTTACTCAAAATCTACTGAAGTAAATGTTAACCTTATCTGAAAAATGCCTTCAGAGAAGCATATAGAATCATGTTTGACCAAATTCCTGGTTGCTGTGTCCCAGCCAGATTGACATAAAATTTCTCATCAGGGTCTCAATGCATCTCTTTCTGTTCTTTTGTGTCATTGTCTCTCGCTTTCTCTGCACCTGCCTCAGGCCTTTTGAGAAGCCAGGCTTCCTCAGGCCAGTCACAGGAAGCAGAGGGCACCTGAAGGCCTGCAGTAGATGTGCCCTCTGCAGCAGCTGCCTGTGCGCCTGTCTGCCATGGCTTCAGCCCTCCTGGTGGCCTGTGCTAGCCGAGGCTGCTGTCCACATTGGGTCTCTGTTTCACAGCAGAGGGCACCTGGAGGCCTGCAGTAGATGTGCCCTCTGCAGCAGCTGCCTGTGCGCCTGTCTGCCATGGCTTCAGCCCTCCTGGTGGCCTGTGCTAGCCGAGGCTGCTGTCCACATTGGGTCTCTGTTTCACTTGTAGGATTTTAGGGAAAGGAGAGGTCCCGATACTTGCCTAATTGGAATGTCCACCTGTGATCTGTCCCGCTGAGGCTGGGGCAGTGGGGTCCTGACATGCCACCATGGCCGTGGGTGCCCACCCACACTGGTGGGGATGTGAGCTGAGCAGATGCCCTGAAGGTGTCTTCTGAACAGACAGGTGGAAAATGTAGTTGGGCTATAATTACTGAATTGCTTCTGGAATATCAACAAATATGAATAAATGTAATACATATGGTTCCTTATAGAAACTTGTACTTATCTCCAGTATGCTTCTGTGCCTCACACAATATTTTTAAATGCTCTGAGTATCGGGACCTGATCACCAAGATGCCCATTTGACTGTGACCCCTCACCGCTGCTAAAGTCTCTCTTGCTTTTGCCTTCTAATGCCCAGAGGATGACGTGGACCTGGAGGCCCTGGTGAGCGACATGAATGCATCCTTGGAGAGTCCATACTCAGCCTGTACTGCGCAGTCAGAGACGGCACCCCTCCTCCAGAACGGCCCGCATGCCCGCAGCCAGCCGCTACCCTCAGGAACAAGGTCCCTGCAGCCGCAGGTGTCCCCGAAGCAGAAGGTGCAGCGTTCTCAGCCCATGCACATCCTCGCTGTCAGGTGGGACCTGGGGCCTCAAGGGCCTCACCTCTGAGAGCAAGCGAGTGCTGTCAGTCATGACACTGCTCTCTGCTGAGCACATTGTTCCTTTCCTCTGTCCTGCATGGCAGCACCCGGGGGCTGTAGTCCCCTTCAGTTCAGATAACTTCCACTGAGCACCTGTTTGGTGCCTAGCCCCCTGCCAGGGAAACGACATGCAGGAAAACCATCAGAGGACAATGCTCTGGAAAAAAGGAGAGAATGGCCAGGCAGTTGATGGAGGGCTCCAAGGCCCACTGCCCAGAGCAGGGTCCAGGGACCAAGAGGGGCTTGTCAGAAACGTGCAGCCTGGGACATCATATTCCCCAGGGCCTAAGAGGAGACGCCATAGCCAGTGGAAGTCTAGCTACAGGGAGGGTTCTGGGAAGCAGAGGACAGTGCCTTGCTGGTGGTGGGTCCCTGAATTGGGCATTGAAGGTTGCATAGGAGCCCCAGGCTGGGGAGACTCTGTGAGTGGAAGAGATGGCCCCTGCTGTCACAAGTGACAGGATCTCCTTTTTGTGGCTGATAATTCCATTGTATCTGTATGTCATGTTCTCTTTACCCACCCCTCTGCCAATGGATAATGTGGTCGATATGCTAACTAAATAAGCCTGTCACAGAAGGACAGACAGTACTTGGTTCCACTTCCATGAAGAGTCTAAGATAGTCAAACTCTTGGAAGCAGAGAGTGGGAATGATGCTTTCAGGGGGCTGAGGGAGGGAATTGGAGGATGTTAGCCAAAGGGAAGCGATTCATTTCCACAAGATGAATGAGTCCTAGGGATCTGTGGGGTAGATTCCAGCCCACAGTCCTGCATTGTGTACTGAAATGTGCTCAGAGGAAGGTCTTAGAAGCATCTCTCTCACAAGCAACAACTATAATAATAAGTAGGGGGGAACATTTGGAGGTGGTGGGTGTGTGTGTGGCAAGGCTGTGGTCATGGGTCACAGTGTGTTCTTACTCTAAACTCTTCCAGGTGCCTGTTACACGTGCACAGCTTTTTGTGTGTCAGTCATACTTACAGAGTGGTTTAAAAAAAGACAATCCCAACAGGTGGGGGCCGGGTCTGGAAGGTCTTGGTGGGCCATTCTTAGGGGAGGGACAGGGAAAGGATTCAACCAGGCCAGTGAGGAGCTCCCATCTGGGCTTCGGCAAACATTTCTGCAGCCTGGGAGCGGAACGCGTGCTGGAGTGGAGCACGCCTGATTCGGAGGGTGCTTCTGGGACCAGCTTGGCGACAGCAGGGTCCTGACCTGGGATGGACGGATTCTGTAGGCCTGTGAGTTTTGGAGGACAGAGTGTTGCGCTGCCTCTGTCCTGCCTGGGGCGATGGGTGGTCAGAGGGGTCAGCGGTGGCAGTGGTTAGCCTCATGTTGAAGACCGTCTGAGGGGAGACCTTGGTGAGATCAGGTTGAGGAAGCCTCTGTGGCCCCTCCCAGGTCTGGGCTGGCCCTGGAGGGTTTCCGGGAGGGGATGGGGGCTTGAGGATGGCAGGTGGAGGCCTCTTGCCTCCCCCGGCTTTCCGTAGAGCGTGTGCCACATATTGGGCCTTGGTCAGGCTGGGGTTCTGGTGGTTCCTTCAACGCTGCATCTTCAGAGACCTCATTTGCTTTCATGGGTGGATGGGTCTGCTACACTCCCAGAAACTTCTGAGAGGCTCTTTCCAGCCTGACCGCGAGGTCTTCTGCAGCCAGGAAACCCTCCCACCCAAGGAAGCTTGCTCTGCTCAGGGAGGCAGAGTAAACCCGGAAGAGGGGTGGTGGACTGCCTCTCGGCACCCTGCCTCCTGCCCATTCCAGAGTGTGTCCCAGTTTGCTGTCTAGAGCATCACTTGAGAGGTGTTAGTGCCTGATGAGTTAAGTCTGGAGGAAACACTCCCTTCTTTATGAGCTTTTCTGGGTGTGGGGCCTGTTTGTCGCTGTTCATGGAGGCCTTCGGGAGGCCCTTGGGAAGATGGGAGGGCAGCCCACGGTGACAGTGACCAAGGCTGGGTTGGGGTGGAGGTGCCAGAAGGCCTGGCTTTCCGCCATTTAGTTGCCCCGGATCTATAAGCCTATGCTTCTGGCAGAATTGGGCCATGTGCCCAGGGGGTTCCATACCAAGTCCCTCAGGGATGCGGGGCTTTGCACCCCAGGGGAGCAGGCATCTCCCCTTCCCATGCAGCCTGGGCCTCACCTCTGCTCCTGTCACACAGGTAATATTGCTTCTTACCTTCAGGTGCATCTAAAAAAATGGGGTGACCAATAATAGGATACCCTGTTTATTTTGTAAGGCCATGTGCTGGGCACTTGCTGTGTGCATCTCTGTTGAGTCTCATTTATTAGCAGGTGTTATGGTCACAACAGTCCTATGAGGTGGGTGGTGTGGTGACCCTCGATGAGGGTGAGGAAATTGAGGCACTGGGGGGAGCGACTTGCCCACAGCTGGTGAGTGGGAAGCCCAGATGCAAACCCAGGCTGAGGGGCCCTGAGGGGCGTGACGCCATGAACCCTTTGCTGGTGTGGGGCCACAGAGCAGGGCCCACAGCACACATGGAGACTTCCTGAGATTGTCACACATTCTGAAGAGAGCTCAGAGGGAGGCAGGTGCGGAGCAGAAGCTGAGGAGGTGGGAAGGGCTTCCTGGTTCCAGTTGCTGGTCCCTGTGGACCCTGGAGGGAAGGAGTGGCTGTGGTGGGAGGAGGAGGGTGGCTAACCTGGATGCCAAGGGCAGCATGGCCCTGCGCTCTTGTCCTGTCCCGGTTCCCAGCTGCCTGCCTTGAGTCCCCCTTTCCATGTCCCCTTTTGTAATTGTGAGGGGGAGCATCTGCTGGCTGTTCACATCTTGAATGTTTTTTTTCAACTTTGTGTAATGACCTTCAGTTTTGGGCAGTGTTTGTGAACTGCTATAAAGTCAGCATGGGGCTGTTTTTTTCAATTAAAAATTTTTTTATTGAGGTGAAATTCACATAACATGAAACTAACCACCCACAGTGCACAATTCAGAGGCATTTGGGACCTTCCCAGTTTTTGCAGCCACCACATCTGTTTAGTTCTGGAACACTTCGGTCACTCGGGAGGAAACCCCCCGCCTCCTCGGCAGTGTCTGCCCCTCCGCCCTCCCCAGCCGACCCTCACAGCCACCAGTCTCCCTTCTGTTGCTGTGGATTTAGCTGTTCTTAGTGTTTCATAAAAATGGAATCGTACAGTATGTGACCTTCTATGCCTGGCCTCTTTCATGTAGCATAATGTTTTACTTTTGTTTTAAATAAAGACTGTTTTTAAGAACAGTTTTAGGTTCACAGCAAAATTGAGAGCAAGGTACAGAGATGGCCCACACATCCCGTGGCCCATGCATGCACAGCCTTCCCTCCCCAGTGGGGCAGTTGTTACAGTCGATGAACCTACATTGGCATGTTGTCATTGTCAAGTCCGCAGTTTACTTTAGGGCTCACCCTTGGTGTTGTGTACTCTGTGGGTTTGAACAAGTGTACAATGACATGATTCTATCATAATATCACACAGAATATTTTCACTGTCCTAAAAGACAGGACTTTCTTAAGTGCTCAAGATAGCATATTAAAGAGAGAAGCTTTTGTGAACAGTTGGATATCAGAATATCAGCATCTTGCTCTGTAAGTCAAAACAAAAGAAAACTCATTCTTCAGTCGTTTAGTGGTCATTTGGGGGCAGGAATATACTGAAGTGGGCATGGCCACATCCAGTCTCTTGCTTTGTAGGACAACAGACAGATGTGTCATTTGAAAACTTTTCCATGATGGAAGCTGTTATGTGGGATTTGTTAACAGTTAAAAATAAGCATGTTTTCAAGCCACTTCCCACTATAGTAAGGGCTTTCTTACTTTCACAGCACTGAGTCCTTCAGGCCACGCGGGGTGCTTCCGATATAAATCAGCGCTCCTCTGCCTGGTCCCCATGCAGTGGCTGGGCAGGCCTCCTTTAGAATCTGGGTGAACAGTAAAAAGAGAACATATGAAATGGTCACAGTGTGCATTTCTCTGGTGGCAAATTTCCTAAGAAGGCTAATGGATCATTGAGTCCAACTGTAAAATTAGTCAAAAAATTACTTGAAGACACAGCCCACATGAGAGCTTTTGAGGAGTGTGTCAACAAGAAAGACCGGGAATGCTGAGTGGCAGCAGCGTCCCATCTGCAACTTGGGGTTTGTTCCCCTCCTGCAGGTGGGCATCTGTCCATTGCGCAGTGTAGCCCTTGGGCAGGCAGAGTGGCTCTGCTCACAGAAAGCCCAGGCAATGTGGGCAGGAGGCCGCCAGCAGGACCCTGGAGAAAGGAAACATTGTTTCTGCTTTGACTTTGAACTTGATTTATCTGCCATTTTTTATATTGTCTCTGATTAGTCATCCTATGTGTGTTTTGCTTAGTTGTATGGCAAGTGAGTTTTGCCTTCTTGAGAGGAAGGAGATGGCCCTGGAGAAATGCCAGAGAGAGAGGGCACCATGGGCAGGCTCAGCGATGGCTCTCAGTGGAGTGAGGAGGGTGGGGAGGATGTTCCGAGGGGACATAAATACAGGCTTTTGTGCTCCACAGAGGATAGCTATGTGGGACACTTATTTCCGATTAATTAAGTATTTTCAACAACCTTTTTGTATAAATAAGCACTTATTCTATAATTCTGATGAGGACACATGGAGCCTCTTCTGGTATTTTCATGTAGTCAGAGAAGTGTTCACTTCAAAGTCATTGAAAATAGTTGTTCTCATGAAAATGCTCTTACCACAAAACCTCTTTACACCTCAGGTGTTTGCTGAATAAAGTTGACAGGGTATTGGGAGAAAATGCCTCATACATGTCCTGCACTGAGCAGCATTTGCCATGTGAGTGTGCACAGAGCTTCTCCCACCTGGATGTGTGATGAGTGAGGTAACCTGTACCCTTAGGAGTCTGAGAAGAACAGCTTTTTAAAAAAACAAATTTGTGGTAAAACATGTAACATGAAACCTACCATCTCAGCCATTCTTAAGTGCACAGTGACACAGTGTGATGTGCAGCATGTGTGGTCAATGCCCAGAGCATTTTCATCCTGCACAACTGAACATCTGTCTCCACTGAACACTGATTCCCGACTCCCCCCGACTTTGTTTTACTCTGAATCTATGAGTTTGACAACTCCAGGGACCTCATAGAAGTGAAATCATACCGGGCCCGTCTTCTTGTGACTGGCTTATGTCACTCAGCACAGTGTCCTCAAGGTTCACTGGTGGTGTGGCAGGTTGCAGAGTGCTCTTCCGTGGCAAGGCTCAGTATTATCCCCCTGCCCTTATGTATGCGTTTTGTTTATCCATTCACACATCAGGACTCTTGGGTTGCTTCCACCTTTTGGCTGTTGAGCGGTCCTGCTGTAACAAGTGCACACCTATCGGAGTCCCTCCTTCAGTTCCTTTGGTTCTGTTCCCAGTAGTGGGACTGCAGGACCTTGTTGGGGGGATGGCAGCTTTTAACGAGTGGTTGTCTCTTTCCTCCCAGGCGCCTGCAGGAAGAAGACCAGCAGTTTAGAACCTCTTCTCTGCCGGCCATCCCCAACCCTTTCCCTGAGCTCTGTGGCCCGGGGAGCCCCCCTGTGCTCGCACGGAGCTCCTTACCTCCAAGCCAGGCCGCTGCGAAGCAGGTGAGCAGGCTGCTTGGCTGTGGGGTCAGGACAGACGAGGTGGCTCATTCCTTTGGGAAAAAGGGAGGGAGATGGTGAGATCTGTCCTCTTAGTTCTTCTCGACAACTATGCTTGTTACCTTGTGAGGCTTTTAAATTTATTGGCCAAAGTTCCATTTATTAAGTCAGGGATGTATCTGTTTTAGAAAGTCTCCTACCAAAGGTTAAGAAGTAGTAACAATTTGGTGCTTCTCTGAAAAAATGTCACCACTGCCTCATCTTCAATACCCAGTAATTCTGAAAAAATGAGGTGGTATTATTAAACTCTGGGCTTTCTTGGGTGCCAGTACTTCAGTGTAGTTGAAGAGTTTCCATTTTACATTTCTGACTTGGAATACGGTCTTTGTAAGGCAGAAGGATTTTCACGTGACCCAGAAGGTGACAACTACCTTTTTAAACTAATGGTTTCTACCTGAAGTAGGTGTTCAACACTGTTGTCCCCATGGGAAGACACAGAGGCACAGTTTCAGTAACTTGCCCAAGGTCAAAACATCAGCTGTCAACTCATCAGAGAAATGCACTGGCTAGGCCATCCCTCCAGACTGGCGGGGCTGGGCCAGGGTGGGTCGCAAGTGGAAGAGACCCCATCACTCTGTAGCGTGAGAGCAATGGTTTATGTACAGTAGTAATGACACTGAGCACAACAGCAGCTACATATCACAGGCATTGAATGATCTCGACATGCCAGGCCCCTTTAAGTGGTTTATGTTTGTTTATTTGTTCATGTATGCCTCAAAGCAACCATAAGAATTTGGAACAAAAGCTATTTCTATTCTGAAGTTGGGAAACAGGTCCAGCTGTACATGATGGAACTGGGCAGGATGCAGTGTGAGCTGTGGGGCCGAGTGGCGCCCAGTGTGGTTGGACCTGATGTCAGGCTGTAGAGCCTCTGATTTTAGCCACTGAGCTAAGTGCTTCCTAGGACCATCTTTCTTTTCAACAAGTGTATTTCAGAAGTCCCTTTGCCTTTTCCATTAGAATCACTCTCTCCTCATACTCCCTATGCACATTTCCACCTTGGCACCAACCCCTTTTCTCTGCATATCCGTCCACCCTGTGCCACCCAGGGCTGTGCTCTTGGGAGAGAGACGCTGCTCCTAATGCTCGCCAGCTCCCGAGCACTGCTCCTGCTCTGACCACGTGCCTCCAGAGCAGGCTGCGTGGTCCCGCCATCAACACTTAGAAGGTGCGTCCCTGTCCGGGAGTGTCTGGCTGGGCTGCGGCACTGTGTCACGTGCCTGCGGTATGCTGGGATGTCGGCCTCCCTGGTGACCTTCTGCTTCACGGCCACTGAGGTTGTTTACAACGTTACCCATCCTAAAATAAGACCAGGAAAATATTATCTGGCTCTCACAGCAGTTGGCAAGAAAAGGGGCCTCCACCCCCATGGACTGTCCGACTCCGTAAGCAGAATCAGGAAACCCTGGAACTCCGCCTGCTGTTTTTCTTGGGATTGGAGTGAGCTTCCCACAAGAACATTGCTTCGGCGTCTGTCTCTGTCCCAGATCCCTCCAGCCCGCCGGCACCATCAGGCACAGGAAGGATGCTCAGCCCTTGGCACTACTTGTAAACAGTCAGTGTTCTTCATTGTTTTTTAACTGGTCAAAGGGACACTTTCTTCAACGGCACCAGGTTCTGACTTCCGATCTCGTAAGGCACGTGTCTCATTAGGGCTGCTGTCAGTGATCTCCAAGTGGCCTCTGTTGTCCGCCCCATCTCTTGGACAGGAGTGGCCACTACGGGGCAGAGGAGTCAGGCCCCTTCTTTGCCAGTTGTCTGAGGAGAAGAGAAATTTGATTCTTTCTCCTTTGACACAAAGTCAGGAAGCTGCTGGGTCAGCATCCACTCGAGAGTTCTGAAGTGGCATAGAAAGATGCCTGCACTCAAGGTGTGCGGCCCACATACCCACCGTGTCCACAGAGAAGAGCTGGTCAGGTTGGGGGAGACAGTGGATCACCTCCTTGGAAGGAAGCTCGGCACGGTGAGCACACAAGAGGCCCCTTCTGCCTGCAAGTTAGAAGGGAAGAAGTGGAGGGAGAGTCACACAGCCAGGTGGGAGGAAAAAGCCATTTTTGCTGGAGGTACCATAGTCACAACACTCCAGATGCCCTCTTGAAGAGGCAGGGGCCTTACCAGACAGGGAAACCCTTTTCCAGGTTTCTTTTTCCAGAGCCCTTGGCGACTGCCCAGTGGGGCAGGAGTGGTCAGGTGTGGTGTCCTAGACCCCAGCTCCATAGAGCGACTGCTGTGATGCGGGCTTGGCTGCGTGCAGGCCGTCTGCTCACGGAGGCTTCCCGCCGCCGCATGGCACCATGTGGCAGGACAGCCCCTGTGGCTGTGGGCTGGCCGCTGTGGGTCTTGGTGAAGGGGAGAGAGAGAAAGCATTAGCAGGTGCTATTGAGGGAGGAGGCCCTGAGTGCCCCCCAGGGCAGCCCTGGGGAGTCCTCTGGGGTAGCCTCTGTACCTTCAGCGTCACCTCAGAGCCCTGCTGTGCGCCATGTAGTTACAGCAGGAACTCTGCTCCTGAGGGACTTAGTGATGAGCCATCCCAGGTGAAGGCAGATGGAGAAATTGGTGTCAGAGGGGTGACAGCAACGAACTGAAAGAACTCCTTCTTCTGCCAAGAAGGGTCGGAAATCTTTGGGGCCACCCTGAAGCCTTCGCGATGGGCGTATGGAGGGCGCAGATGGCTCTGGGCAGGCTCCAGTCTCCCACGCTGACCACCACCTTGTCCCTGCCTGAGCTGACTGTGGCTGGGTGGTGCTTGTGCGCCCTGAGAATTCGCATGCTGTGGCCCTGGGGGGGTCAGGCTGGCCTTGGGAAGGTGGGGAGGTTGAGGTGAGGTCATAGGGTGGGGTCCTCATGGTGAGATTAGCACCCTTATGAGACAAGCTGCCAGAGCTGCCCCACACGCCACATGAGGACTTGGCAAGAAGGTGGCTTCCAAGAGCCGGGAAGGAGTCCCTCCAGAACCCCACCCTGCTAGCACCCTGACTGCACACTCCCAGGCCCCAGACCTGTGAGGCACCAGTGTCGGTCCTTTGCCACTGGCCTGTGGTGCTGTGAGGGCCGCCAGAACCGACTGAGCCGTGGGAGCTGCTGAGTTTCTTACACGCATCCTGCTTCCCCAGCAAGGGAGCCTTAAGCTGCGTGCAGGTGAGTGGCTTGGCCCACTGGAAATCAGTGCTTGGAGAGGAGCCTCTGACAGCCCCGTTCTTCCCCCAGGCTTTGCCTGCCCCGTGTGGCCACACCTGGCTCTAACATCGAGGGGCTGCGCTATGGTGCCCTCCCCGAGTTCCTGGGGAGCCCAGCAGGTGAATGGGGTTCCACGCTGGCTTCTTCCCAGCCCGGCTGGGCACCATCTACCCTGTACCTGCTTCCATGCCTCCCATCCCTGACTGAGGCCAGCCCAGTGGCAAACTGCCCAATGATGCACTGGTGAGTCAGCAGCCTGGTGGAACCCCTGTCATCAAGTTGTGGGGGGCATCACATGCGTCTGGAGCCTGTGAACCGAGTGCACCTCCAAACCCTAGTGACAGTGACGTCTGGGCCTCTGACCAGGTCCTCCCAGAGTTCTGGTCGATAATCTTGTGAGGGGTTTTAAGGATGTCTGCCTGGGTTTTCTGCTTGTTTTATTGTGTTATGTTAAAACAGCAACTTTTGGTTTATTTGTTAATATTTTAAGCTAGTCTGTGAATTGTTTTTAGCTTAGTTTGTACTCTGTGGCTTCACCAGTGAAGTGCAGCATGCCCATGGACCCGTTCATTCACATATGGTAAAATGACATACTGGGTACGGTTCGTGTTGGAAGAAACACGCCCCTGTGCCCCATCAGCCTAGGAATGGAGACGATGCAGTTCTAAGTGGCATCTGTTAGTGACCACAGTCTTCCTGGGTTGTTAACACAGATCAGTGTGTCTTATCTGGGGGTTTCTGGGGCAGCGTGATGCCATCGGTTATGTAACGACACTTCATATATCTCCTGGTTTAATTAAGTTGTTGAACGGCATCTCCTCACATATTTATGCGAGATGCATATGCTTTCAAACTTCTGAGTGATAATATTCTTTCCCCTGGAGGGTAGTGAAATTAAATTAGTATCAGGAAAGTGAATTTTTGTGGTGAAAATCAACAAGGCATTTTGAACTGCTTTGTGACTCAGTTGGAGCAGACAGGCTGTCATGTGGGTAAGGATAATTATTGTAGCAAAGATTTATGAGTTATGAGCTGTGAAACCAGGCTCCACACCTGACTTGCATCCCAGGTCTGGTCCATGCCATTGGGCTTCTGTGGGGAGAGTCGCTTTGCTCTCTGGGCCCAGGGAACCCCAGGACATTGGACCATCTTCATATTGTGCTAAGTGTGGGTCAGACCTGCTGGGAGCTTTGCTGTCAGTGAGATGTTTTTGTGTCTGCCTGGAACTCGGCACAGCATGCATTTGTCTGGCCATGGCTCTAAGCACCTACTTTGTTGCTTGACACAGTGCCAGTGGTGGAGATCCAATTGAGGATGCAGTGCCTACCATCTGATCTGCACAGTATTCAGGACCCTCATCTTTGTGGCAAGGCCTTCCAAATTGAGGATGTCGCCGTTCTGGAGCCGGCCTGAGGGTGCACCATTGGGAGTGAGAGGGCAGAGGCCGGAGAGGGGCTAAGCAAGCTCTAGGCCTGGCCCAAGTCCTAGGTAATCAGAGGTAAATACCTGACCACCCCCCTTCAGGGGACCCAGCTACTGTCTCCCTCTGTTGCATTTCTGTGACTTGGAAGAGAGAGAAGGCTGGAGCAAGCTCCAGTTTCCTCCCAGAGTGCTGGGTGAGAGGCAGTGTGGGCCCTAATAGGCAAGCCCCGTTGCTTGGGGACAGCTAATCAATCAGGCGCTTCTCCAAGGGACGCCCAGGCCCGCTGCCTGGCCATCTCTCCTTTTAGCCAGGACTGAGGTCCGGCATCAGAAGTCTGGCAGGAAGCATTGCCGCATAGGGAAGCCCCATGTCAATGCCCACAAGTCGGCTATGGGAGGGGTGCCAGGCCTCTGCCCAGCCCCGGCCGAACGTACTTGCAGGCACCTGGGCCAGTGTTGCAAGATCTTTGGATGGTTCAAGAGAAATCAGGATTCACACTTCTAAAATCTGAACTGTTCAAATTTTGTGTTTCAATTCCTAAAAGCACCACACAGGCTGAACCCAATGCCCTGGCAGGCCTGCTTGGTCCAAATGGCCTGGATTCAGGTGGACACATAGGCTGCGGACCAGGAAGTGGAAAGCCCAGGTGTTATTTACCTGGTATCCCAGCGCCTGGCACATAGCGGGCACTCAGTGATGATTACAGGCACTCGTGCTCCAAAGGGCTTCACAAACTGCACAGACAGCCCACCTCCAGCAGGGATGGCATTAAATAGGGTTTGAAAGTGATGCCATGTCCACATAGCTAGGTGCATGCCATTGAAAGGGTGGAGCCGTGCTGTTTGCTACTTATGGAGAGAAAGGGGCTACATCGCTGGAAATGCTGCTTGAGTCAAAAGTTCCTTGTGACCCAGAAAAGTGGGCTTGGCCCCTCTGCTCTAGCAGAAGCTGTTTTTCTGGAAGTCAGCTGCTTTGTTCTGTGTCAGATGCTGCTATCCCTCTGAGAAGGATTCTCAACACATGGAGGGACCAGGTGGTGGAGGAGGTGAAGACCACACAGAGTGGCGGATGGCCATTGGGTCCTCACAGGGCTTCTCCTTGGCAGCTCTGGTTAGGGAGGCTGCCCCTGGCCTGTGTGGGTCCAGAGGCTGGAGTGAGGACTGGAGAGAGTGCAGGGTGGCCTTGGCCCCTTGGGGAGAGTGGGCTGCCCCAGGCACCCCTGCAGTGTCCCCAAGTACCTGTGTCCCTCTGACATGTGCTGGGTGACCCCTTCTGTCAGCCCCAGGCCAGACCCTGGCCCTTCTCACTCATCCTGCAGTCAGAGCAGGGCAATAGGAGCCCTTCAAAGAAGTGCTTTATGTAAACAGACAACTGAAAATTTACTGAATCAGAACTGAACATACATTATAGAGGGAATCTGTAAGGTGATAAAGGTTGGATTCTGTCCCTTTGAGGGTCTGACTCATTTGTTCCTAAGAGGGTTACCCAAAAGCAAGAATAACTCCTCTGTACTCAGGGTAGGCCAGGAAAAGCTTAGGGTGAAGTGGATAATGGTAGCATTCCACCTAGAAGACCCAGGTTGTAATGTTTAGTGTCTGTCTCATGGTCACTACATGTTTAGAGTCACAGCACTTCTTCACACTGCCAGGAAGACACTGTTTCCATGCTGGGAAACCAAGGCCCTGCAGCTGGAGTACTCGGGAAGTGAGCGGGGCCAGGCTGAGTCCAGAGTGTATATACCCCTGTGCCTCCCAGCGCTCCAGGGCAGCACCTCCTGGGCTTCCAGGGGCTCCCTGGCTCTGTTGGGTACCTTGCATGGCCTGAAGCATCTCTTCAGGATGCAGCGCAGACTGGCATTTGCTGCTAGAAAAGATTCTTTTGAATGAGACATGGGCACTCAGCTCCATGGATTTCTGAGGAGGTTGGGGCCGGGAGCAGGGGCTGGGAGCCCTGACTCCACTAAAGCAGGTGCCCTCACTCCCACTTGCTCGATAGCGGCTCCTGGGGGCACAGGCTTTCCAAGAAGGGCCCTGGTGCTCCGGAGGGAGCTGCAGCTCCTCCTGCAATGTACCAGCCTTGGGGCTGGGCCGGGCTCAGTGTGCCTGGGCCAGAGAGGCCCTCAGTTTCTGAAAAAGAAGGGCTGGCACCACAGCCACTGGGAAGGCTGCCTGGTGACGGGGAAGCAACGGGGGTGGAGGGACAAGCCCCTGCAGCTCTGTTACCATGGATGCAGCAACAGCCACAGCTGCTGGACTTGTTGGTACTCCCAGGGTGAGTAAGGGAGTTTGTGCTTCAGGTACCCCATCAGGATGCCTGTGGCTGCAAGAAGTGAAGGTCCCGACCAGCTTCTGCCTAGGGAATTTAGTCCTGCAGAACAGCAGGTCCCAGGGAGGGACACGTCTGCTGCAGGCAATCTTGTTCCATGTCCTGGAACTCACATCCTCTCTCTGCCACCACAGCTGGTTGGGACAGGCTGTGTGCTCATTTGGAAGCTCGGTTCCTACCCCGGTCATTGAGTCAGGGACCCAGAAGTGCTACATGACAGGAAGAGAAACCAAGGCATATGTGCTGTGTACCGATCCAGCAGGACACAGTGAGTTGGTCATGTGTGGGGCAGCTGCCAAGGACAGTGTCACATTGGAGGGAGCAGAAACCATGAGGAGGAGAAAGCTGATGGGTAAAGCAGTGTGCAGAGATGCAGGGAGAGAAGAGGGGCAGGAGAGCACTGGTTAAAAGTACAGTGGCCCCCACGCTTATCCACAGGATATGGGGTCCAGAATCCCCATTGGACGCCTGAAACCAAAGATAGTCCCAAACCCTACATATGTCATGCTGTGTTTTTCCCTGCACATATAGACCTGTGATATTTAATTTATAATCTAGGCAGAGTAAGAGATTAACAGTAATAAAAACTAGAACAATTGTAACAATATACTGTAATAAAAACTAGGTGAACATGGTCTCTCTCCCTCAAAATGTCTCATGAGGTGAGGTGATAAATGCCCCCGGGATGAGGTGAAGGGAGTGAAGGACGGGGGCGTGTGACGTAGGTGAGGCGCCGGCTGGCCTGACCACGTGACGGCGGATCACCTGATCTGGGACGGGGGTGACTTCTGGGAACTGAAACCTGGGACAGCGAGACTTCGGGGAAGAGGCGCGGCTGCACACGGGTACTGACGGAAGCATTTTCATCCCTGGACTTCGGGTGCGCCCTGAGAGCTCGGGTGCTTCGGGACGGCTTTGTCGGGCTGGTCTTTCCTCCAGCCAGTAAGGATTTTTCATGTGGCTGCGTGATGTGACTTGTGACAGCAAGTTTTTCCATTTGTTATTCAAACACAATTAGTCACACATTTTAACCCCATTACTAATAGGGCATAAATACTGTCTTAGCTCTAATCCTCCCTTCTCCCTTTGCTTACTTTTAAAAATTAATTTTCTGGAACTGAACTAAGTGCCTTGCATAGGGTTTTGCTCATCACTATTGATCAAAATCGGGGGTCTCCTGAGGCTTTAACTACCATTTAATGAACGTGCTGTGACTTGAGACCATCTTTGGCAAGAGACATTTGCCACCATGGCCAAGCGCAGTTAATTTCACAGAATGTGTTGCTTCCCTGATGTGGGTCAGGGCATCTCCAGTGTCCATCTGGGAGGCTCAGTGACTTCTCTTTCTCCCTTAAAGCCCCATCCCAGGCTTTGCAAGCCCTCTTACTTACTCTTGGTGCTTGCAAGCCATGTGCAAATGAGGAGAACACGTTAGGATCAAGGCCTTAACCTGAGTGCTGGGGAGCCCCTTGGGGCTCTGAGTGGTGAAGTGTGGCTGCTCTGCCTGGGTTTGGATGCTCAGGGTGGGCAGAGGGCTGCACGGGACAGCAGCCCAGGAGAGCAGGCACGGACTCCCAGCTCTCCCTTAGGCTTCCCAGCAATACTCAGTTCCCCTCTGCCAGAGGAAGCTAGCCTTACTCATGTTCTCGTGGAGCCGTTGCAACAGGTCATATCCGAGAAGTGGGGTTTAGATCCAGGATCGAGCTTCAGGTCCTGTGTCTTCCCAATAAGCTGCAACAACGCTCTGAGCAAACAGGAATATGTCTCGGTAAACCGGAATGGCATTTACATGACATTTTATTACCTGTGAGGGGACATGTGAACTCAGCCAGGCCAAGCAAGCAAAACCCAGGAACAGCACAGACACTGTTGTACCTATTCTTTCTGCTGGCAGCTGCCACCACAGAGGTCCCATGGCCTGGGCCACTGCTCTGCCCTTGTCCTGGCAGTCCTGGGCCGGGTGCTGTGAGGGCAGGCTCTGAGGCTAAGAGCCTGCAGGGAATCCTGGTGTAGTAGGAGAGTGGTGTTAGTAAATGCTGCACAGCAGATGGCTCAGCCTTGGAAACTTGTACAGGAACCAGAGAACTCAGAGGAGCCCTGAGCAGCCCTGAGTCATATGTTTGCGAGTTTCAGAGGTGCTGTGGCCCCATCCTGGTGCATCAGCCCAGGTCTGGATAACTCAGAGGCTGTTAGGTGTTCCTTCCTGGGGGCTGCTGGACTGGGCTGTCCCCTCAGTCCTCCCAGATCTGAGCTCTGTGGGCTCCCTGCCTTCCCTCACATGGGGCTGTGTTGATGGAGCCCTGTACCTGTGTTTCTTACCCTGCACTTCCTGGAAACCCAGTCACCTGAGATATGATAAGCATGCAGGTCCGAGGAGTCTGGGGACGTCTGTATTCTGTCACCCCCATGGAAGTTCATATTTCATATTGGGCTTCAGAGGGTCTGAAAATTCTACAGGGAAGAAAACCCAAGTGATAGGAGTCAGCCTAGAGCTCCTCAGATGTTTTTGATGACAGAACTGCTTTGTACCTGGCAAACTCCCAGCACTTTGGGAAAGGGCACTAAGGTGCCCTGGACCGTTTTTAAATGGTGAATATGAATACTGTGCTCCTTTTTCAGATCCTGAAAAAGGATTGATTAGCTCTTGACATCTGTAGCTGTAGGGAGCATTGGAAAGCGACCATTTAAATTATGTGTATCTTTCACATACTTTTGCCAAAGATCTGAAAGGTGTCTTGCAAGTGTGTGGTGGATGTGATGGAGTCCTGCTGCAGAACTGAAGGCCAGGGCAGTGCGACCGACAGCCATCTGGGCATAAGTGGCTTCAGAGAGGGCTTCCTCTCTGTGAGGAAGTAGAGATGGTTTTCTTTGGCAAACTTATCTGCCAATTATTGCTGCCGTTCTGATTTGAAATTTTACTAGGAAAAGATAACTAGAAAATGAATTTTTCAGCCATAACCCTCTAGGAAAATTTTGTATGAACTCATGTGACTCAGCACCCGCCTCATTTTTGCTTGTATTTGTATTTCAAGCCCCCGTTCATTAAATGCAGAAGCAGCTTCTCGTTTCCATGGAACGTGAACATCTGCTTTAGTGAGCTGTGAACAGTCACGGAGGGGCTTTGGTTCCATTTTACAGTCTCTTGAGTCATTTCCTTGCAGTTTCGGATAAAATGTTTAATAAGCTTACAGGGTTGACAAGTGTCTGTCAGACCTTCGGGTCTTGGTTGAGGTATTCCGTGCTGTGGTGAACACTTGCCCACCCTACCTGAACTCTGGGTCCCAGCTGCTTTGCTGTCATGGGGCACACTAGCCAGAACCTGGTCCTGCAGTGGGCGTGGCCTCTGGGCTGGTCGCTGCACCCGCTGCTGGCTGGGCCTCCCACAGAACAGCCTCCTGGCACGCCTTCCTGTCTGTGAGGTGCCTGCCTGCAGACTGGCCCCCTTCCCTCCATATGTCTTCTCTTGGGCTCTGATCTGACTTTCCAGCTGGTATGACAGCAAGCAACTTGACTAATAAAAACATTAAGGAGAAAGAACTGGAGGAAACCAAGTGAGGGCATGTTGAGTGCCTTTGGGAGAGAGAATTCCATAAACACCCTCCTGGTCCCCCCTCAACCACCACTGCGGCAGAGCCAAGTCTCAGCATTTCTGGAAAAGAACACAGATGTTGACTCTGTTGGAGGGCCTTTAAGTGCACACCCCCTGCTGGTAAATATAGAGAACCAGTGCTGCCGACTAACCAGATTTATTTTTCACCTCGCCCCCAAATTGTTTGCTCCTTGTGATGCCACAGCAGATTCTCCTACCCCACAGCATCAGTGTCTTGCCCTATTTACGGAAACCTGGATTCTTCAGGTTCATTTATATCAGGAAAACCCTGAACAGATGGAGATGAAGTGTCACCTGACACACTCTCCTTAGCTGTCGTTTGCAGAAAGTGTTCCTGTTGTGCAGCCCCGTCTTCTGGAGGAACCTGCAAGGGCTGGTGGTGGGGACAGCACCGGTGCTCCAGGAAGTGGGAACACTCTGTACTTTATTTGAATTTGTAGTGTTAGAATGCCCACCCTCCCACTCTGACCATTAACTTTGAGACAAAGTTCAATTGAACACAAATGATATTTTAGCAAAATTAAAAGGCAACACCAGCTACTTCGATTTGCCCATAGTTTTGTTCCGTTCCCATCACTTTGTATTTTATCTGGTTTCAGTCAATGTTGATATCATTTTATACATAATTTTATTTTTAAAATATTCTGTAATTTCTGTGTTTCTTACACGGACTTTATAATGAGCACCCTTTTTTTGTTTTTTTGTTTTTTTGTTTTTTAGTATGTTTGATTAAATTGTGGGTTTTTAATGTTTTTTGTATTGAGGTACATACAATAAAATGAGCAAATCTTAGTGTATGGTTTTATAGATTTTGACATGAATGTACACTTGTGTATCCATTGCCCAGATCAAGATATCAAACATTCTTACTAATTTTTTTCCCCCTTCACCTGTTTCACCTCACCTCCCTTGTAGCAATCACCAGTCTATTCTCTGTTTATGAGTCTATTCCCATTTCGTTCATTTGTTTGGCATTTTAGATTCCACATATTAGTGAAATCATATGGCATTTGTCTTTCTCTGCCTGACTTATTTCATTTAGCATGATATCCATGTTGTTGCAAATGGCAAAATTTATTTCTTTTTTATGGCTGAGTAATATTCCATAATATATTTGGATATAAAATATCCATCATATATTTGTACCACATCATCTTTATTCATTCTACTATTTGTGAACATTTATTTAGGTCACTTCCATATCTTGGCTATTGTAATAATGCTGTAATAAACATAGGGGTGCCTCTGTCTTTCAGGTCAGTGGTATTGTTTTTCCCAGGCAAATTTCCAGAAGTGGAATTGGTGGTTTGTATGATAGTTCTATCTTTAGGTTGTTTTTTTTTTTGAGGAATCTCCATGCTGTTTTCCACAGTGGCTGCACCAGTTAGCAGTCCCACCAACACTTACAAACTAGCTGATGAATATTTCTTTGTGCCCCACTTGCTTTACTCTGGCTGGATATTTGCATGGTTTACCAGTTGGCTGTGCTAGAGATAATGCTTTCTTGAGCAACAGTGATACAGTTTTTGTCACATCTTGAATTCTTTCCCTCAGGGAAGATCCCAGAAGCCACATTCCTAGTCAAAGATTGTGTCAAAGATTGTTTTATGATTCTCCATACATGTTGTGGTATCAATTTGCCTATTTATTTTGGTTACTAGATTCAGAGTCGAGTGAGTTTCCAAATTTTGAGCCCTGGGCCCCACTGGAGCTCCACAGGAGCCCCCCTACACACCCCAAGTGGTTGTCTGTGCTTTCTCTTGTGAGCCAGGGACTCAGAGGCCCCTTGGGGCAGCACACAGTGGCTCTGAAAGCCTGCCGTCCCCCAGCTTGGGTGGCTTTTCATGCCCCAGTGATCAGTTGCTATTTGCAGGGACTCTATGTAATAGAGTTTTTATGGTGACATGAAGGGATGCACTTGGTCTTGCCCTGCCTTTGTGGGTTTGAACATGCAGCCTCTCGGGTCCTCAGAATCCCGCAGCAACTGTAGCAAGTCCTCTGGTTTCGTGGCTGTTGCTGGGTGTGTAGCGATGGCATAACAAGTTAATTCTGCACTGCCCTGCAGTGACCACAGAATAAAGGGGGAAGAGATTCTGTCTGCACATAAGGCCACACCAGACTGCCCCCCATAGAACTTGGCCATCTCTTGGTGTATCAAGATAGGTCACTGAGCAAATAGTGAAAATAAGGCTTGGAAGGTGAGTCAAGTCCTACTCACCCCGACCTGGCCAACTCTGTCCTACTCTGGGTAGATCCCAGACTTGGGGTGTGGGTCTCCCTACTGCACCCTTTTTCAGCCATGCAGCATAGCTTGCCCCCACCTGCCTTCCCCATATGCTGCCCATTCTGTGTCCCTACACAGATCCAGATTTCCCCCAGGTCCCAGCAAGGACATAAAGTCACCACTGTCCACTCTCCCTCCTGTGTGCATACTTAACAGTATGTTTTGGGTGGCTTCCACGTGTGGGCACTGGGTGCTGGGCCTGGGCCTGGGCCAGCCTTGCTGACCTGGTGTGAGACACAAGCACGGGCCAGTCCTGGGCACAGGATCACCAGTGGGTCAGATGTGAGACACAGAAATTCACCTGCAGGGAAAGCAACCACCCAGTGTACCGTCGGGACTGAGGAAGAGAAGCCATTAACTGGGTGGGGGATGCAGAGTGCTCCAGAAAGTAGGGGGCTACTTGAGAGGAACCAAGCGGTCAGAGCCTAATGTCTGCTGAGAATTCCATCTCAAGTGCAAAGGAGGCCCTGCAAGGTGTCAGTGGAGGGATGCAGAGCAGATTTGGCATTGTTTGGAGGCTCCCTGTGTTCTGCAGTGCCAGGTGAGCTGGTCTGGAGGTGGTGTGTGCCCGGCCAGTGTGCAACGATGCGACAAGAGCTGAGAGCCCTCAGAATGAGGGCAAAGGTGCTGAAGCTGGAGAGAAATGGATGGGTTAGAGCAAAATTGATAGGATTTAGTGATTTCCTGCTCTCCTGTAGTTTTCCTGGTCCCCATGACAACATGCAGTTTTGTGTTTCCTCCTTTAAAAATATGTTCAACCTGGTGCTCAGATCTTGGTTTTTAAATAACATTCTCCATTGACAGGGGGCAGGGCTGCCTGGGAAATGCTCCAGGGGCAAAGGAAAGAGTAACTTAGATATGGAAGAGCCTGGCCGGCATCACCAAGGCAGACCAGACCAGCACCCTGCTCTCCGGATGGGACATGTCAAGAAGGACACCCCCGTCTCTACTGTGGCACCAAGGATTGCATCCCAGGCCCAGGGACACCCCACGAAATAGGGGACACACAGAAGTCATCGAGGTTGTAGAAGACTCCAGAAAACAAAACCATACAACCACCATGACACCATCAAATCCCAGGGGTGTCCAGAAGGCAGAGACCAGAGAGACAAGGGAATGCAGCTTGCCCTGGATGGGATCCTGAACCAAACTTTCAGTCGCCTTTTCTAAAAAGATCATTAGTTGGGCACTGGCTATATTTGAATGAGGTCTGTGTACCAGCTAATGGCAGTGTATCAATGTGATTTCCTGACTCTAATCATTGTACTGTAGTTACATGGTTATGTTGTTTCGAGAAAATGGACACCCAGCTATCAGGGGTATAGGAGCCAGCTGTCTGCAGCCCACTGTCAGATTGGGAAGACAGTGTGACTTGGTACAGATGAAGAATATATGGGAAATTGTACCATGCTTTACAGATTTTCCTTAAGCCTGAGATTATCTCAAGATAAAATGCTGAAGAAAGAAAAACCCTGTTTAAAACCCAAATTGTACCTCTTCCATGCACAGTTTTCAGAGTACTTTTCCCCAAGAGGAGAACACTCCAGGGACCGTGAGACATGAGCGTGTCCCGTGAATTCTGCATAGTTAACACGGCTCTGGGAAAGCTCGGCAGCGTACTCAGGCCTGGCCTCCCCAGCCCGCGACTCTGAGGGTTTGCAGTGGACACCTGGACACACAAGCCTGTATCAGCGGGCCTGTCACTGGTTTCTGGGACCAAGCCAGGCTCTTCAACTAGTGCTGCCAGCTAAGTGGGCACCCCCAGCTGCCATCCTGGGAACATGCAGCATCTCCAGGCATTCCCGCACTTCTAATAGGAAACGCTCAGAACATGCTGCTTCACTTTTTTCTCTTCTTTTCAGAAGAAACAGAATACCCATAAGTATGTTGGCATAACATAACATGCTAAGCAGATTTGTCTCTTCTGTGTTCAACTTCCATGCATATAAACTTCCTCCAAGGGAAAAATTCCTGGGGCTTCAGTTTTAGCCCCGAACTATGAAAGTTTCCTGAGTAGATAAAATGTGAAACAGTAAGTATTACATTTTCTCAGAGGCAGGGCCAGCCCCGTAATTATGCTGCTGGCTAGGTTTATGGTAGAATCTCCACCACTTATGGTTCAAGAACCCACAGGAGGAATATCTTGCTATAATTGAATTTGTACTTTTGTGTCTGACATTTACATGCCCCCTTTGATCTAGATAATTTGTCTGGGTAGATTTTTCGTGCAGTCCTTAAGGGGTCTTGATAAGTGGGCTTTGTATACAGGGGTAAAGTGTCTAGGATGAAAAGTTAAGTCAGCTCCAGGGTAGGTCTGCAGCTGGGTGGCCCAGGGTTTGGGGGCTGGAAGGTATATGGACTTCAGAGAATGGCAGTCATGCCCCTACAGAGGGGTCTGCAGCTGTGCAGAGCCAAGGCTGTGGGTGGGGTGGGTGTTTTTCTCTATGAAATATCACATCTGAAATGTCTCCCAAGTCCCCACTACTACTTGGCTGCCCCAGCTACAGCTGTTGGGGTGGGCCCCAAGGAGCAGATGGTGAGGGGACCTGCATTTGAGGCTGTAAGAAGCTGGTTGGTGCTCATAGAGTAGAAGCGTGATGGATTTGACTATACAGAAAATTAATTCCATGAATTAAATGTTAGGATTTTGACAAGCTAAGAATATCTGCAGTATTTACACTTGCAGTATCTAAATAAAGAACAGTTATGAATCAATAAGAGAAAGGTAAATCAGCTCTCTGTTCCTTGTTCTCCTTTCCACCAAAGATTTTCCCCACTCCCAATTCACTCACCAATCTCAAGAAAAAGACAGCTTTATCACACCTTCTCTTCCCCTTTAATGTCTCACCTGGTAGCTACACCTGGGTTTAACAAAGAATTGCTGTTACCCAGCGAGAGCCAACTCTCTGTCCACCTGCACCATTCACCCTCTTCCTGCCTACCTGGCTGCTCAGTAGACATGGCCCTGCATCTTTCCAAGGCCAGCTGTCCATTCATGGCCACCCGCCCTTGCCTTCTCAAGGACGTTGCCCCTGTAGTCACCCCCTTCTCTCCATCATCACTTTTGTCTTCATTCTTGGATCACTCCCATCAGCTTCCAAACACACCTTTTTGTCTACGGGAGGATCCCTCTGCCCACACTGTCTCCAGCTGCTGCGTTTCTCCACTGCTCTCCTGGTGGAACTCTCCCGGCCAGCTGCTGGACTCACTGTCTCCTCTTCCCATTTCCTGGTCCCGCCTCAGGCCTCCACAGTCAGGTTTTCATTCCCACCAGCTGCTTGAAACCTCTCACCAAGGAGGCTTATGGCCTACCTCTAGTCAAAGCCCGTGGTCAGTGTCTCATGGCATCTTTGATGACATCAGTGCTTGGCCCAGTCTGGCTTCCTGAACAACTCACTTCTGCAAGCCTTTGTGACCCCCTGCCTTCATTTCATCTCTCAGCCCCTTTATCCCCATGCTCCCAAACCACAGCATTCGGAGGCCCCCTGGCTTTGTCCTTGCCTACCTCCCTCCTGATCAGTGAGCTTTCCCTGGCATCAGATGCCACCCGGATGCTCTTGACCCCTGATTTCATGTCCTCCGCAGAACTTCCACACGCCATGGCACTCTGCATCAGCTGGTCCCGGCCACCCTCCTGGCTTTCCATCTCGCTGTGTACTGGTACCAGGTCTATGTTCTCACCCAGCACCTCCTGCGAGCCCAGATGTGTGCTTTCAGCCACCAACTTGGCTTCTCTGTGGGACTCTCAAAAGGCACTTCAAACTCCGTGTGTCCCCACTCGGCCTCTGATCCTCCCCTACAAACTTTCTCTTTCCAGGAATTCCTGCCCCAGATGCCCAGTCTGAGCCCAGATTGCTTCCTCACCATTCTTCCCATCACCACACAGAAACCTGCCAGAGTTTGTGGGCCCTGTGTGGCTGGGCCCTTTGGTGGGACCCCTATCTGGGCCTGCTTGCCTTTCCTGCGTGATTACCCAACCCCCCAGCTGGCCTCCCGGTGTCTGTCCCAACCCACTGTGTTTCCCACACAGCACTGGAGCCACCCTTTTAAATTCATCTGTGGGACCACGGCATCTTTGGGGCAGTGACTCCACATTCCAGGGTAAAAACCAGAGTCCTCTCAGCTGCCTGCGAGGACCTCCTCCAACCTGCCAGTTGAGCTTTGTTCCTTTGCCTGCCAGCCTGTGACTCTCCAACTTTGTTTCTCATTTATTACCTGCTTACCCACCTCGAGTTAAGTGCCTTGAGGTCGGGATTTCATTCTCAGAGCCGAATCCCCAGCTCCTTGGTGCCTGCACAGAGCAGGGGCACAGGGAATACCCACTGAATGAAAGAAGGATACTGACGCACCCACGCCACCCACGCAGGTGGACCAGAAATATCCAGAAAAGTTTCAACCAGTCTAAGTCAAACCTTGAAGTATTTTTTTTAATTGTGGGTTACATGTTAAATTTAATGTTTCTTACCAAGTTTGATTACTACTAAAAAACAGATCTTGTCATTACCCTTGGAAATCCCAGTTGTAATTATGTAGCATTGACTATTCTGATCTGCTTTTCAGGTTACGAAGTGTTGTGATTAATTTGTGTCATACATCTATAACTAAGGTTCCCATCTAGACGCTGATAGATCCTCAGTGGATTCTGCTTGCTTATTTTTGTTTTGCTGAGGCTCTCAAGGGTCCTCCTAACACCAGGAGAGAGCACGTTGTACTTTTCAAGCCTAAATGGGTTGTCTTACATTAATGAGCATATTTCTTCTTATTTCTACCATTTTGCATCTTTTGAACTTGTGGCACTTTATTTAGACCTGTTTATAGACACAAGAGGTTGCTGACTTGTGGCCAGGCTGAGGGGAGGAGCTGTGGAAACTGGTTCTAGAGTGGTAGTCCCCTTGTCCTACTGTCTGGCCAGGTGGGAACCAGGCCCACAGTTGTTCTGTGTGCTCAAGACCCAGGAGTGGTCTTCGGATTTTATTCCGATTGATCCAAGAGCCGTCCCCTCCCTGGAAGCAAAAGGCCTCCAATAAAACCAGTGCAGCCCAAGCTCACTTTCCCACTCAGCGTCCGCAGCGGAGTCTCCCAGCGTGCCCCTCCCTTCCCGAAGACATCGGTGCCTTCCAGCCGAGTGTGTGACAGCTGGCGGACTGTGATCGCCAAAAGCAGAACAGGAGTTGGACTAGGTTGGCCCTGAATTACTACATCGTCTCTGCCCAGCCAGGGGGCAAAAATAAAAAAAAAACAAAAACTCAATCTTTAAAAATTATAAAAGTAGTAAGCACCCATAGTAAAAGCAAACTGAATCTTAAACAGTACATGAAGCTGTAGGGCAAGAAGGAAAACTCCCTTTCACCTTCTTTCCCAACTCCCGCCTCAGTTTGCAGAGGTGCTCTATGTGCTTTCTGCCTTGTCTCCAATTTATGAGCATTCTTGGATTTTCCCCAGAAGCTTCATGGGGCTCCATTGTGTGGACGTACATAATCTACCTAACCAAACCCACTTTTGGTGAACAGTGTCATTGTTCGCAGTTCTTTTTTATTCTAAACAGAGCTGAAATAAACATTCTTGTGTATAGATCTTTTGTTCACTTAATCAGCAGTTAGGTGGGAGAGGAGATAGGTGATGGATGGGCAGATAGATGAGAGATGGGCGGATAGATGATACATGGACGGATAGATAGATGATTGATAACTTATAGACAGATGGATGATTGATAGATTCCCAACAGTGTAATTGCTGGATCAAAAAATGTATGTGTTCATAACCGTATGTGCATGAAATTCTTTACAGCTATTGTCAAAGGGCTCTGTTCCTTTATAATAAAGTGTGAAGGCACCGGGGCCTGGCTGTACTTCTGTTTAAAGCACAGAGTAATCCAGGCCAGTTGTGTTGTACTGCGGGTCCCTGAGTGACAGGGCAAAGCCACTTTGCCTGGTGACAAAGGCAGGCTCCCAGGCAATCTGTCATTTTGATTGGCTGTTTCTGTAGCTTCAGGAACCTCTAGAGGGTGTTTATGGAGCCCCTCTGGGAGCAGAGAGTCAGACCTGAGAGAACAGTGCTGCTGGGCACGTGCTTGTTTGTCCTCCCTGGAAAGCCGGGAGCCTGAGGCCGGGAGGTTGGGAAGGGGGGCCCTGGCTGCTGGAGGGCGGAGTAACGGGCTCCGTCACCTTCAGGTATTACTCTTTTTGGTGTTGGGCCCTCTGAGCTCGTGTTTCACAGAATCTTTGGTTTTCCTGGATTTGGAGGAGTTATGCCCCTGGCAGCATCTTGGCCTCTGTTTCTTCCTGGTGGATCCGTGGTCTAATGAGAGGGCTGAAGAGCCCTGCTTTGTCCCACAGACACACCTGAATGGCAGGCTGGAAGTTGTCTTCCTCCGTGAGGGATTTTTGCTTAGGTTGCCCGAGTCTTGGTCCTGAAGAAGCATCAGACTGGGAGGCTGAGTGGCACCAGTGAACATGTCTGCTCTTCAGGAGAATTCGCAGTGATTACTGACTCTGGACAGTTGTCAGTATTTTTATGGTTTTATGATCTCACTTTAATGGTTTTAGGGTAGTATAAAGGTTATTTGTATAAACTATATTTAAGGCAGCTGTGTTTTGGAGATGAATTGGGATCTTGAAGGTGGAAATTGTATCTACAGATACATTTTGACTGTTGTAACTGAAGAAAAACATGGCCATAAACAAGAAGCCTGCCTCCCACACACACCCTGTCCCTCTCCACCAGCCTGCCAAGCTCCCAGGTTTCTTTTGTTCCTTCTGTCCAGCTCTGCGCCACTCCCTCCCACTTCACCAGGGGATGTGGGGCTTTAGCAGAGGCACAGCTCTGTGCCTGCTGGCCGATGCCCTGCCCTTGCTGAGAGTGAGCTGCTGTTCTGGGAACTTAGCTGCCTTACAGAGGCTGCTGGAGGCTCCCTGCCCCCAGATAGAACTGAGGCCTGCCCTGCTTCCCGATGAGCTCAGGCAAGGCTTTTTCTAAAATCAGGCTGATAAATAAATCACACAGTATAACCGAACAAGAGCTGCACGAGTCGTCCTGGTAAAGAATGCATTGGCCTAAACCCTCATACCTGATGCGATTGAGCTTGTTTGTGGGGAACTGCTTTTGATGGGGCCCTGACTCACCCATGTCAGAGGAAGGAGAAGGTAGTGGGTGGGGTAGGGCAGGTCACCTCCTTGGTCCACAAGTCTATATGCCTGAGCTCAGCCGTCATGGAGCCTCTGAGCCCACAGGGCCCTGTGGTAGTCAGGTGTGTGGGACCTCTGCGCAGGTGCAGAAGCACACCTGTCTGGGGCCTGTTTCTGCCAACCGCCCTAACAGCACCACCTCCATGCTCAGGACACTTTGCTCAAAGCCAGCTATGGCAGCACTACTCCAAGCCTGCGTATTTTGGATCTTAACTATCCCGGATCTTAAATATCTTAAACATCCCTTAAGGCAGAGGCTTAATGGTAAAGGGGTAGGGATACTCCTGCGAAGATGACAGCAAAACATGGGCTCTCTGCCATTTATGACTGTGTTCTGTGAGCAATGGCTGACAGTGTTATAAGACGCTAGTGCGTGGATGAGGGAAGTGGCTACATTTCATGATTTTCATGCAAGGTTGTTTTTTTAAACTTTTATTTTGAAATAACTTCAAACCTATAGCAAAGTTGCAATAATAATGCAAAGAACATTCATGGATCCTTTATCCCAGTTCCCTAATTGTAAACATTTTGCTGCATTTTAAGTCATTTTCACTGCCCCCCAAATATACGTATGTAGAGAGATACAACTCTGCATGGATCTGTGTGATAAATAACACATATTTAGATACACACATACCATTATTATTTCTGAGCCGTTTGAGACTAATTTGTAGATATCAAGTCCTTTCTTTACCCCTAAATAACTTCAGTGTCTGTTTCCTGAAAACAGGGAGCAGAACACAGCACAGTTACCAAATGTTTGATCATTGACCTCCACAGAGTGCAGGCATCTGAGCTGCCTGCTTTGTTCAGAGCCCCCCAGTCATCCCATGTCTAGATGGCGTCCTTTCTCTCTGGCTCATGAACCAGCACAGGACTCTGTTTGCTGTGGCTTCAGCATCCCTAGTTTCCCTCCCCATGGGCTCTCCCTGTCCTCTCCACATCCATGACATGACAGTTGCGGGGGGACCACCGTGGTTTGCAGTGTGGGAAGCATGGGAAGGGGGTGTGTGTCCTGTGGGCCTCCCTCCTGCAGGGGCAGCCCAGGGGGATGGTTTGTCAGTGAGCACCCACGTTGACGTTACAACTCAGGTAAGATGCTGCCGTGCTGTCTCTCCATTATGAAGTTAGTGCTTTTCCCTTTTTAATTAAGTAATTGGAGGGAAAATAACTTGAGACTATGGTAATACGTTTGTCTCCACCAGACCTTCATGACCAGTTTTGTTACACATTGATGATTGCTGTCTGGGTTTTCTGTCGCTCTCATTCTGCTCTGTTAGTTGGCATTCTGCTTTAAGGAAGAACATCCCTCTCTCCTACCAATTTAGGTATGTCTTACTTTTCAGCAAGGGCACATTAATTATTTTATTCCAGGGCCCAGTCATTACCATCGTTTGGGTGCTCACATTGTCCTGGTGAGGTTAGGGGCCCTTTCAGGGGCCGTATTTCCTTGGACATGTCTCCTTCAGGGCATTTCCTCACTGCAGTCCGCATTGGTATTTCACTATGGATTTAGTGTGACCAAAGAAATGACAGTAGAATGTTCTTGGGTGAAAGGGTTTATACCCAACTTTATTTCCACAGTGGCAGGTCAGTCACTAAAATCCCATCCATTCAGAGCAAGTCTGCATGCAGCAAACTGATCTCTGCCTTTGGGCCTCTCCGCCTGCACAGCTGTCCTCTGGGCCTCTGTCCTCGGTGCTGCCACCACTCCAGCCTCTGCTCTGCTCTCCTGCAGCCTTGCAGCCGGGCCACTGTGTCACCCAGAGCACTGGGCCGAGCTCTTTATATATACAGTCAGTAACAATGTATTGCCCAACACATGTGTAGTAAGCTAGCCAACCAGGGACAGGTGAGAATCCTGGCCACAGGAACTTTTATTTTATCCACAATGGCCATGGAGATTATGTAACCTCAACCCTAATTGTTCTTAAGCTTCTGCCTTGTAGTTTGCTTCTCCCTCTGCCCAATGAATGTGTGAGATGCAACAGCAATGCTCCAGGGCCAGTGGAGTGAATGTCAGGGCTCTTAGAGCAGGCTGCTGTGCCTTAAAGAGACTTGTGCTATTGACATAATTATGCCCTCTTTAATAATAGTTTTATTTTTAAAAGCAAGGAGCTACTTTATTTCCTTTGCAGCAGATTAAAGGAAATTGAGGATTTAGGGATTGGCTTTTCCACCTGAACTGTTCCCACTGCATCTTACTGGTCATGAGGTTAGCTTTCTCAGAATTGCAAGCTGGAGCCAGAAGCAGCCTTCAGGGTCAGGGGTCCCCCTTCCTAGTGCATTACTAGAGAATACCAATTTGCTGGCCTTCAGAGGCAATCTGCCTTATTCTCAGCTCCGTGTCCAGTCTTGAGTGCGTCCTGGGGAGCAGGTACAGGGGGCAGAGAGCAGTTCAAGAGAGGCGCTCATTGACCGGAGCCGAGCCCACATGATGAGGCCTGTGCTACTGATCAATCCCCATCTCACAGATGCGGACGCTGAGGCACAGAGAGGTTGAGCCCCTCAGCCAAGTTCCCACAGCTCGTTAGGGGTGAAGGCAGACTGCAGTCTGATTCTAGAGCAGATCCAGCCTTGCCCACGTTGGTCACAACGATGCTTTCACTTCCACATGCCGAGCACTGGGCTCTGCGATCATCATTGACTCTCAGAGCAGTGCCCACAGCACAAGGGGGAAGTGAGTCTCTAACCACCGCCTGCCCGAGGTCACAGAGCACTATGGGTCTGTGCTCAAAGTTCGCCCCATCCTGGCATTACCCAGATCTGTAGACTCCCCGGACAGGCTGTGCCCTGGAAAACTGTTTGCCTGTGGGAACCATCTCCCTGTTGAGCTGTGGGGCAGAGGCCTTGGCCTGCCCACTGGAGAGAAGCTTTTGCTCCCTGCCTGTGCACAATGCCTGAGAGTCCAACCAAGGGGCCTCACCTGCTCCCCCCAGCCCTGGGCTCAGTCTGTGGCAGCAAAGGCCGAGACACAAAACCCTGTTTGCTTCCAGAATGAGCCCCAGCACCACTTGGGTGGTGCCTGAAGGGGCAGTTGGTGGTGCAGCTCACTCCTTCCAGAACCACACCCTGGACTGTGGCTGCCTGTCCGGTACTGTTATCCTTTGTGTCTAATGTGTTCGTTACCAATACTCTCGCCCGGGCTCCAAACGTGTGCCCAGTTTGACACTGCTGGACTGTGTAGTGGCTTTGTGGTTTCCTGTCTTGGGGTCTGTTTCATCTGGTCAGCAGCCCCTGCTGAGTTTGGGGAGGTAGCTGGAGACTGTTGTGTCAGGCTGAGCAGGGACTTGAGGTGCTGTCACTAGCACGTGCTGTCCTCGTGTCCCTGCCACAGGCCTGCAACCGCTCCACTCCCCTACCCCTCACAGTCCCTCCAGCCTGGCCTTCTCGGGAATCTGCAAGCAGTGGCCGTGCCACAAAGCACATCTTAGCTCTTAATACTCAGACCACGTCTAGACCTTTGGGGGCATGGCTGTGGAGCCACAGAGAGGTGAGGATTGAGGTTAAAGAGAAACGGGGCAAGGCTGACAAGGTTTAAGAACCGATGCCTCAACCAACTGGGGCAGCAAGCATGGTAAGAGACAGGAAACACACTTCAACTGAAGTTTCTGAGGGAAGATAATGTCATTGTAATTGCAGATCAACTCATTTAGAAACTTAGGGAAGAAGAACAATGAAGGGCATGCTGGTTTTGTTAGTTGTGACTGTGCATTACTAGAGAAGATAATTACTATATTTATAAGGAATGGCATGAATCCATTTGTATTTTCTAAATTTTTCTTTTATGTTAATGTATTTGTTTTAACCTATAGACCAGAGACCTTTGTATAAATCATATCTCATTATTATAGACTCATCCATGTCTATTAATATCTGAACACTTATTTGTCCTGTAGAAGTATAACTGTCATGGAGAGAAAAGTACATTCTGAAAAAGAGATGGGTGGATTTCTTTAAAAATGTGAGTTGAAAGCCGGTCCCTCAGGCCTGATCTGCCCCCATTGGGATTTCTCTGGTCTGGGGGTGACTGAGAGGAGTCAGGCAAGGGTTGTAACCCATCCCCCATTCCCGCAGCACTCTGTCCCCCTGGCTGGCCCTGCTCCCTCCTGCAGGGAGGCCCTGACCTCCCCTCCTTCCAGGCGCGGAGCTGGGGAAGGGTTGGGGACAGTCCCTGTGGGACGGTGCTATCCCCATTCCTGCTCACTTGCCCCTGAGCAATGAGGACTTGATCCCACGACTCACCCTCTACTACCAGACTCCTCTCAGTGGAAACAGATGTTCAAAGTCCATACTGGGTCAAAAATACAGGGAAAGGGACCAAGGGAGGGCGGGGTAGCTGGAGCCACTTTGAAAGGACCAGCTGACATTCCCAGGCCACAGGAGGTTCCAGCCCCAAGGTTGCAGCTGATGGCATGAGGTGCAGGGACAGAGACTTCTCAGGGACTTGGCACACCAGCCTGAATTCAGAGAGCACGCATGCCTGAGCTGAGTGTCCTGCTCGTTACCTCACTGCCATCGGGAACAGGGATTTTTCTGGCTTATTGGTCTGAGCATTGTCTTGTTATTGTCGTGTCACCTGCACCTCTGTGAGTGAGGGGGGCGATTGCATCAGGCCCAGGGAGGGACCTGATTGGCCTGCCCAACGTGGCTTGATTCCCTACCTAGAGGACCAGGTTGGACACAGCCTTGCACCAGCTTCTCTGTATGCTGGGGACAGTGGGAGAGGCTAGGGACAGATTCCCTTTCAAGAGGCAGTTCTCGATTTAAATTGCCATCTTTTTCCTCTGAGTGCTTTTTACATGCTGTTGAGGTAAGATTTTTCTTAAAGCTTCTCTGGCCCCCTAAAGGTTGCATCCTTTCCAGTTCTGCAGCTCAGAGTGTATTTTTGATCCTCTGGATTTCCACTGGATTCTGCTTTTGCCTGGGGGCCCTTTCATTTTTAATAGTGCCAGGAAAAGGAGGTTTGCTTGTACTTCTGTAGCGGGAGGGGCTTAAGAATGTTATGGCTGTTCTTACTATGTCCTGTTTGGTATTTTAAGTCAGCATATTCATACCAGTGTCTCTCTGCTTCTTCCTAAGCCTTAGTGAACTTGGGATGGGCAGGTGGGACAGGGAAAGTAGTGAGTGTTGGCTATTTCACGTGGGCTTAGGAATGGAGCCCAGTGGGGTCACCAGAAGTTACGGTATCTATTCCTTCATTTGTTTCTGCAGTTGAGTCACCTATAAAATGTCCAACCCTGAGGCCACCTACAGTATTTGAAATGGAATCTGTCACTTCCTAAGACAGGTTGTTGAGAAACAGCTCGTACATCTGGTGTGGCCATGCGCTGTGTGCTCCCTGACATGTCCTGGGCCTTTGAGGAACTTCTCGTAGTAATCCTACTTGCTCTGCTCAGGGGGAATGAGGGGAGGTGGGAAGACGGACCACTGGGCCGGCTTTCCTGCACACTACCGCCAGTGTCCTGCTGCTTGGCAGAATAGTTGTATAGGTGCTGGAGCACTGCTGTGTTTGCTTTTTCTGTTTTATTTTTGTTTGTATATCTGGAAAGCCCAAAGGTGTTCATCTGTAAGTGTCCTTTATGTGTTGCAGGATGTTAAAGTCTTCAGTGAAGACGGGACGAGCAAAGTGGTAGAGATTCTCGCAGACATGACTGCCAGGGACCTGTGCCAGTTGCTGGTTTACAGAAGTCATTGCGTGGATGACAACAGCTGGTCACTCGTGGAGCACCACCCACACCTGGGATTAGGTAGGGATCAGCACCTGAGGCTGGGCCGTGTGCAGTCAGTTGAAGACCACCACTGCCCGCTGCCAGGTGCGTTAGTGCAGCGCACCGGCCAGGCTCTTGTCCTTCACTGTTCTGCCTTGTCTTTCTCCTAAAATTCTGCCTTCCTCCCAGCCTTCTCCTTCTGGTATTTCCAGAATCTTGCTCTTGGATGGTTGCAGCAGTAATTCCCAAGGGCTGACATGCAGTAGGAGGGTCCTCCCTGGATTTGGCTGGAGAACCACCTGTGAGAGGCACGTGTGGCATTCTGCACACCTGTGGTCTGGGGAGGGTGGCCTGGTGGTGCCTTGGGGAGAGCCTGCTGCTTGCACGATTCTGGCATCACTTGCTGAGAGCAGCTCAGCCACCTGACAGAACAGAGGGAGCCGTGGTGACCGTCTGCAGGTGAGACAGGGAGGCCCCCTGGGAGCCAGAGTGCCCACAGAGTGACTACATCCAAGGTGGGGTCTACAGTGCATCTCCCTACTGTCATGCTTTCAAGTTGAGGTTTTGTTCTTTGTGGGATCCTTTTGCTTGGTTGGTCTATTTCAGGTAAAGAAGCTTTTGGACTTATGTTTAAATTCTTGTTGGATCAAGTATGGTGCTTACAAAATCATAAGCACATATTTAAAACCAAAATTTTCTCTAAATCATCAGCTGTATCTCCTCCATATCTAGAAGAGAAAAATACACATATTGCAAACTTCTGGCAATTCTAAAATTTTCCATGAATGTTTTGAAAGATTAATAAACCGAATTTAAACCTCTAGGCCTGGAATATTCATTTAACTAGATGGCAGTCGCAGCCTAAGTAACACTGCCGACCTCAGCCGGCACTGCTGTGGTCACTGTGCTCTGGCTCCTGGTGCTGCCACATCTCTGGAGTGCGTTTTGAAGGGAGCATCAGGAGGCTTTCTCCTTTCCTCCCCATCTCTCCTGACCTCCAGTGCACTGCATCAGCTGAAGCCTTCTCTGCGGCCACTGCTAGCCTTCTCCTGCCCCGTGCCTCACAGGTGCCGCAGGGCAGTGACAGGTGACGCCAGTGTTCTGTGAAGATTATCAAGCTCCATTTTGGAACATGCATGAGTGGGTCCTACCATGGTCTGAAAGGGCTTCCAAAAGCACTTGTTGACACACAAGTAACTTGGAAATTCCTAAGAGTTGGAACCCTGCAGTGTGTATGTACACACACTTACATGCATGTATACACACACATGTATATACACATATACATGTGTGTGTATACATCATATGTACATAGACACACACAGATAGAATTAACTTTAAAAAGGCTTAGTTAGACCCAAATATAATGAATATTGTTGAAAGTCCATTAAAAAGTCTGAACACTTTTAATTTGAAAGGAGCTCTGAGAGGGACTTGCTCAGATTTGACAATACACAAGTGTAATCACAGCAGGCACCTATGAAACAGGTACACATGCACAGAAGAGTCACCATACATGGCTGTTTTAGAAATTTTAATTCAGATATTTGTGGTAGCAGTTGATTTCTAAAACATGATAGAATAGATAAATTATATACGTTAAGACTTTAGAAATGGTCAACTGCATGAAGAACAATTTATTCTGAATTGGATAAGAAATACATGCACATACTGTATTCTTAGGGAAAGTATGTTCATGTGTTTTATTTTTTAATTCTTATTCACATATGGGTTTAATGTACTCTAAAAAGGGATAGTAATCCTTTATTATACAATCAAGTAAAAGAGTGGAGAAAAAGGAAGACGTGAAATGATGAAAAAAGAAAAAAACACTTGGATCAAATCTTGGATCCTGATTGACAAAAATAAAAATTAATGACATTAACTTCAAGCACATGAAATACCCAAGAAGCCTCTTCCCTCAGACTTCTGTCCCCCACCAGTTCCTGTGTTGCTAGCAAGTGAGCACGTTTTCCTGAGGCCTAGGCTCTAGAGCCCTGAGTCACACACCATCCTGCACACCATTCACATGGAGCCTCTTCTTGCATTGCTGCCCCTCTCTCTTCTCTGGGCTTTTATTGTGATGCAAGCCTGTCATTTTTTTTCACATCAGTTGACATTTAGGTGAAAATCCATTAATCATCATGCAATTGTCAGACGCCCAGTTGTGGGAAAAGTGAAAGTACAGGACCCTGTCGGGGGGGGCACTGTGGGCTGGGCACTCTTGGCCTTTCAGAGATGACTTAAGCATTAAGCCCCCTCAGCTGGGCAGTGAGCTCATTGGCCTGTGCAGAATTTTTTATGATACTGTTCTGGGGTGTCCCCACTCCTCCTTAGTGTTCCTGTTCTCAGGGCAGGGCCACCTGTCCCATGTCCCCACTCCCTCCAGAAAGTCACTTTCTTTAGGTCCCATGCCATGGATGCTAATGGGGACCCGCACACATACGAGGTCAGTGGCTCTGGCAGTTAGATGATGCCTGGGGATACATAAGGCAGATATTAAGGCAGGGAATTACCCCCACCCCGAATAATTGAGGGTGGAAGTGAGCTAATTCTCACAGCAGTTTCAGTCTATGTGTGGCCTCCAAAATTGAGGATTTCAGGGCACAATTGCTAGGCTGATCTTTGCAGCTGTACTACTAGATCCTTAATAGTAGTAAACCTTTTCCACATCTGGAAACGAGTGATGATTAGCAAGGTGAGCAGTTACCAAGAAGCCATTACGAGGTGGTTCCCTTTTCACTTGGAGAAGACCACCAGCAGTACCTGCAGGGGCCGCCACCGCCCACTGCTGGCAGGAACAGCCCACGGAGGAGCAGGGATGGCAACCTGCTGGCCTCTGTGGGTAGGGTCTCTGGCCTATGGGGATTTTCTTGCCCTCACCCTGAATCGTGCTTGTTGCCAAAGCCACATCAGATGGCCTGTCTGAGTCCCCAATGTCTCCTGATGTCATTTACCACAAGAAGCAGTTTGAAAAGTTGGGGTAAAATCCTTGCCCTGGTAGGCAAAGCCCTTAGTGACAGGTGAGCCAGGGTGAGCATGTTCTGTTCTGTGACTCCCTTCTGTGGCCTCTTCTTCCTCTGTGAGCATGTCCACAAGCCTGCGTGGTGCAATGTATCCTCAGCATTTTGTGTAGGGCTCCACTGTAGGAGCACTGTCCTCACACGGCCACTCCACGGCCACCAAGTGCAGCCAAAATGGCTATCCTGTCGGCCCCAGCACGCGAGCTGCAAGTCTCCAGAAGGCTCACTTCAGCCAGAACACCGGTGTACCTGTGGACAGAGGGTGTAGGGATAGGAAACCTGTGGCTGTGTCAAGTAAACAAACCACTTTTAAAAAGAATTTCAAAAAACAGGAACTCAGGCATGCAGGACAGCATCTTGGTGTGCCCGTGAACTTGAAACTTGATTGCAAGTGAATTCCATCTCCAGGCGGCATGTGGGGGGGCCCTAACCCCATGCCCCAAGGACAGACAGGTGGCCAGGAAATCCAGAACTTAAACATGGAGCCCAGGAAAAAAGACAGTTGCGCCAGCTCCTGTGAATTCCAAGGATTTGAGGAATTGTTTGGGTAAATTTGGTTGAAATGCTTGAGGAAAAAAGCATGGACTCTTTCTTGGACAATTTAGAGCTCTGTGCTTATTCCTGGTCGGGTGAGAAAGGTGTGCCGGTAACCCTTTGGAGGGCTTGGCTGCCACCTGAGAGGTTGACGTCTGGGCTTTGGACAGGTGTCCAAGGAGAAGCAGTGGCCCGTGTCTCTACTAGGAGCTCAGAAGCTGATTCTTGCCTGTCTCTGCCTCCTCATGCTTACATTTGAAAGGCACCACATTGATGTCCTTTCCCCACTGAAATTTGTAATTAGAAGGAGGGCTGCTTATTGGGCATAACCGGATATCAGGGATGTTTTCTGTGAGCATGTTATCTCACCAGTTACTTTTTTCCCAATTTCTCACAGTCTGCAGAGCCCTGGGCCAGCTGTCAAGTGCCCCTCCTGGCCAGCCCTGCTCTCCTGTTAAGTGCTGGGTGATGGGGGGCCTGGGGGTGGGCCCAACGGGGAGCAGCAAGGTGGGGTGGCTTCTGCTAAAGAATTATGTGTCCACTGAACATTTTAAAGTATATGAAGTAAGATTTGCTCTTTTGAGTTGCTGATTTTTAAATATTTTTCATATGGAGTCAGGTGGTGTCATAGATGCTGCACTTTGTTTCAAAAATTTGGAAAATACAAATACCCTTCAAGGAATGTCTGACTCTTCTGTTTGCACACAAAGCCCTCCCTGGACACCCTGATGAAACTAATATTCTGATTTTACTTCAGGCCTTTGTGATAATATGAAGTTTGGAGATAGCGATGTGATTGTTTAATAGAATCACCCAAGGTCACTTGAAAATATATGTTTTTAGAATCATAGAGAAAATTAAAAGTGAAAAAAAGAGCTTTGAACTGATGTTGTCAGGTGGCTTTTTGATAGCTGGAAAAACAGGTGCCCTGGACATTTCAGCAGCAGACTGAGGCCAGGAAGCTCTTGGGCCTCTGGGAAAGGGGTCAGAAGCAGTCCCCCTGCCCCTGCCCCCAACGCTGATGTCCGCTGCCTCCCTGCTCACTGAGGGTAGGAAAGGGAGTTGAGGCAGCCACTTTTGTTTTCACCCGTGGATACCTGGGTCTCCCTTGCATCACCAGAGTGACCCAGAGCAGAGAAGCACCCTCTTTTCAGGGTACATGGGCTCCTGGTTCCCTGTGCCCATCCTCCCTGGGGCTGACCACCCAGGACACTTCACAGTCCACTCGCACTGTTCTGCAGCTTTCCCAGGGCCTCACCAAGGCGGGGCCAGTGAGGCCAGAAGACGTTGTCCTGGACTGGAACCCATGTGTGCTGGGCCATGTGCTTCCTTAGAGCCAGTGCACCTCTCTCGTTCCCTGGACTCGCCGAGGACTTTGGAGACCCAGGCCTTTTGCTTTGGAAACTCCACAGGTGTCTTGTCGTCACGTAGGCAGCTGTAAACCCACTTCTTGTTTTTCCTTGTTATACCTGGTAAAAATTTTTAATTCTATAAACCAACCATCAGCAGGTTATTATTGGGTGGTGGTGGTTTTCCCTATAACAACGGAAATATGTTCTCTAAACAAAAATCTCAACAGAAGTCATTCGTTTTACACCTAGAAAATCCATGTTAAGTGAATGGCAGTACGCCAGCCTCTTTTTCAAAGTCAGACAGCAGCTGGCACCACACGCTTGTGCCATGTGTGGCTCTTCTCTCCTGCCAGGGGGACACTTAGGGCAGTGTTGCAGTTCACGTGTGCTAGCAGATCCCCTCCGCAGCCAGGGACAACCTGTTTGTGGTTACTGCTGGTGCGAGGTTTGGCCCTTCCTGATGAGCCATGAACCTTCCGGCTGCCATGGGGAGGAAAATCCTTTCCTTGTCAGGTCACAGCTGAATGTGCTTCTGCATGCCGGCGTGGCCCGTCCAAGATAAGCCCCTGGCCACAGTTGTCCTTTGCAGACAAATTATTCCTCCATGGATACCTTTGACTTAGGAATGCTTTTGCTCTAAACCTCATCTTTCCTGCAAGATGACACTTCTGGGGAGTCAGCTCCAGCTGCATGAAGGGAGGCAGTGGTGTTGAAGGAGTGACCTGCCCCTTTTCTGTCACTTCCGTAGCATCTCATTCTGCCCCATTTTCAGCATCAGTTCACATGTTGAAGTTGCTGTGGATTTGCTTGTATTGTGTATTCCATTATTTAATGCTGTTAGTTTCCTGCCCCCACCCAGCCAGAGCAGGAGGGGGGGGGGGGTAATTACCACCAGAAGAGAATAGCCCCGCATCTGGTCTCCAAGCTCCACAGGAGGCAGTATTCAGACATGAGGGAAGCACTTTCCAGGGTGATAACACTGCTAACTAGTGCTCTGAGGTGTGTGCGCATGTACGTGGTGTGTGTGCATGTGAGCACATGCAGTTTTCAGTGTTTTCTTCCCTGCCCTAACAGTATGATCCAGCCATGAGAACAGCCCTTAGGATGTGGACGGTGTGGGCTTCAGCGTTCACCGTGAGCATGTGTGGACAGATTAGGGGGCCAGCACATCCCTTCCTGGGTCCTGTTACCCACACCACTGCAGGCAGCTGAGCCTGCTGCTTTGAGCCAGCCGCCCTCAGACAGCCCCTGCGAGCTCACTGCCCACACGCTATCCTGTGCCCTTGGATCTTTTCCCTGGTGTTACAGTCCATGCTCTTTTGTAAAAGTTGAAATTTCTTAATTTAAAGGTAAAATCATTCACTAGGAGTCTTTACTGACTCGCTCTTTAACTTTTTATTGATGCCAGATGGAGAAGTGTTAAAGTTAAGGACTGACCTGAATTCCTCACACTACATACCTCAAGACCTGTTATGTACTCAGTGGTACACTGAAGGGAGATTTAAATTCACTTCAGTTCTTGACCTCATCGTTGCTCACAAGGTCGAAGAGGAGCATGAAGATGGCCAGATTCTGTAATTGGTTATAAAGCGGCCTCGAAGGTTCAGCCTGTTTCATCCCACGCATCATGTGTTTCCTCTGCAGAAAGGTGCTTGGAAGACCATGAGCTGGTGGTCCAGGTGGAGAGTACCATGGCAAGTGAAAGTAAATTTTTGTTCAGGAAGAATTATGCAAAATACGAGTTTTTCAAAAACCCTACGGTGAGTCTTATCCCTTAGACTTTGGGGTTTGGAACTCTTGATATCTTGGCAGTTGATACTTGGGTTTAATAGTAGCAGATTATAAAATAACTGGGATGTAGGGGGTAACAGATGGATTTGGGAATCTGAGTTGCTATCTAACAGCATTCCTTGCTCAAAACCCAGTCTCTGCTGCTTACCTCAATGGCTTTGTACTGGCCAAAGGCAGCCATGGCCTTCCTACAGTGACCGTGAGGGGTGGATTCTCTCAATTATTTTGAAAGTTCTCAGCTAAACAGAAACAAATTGGTCAAATATTCATCAAAGTAAATACTGCAAATAGTAAATATTATTTTGTGATTATTTGTGGAAGAATGAGTAGAGAAGCCAATACCCAAGCACATAGAACTCATTGGTGATTTTTCTTCCCTTTTTTATTATTTATTTCTTGAGGGAACACCTGTCTTGTGAAGTATCAGAGTAGGGAGCCTCATACATGTCATTGCATGGCTCTCTGTTCTGAGTCATGAAGCAGAACAGCAGCGAGTTGAAGGAAAGACCCAGTGTCCACTGCTGGCTTTGACAGTGAAGTTGTTTTTTTTTTTGTTTTTTTTTTTGAAAATAAGAAATTGGACAACTGTCATGGATAAATGCACCACACAGACTTATTCACATCATTTTTCATTTCCAGAGTCCTTTCTCTCAAGCCACACACTTAAGCCCTGAGTTACACTGTGTGGAGGCCCTCTGCCCTGGTGCATGTTGTGGAACAGGAATTCATATTAAGCACAAGAGATACCCCAAACTTTCCACGTTTCAGGAAACAGTACAAACTTTTGATGTAGTTGTTTCCACTGTGTGACAAGGGAGTAAAAAGGACCATCATTTTAAATACAAATGTGCAAAATTGTACCTGCAAAATTAGTACTGGCAACTTGTACGTATACTTTCCTTCGTGTTTAAGCTCACCTGTAACGTGTGGTTTTTTTTTCCCCCATTTTCTTAGAACTTCTTCCCAGAACAGATGGTCACTTGGTGCCAACAGTCAAATGGTGGTCAAACCCAGCTTTTGCAGGTATTGGGCAAGAACAGGATTCTCCTGGAGTCTTGGCCTGGTCGGCCCCTCAAGCTGCAGGGGTAGCCTTGTAAAAACTGGAAGCCACTGCATCCTTAATCACGCACCAGCCTTCGCTCCTAGTGGGGTTTGGAGTTACCAGAAATAACATTTACTTGGGAAATCTGTATAGCCTGGCTCCTGCAAAGTGAAACAAGCACTTAAAAGCAGGATAAACTTAACTCTGACCTACAAACCACATGAGCAGTAGGGTGGGATACAGAATCCGCAGGCTTGCGTGCTCTCTGCCAGGCTCCCAGCTCATCTCCAAGCATGTGTCCCCGGACAGGCCACTGCCCTGGATGCTCGACAAAACTAACATATTGTACATTAAAAATAAGGACACCTGTCTTAATTGTCCTTCTGCTTTCTAAAGTCTGTTACAAGAAAACTTGGCCTTTCTCCACCCCCGCTTCCAGTGGGGGAGCACGGAAGGCCTCTCTGTTCTTACTGCTGACTCATGCTCTTTCAGGAAAGTCAGAAAGGGAAATATCACTGCTGTGTCCCTAAAATGTGCCTGTTTACTGTTAAATGAGATACTAAACCATTCACTAAGGCAGCCAGCACTGTCCAGGTGGCATCAAATACAAGAGAAACTACTCAGATTTGGTGCCCTCTGAATTACGTCCATAGCCTTTCTTTCTCTGCCCCGGCCTCTGAAGGGAGAGAGCCTCAGAGCTGTGTTCCAGTGGTCTCTTCTGAAGCCCTCCAACCAGAGCACTGATCCATCTGGCAAGACTTGCCAACATTTAGTGATCATGGCCCTTGCATACTGATGGCAAAATGGCTAATTGCTTTTTTAACTGCGTGATTTGAGATGGCTGTGTGCTTGGTGAGGGTGCTCAGTGGTCCCTTGAGACTTCAGAGAGCCCAGGTGCATGGGGACTCTGTCCAGCTGGCCCATCCGCCTGCAGGAGATGCTGTGTCCCCTCTCAGTACAGTGGAGAGGGCCCACCAATGTCACTACCCCAACCTTGCCCCCAGTCCTGGCTCTTGACTGCTCTGGGCTGTGCCCAAGTGCTCCGGGGTAGGTCACATGCAATCACCATTTAAACCTGTCAAGGGGATGTGTACGTGGGGAAAGTGACAGCAGGGTGCTTGCCCTCAGTCCACAAGGCCCCTCATCCATTGCTCCTGGCACTTGCTGTTGCTCTAACCAATGATCAGACTGGGTATTTTATGAAAACAGCAGCATGAAGGGCAGGATCCTTAACTGTGCTATCCCATAAGTAAGCTTGCGGCTGTTATTTCAGGATTGGAAAGGTCTGTTTGCTTGTGTGCTTAATACTAATTACATTTCAGGCAACACCAGTTTAAGGGGATTTGTAAGACTTTTGAAAGGAAGAATATTTGAAAATGTTCAGTTGGATCAAAAAAGAGTATTTTAGTAATTCAGAATGTGTCAAAATGTCAGCAATGCTAATAACGCATCTGCTTTAATTATTTCCAAGCAGCATTCTCTGACTTCAGAAATTTGCTCTTCAACAGAATTTTCTAAACTCCAGTAGTTGTCCTGAAATTCAAGGGTTTTTGCACGTGAAAGAGCTGGGAAGGAAATCGTGGAAAAAGCTGTACGTGTGTTTGCGGAGATCAGGCCTTTACTGTTCCACGAAGGGAGCCTCAAAGGTGAGTTTTAAAGCAGCCACCTCAGTCACATCAGGTGGAGAGTGTTCCGAGTGAGCGTGGGCTTCACATTAGAATGTACCTGAGGCTCCTCTGAGGTCATAATAACTTGGTATTAAGCTAATTATGGAATGGCTATACTCAGAGCTACCAGCCTGCTGGTCTACCTCAGAAACGAGGCGGTAACACAGTCTGGGAAAGTTACAGGCTTTGTCAGCATTGTCCCCGCACCCCGGCCCCGGTTGGCCAGCCTGGACCCCTCTCTGGGCTGGGAGCAGAACCTCCTGGCTGCCTGAGTCTCTTGAACGATGTTCACTTAGTCTTCACTGTTTGGAAGTTAGCATCAAGCTAGCTGTAAGGATATCGATAGGTTATTGCCACCCTAACGCCAGTCTACATGTTACTGTAGATATTTTGTGGAATAAATTGCAGTTTTGCATGTATCTCCAGTGGGAAAGGAGGTGAGAAAGGGATGGAACATGGGTGCAGGTCTCCAGAGAAAGTGAGATGTGCATGCTGACCTTTCCGAGTCCCCTTTGCTGCCACACACACTGTGTAACGTCTGAGGACACCCTGCAGCAGGGTTGTGCCCGGCAGACAGTGGCTGCATGTTTGTCATCTGAGAGCGGCGGCCCCTTTTGCTCTTCCAGGAGAGAGGGAGGAGCTGGTGGGACCCTAGGTGAGTGTGCTGAGCACCAGCCAACAGCACTGCTCTGGGAAGTGAGCAGCTGCCAGGGCCACAAGCCAGAGAGAAGGGCATGGACATAGGCACTTCCTTCTGCAGATGGAGCATCGCCCATCTGCTGCAGGGCAGGAAAGGTAACTTCCTGATTTCCCAGCATCCTTGTAGGTGCTGAACTCAGGGACATTTGCAGCCTGGAGCAGGAAACATCTGGGATGGGGATTTTAGGAGGGAAGCATGAGGCAGGCTGTTGAGGGAAAACTGCAGGTTCAGCTGGACTCTGAACACAACACAGCAAAGGTGGTGTGGGCCTGGCATCCGAGGGCGTGCCTTTGGGTTCCGGGTTTCCTCCTGGTTTTCACTAGAGTATTTGTCCAGGGGGCTTTGATTGAGCAGGGTGTCAGTGCATTCTAGCAGTCTTCTGTCTGAGAATTGGGAGGTGGGTTTTTCAGGGACGGTTGGATGAATTTGGTTTTAATTTAGCACTTACTTTATACAGTACAGATAATCTGTGGAATGTCAGAGGGGGAGCATTGAAAGCGTGCACAGACTGCCCTCTGTTGATGAGCACGTGAAAACATTTTGCTTTGCGCTGTGTGAGTTCTCCCTGGAATGTGTCTGATACCAGCCTTTCCATAGGAGCCCCGACACTTGCAGTTGCTGGCCGACCTGGAAGACAGCAGCATCTTTTCCCTGATTGCTGGCAAGAAGCAGTACAGCGCCCCCACAGACTTCGGCTTCTGCATCAAGGTACTCCACCTGAAGCCCTGTCTAGAGGCTACCACTCCATTAGCAATGCACTGGAAACTAGGAATTAAAACAGTTAACTGTTCTCCTGGTTGTTGCTTTTTTTTTTAAGCAGAAACACAGTTTCCCACTGGATTTATTCATTCATGTAAAAAATATTTCTTATGTTCTTATGATGTGTCATTCCTTAAGTAACTCAGAAGAGTAAATAATGGACAATGCCCATTGATGAGCTCAGTGCCTTAGTGACCCCCAGCCTGTCACCTTGTCACCTGGGTGGCCTCCAGGGTACAGAGTGAGCTGACGCTGTCTGTGTGGGCTTCCAGTCACCAGACAGTAGGGCAGAAGTGACCACAGCAGTGCCCTCCCTCTGTGCACATGCGTACGAGGGCACACACTCACCCATATTGACACATGGACGTGTGCATTCCTATGTGAACACACAGATTTGCATGCACACACCTACATGAATACAAAGATGCACACACACACACCCTAGGGGCAGGGCCCCTCTTCTCCCCTGCCCAGGCTATGGTGATGTTGGTCATCATAATAGACAATCTGAATACTCACTCTGCACAAGATGCTCTGCTAAGGGTTTCCCTCCATCTTCTTAATGAGTCTCCCCGGGTGCTTATGGGGTGGGAACTGAGCTGGCCCCATTGGCCAAGTCTGGTAACCAGGGAGTGTGCCTGGAGTCACTCAGCAGGGCTAACTTCTGAGTGACCTCAGCTCCATCCTGAGGAGAGGATGAGGACAGGAGATATCCCATCCTAAAATACCATTTTATACTTCACTCTGGAGTCGCAAGTAATAGGAGCCTACTTCAAACCAGTCGAAGGCCCGAGGTGCTCAGGCAGCCACCATGGGAATGTGACCCGGGCAGGAGCCTGGAGCTGACACCTCCCTTCCCGTGGTGGTGCTTGCTCTGCAGGCGGGCAGCCGCAGGGGCTGTCGCCCCAGGCTCGCCCTGCAGATTCCCCTGATGGACAGCCTGCAGTGGTCTCCTCCATCACCAAATAGCTCTGGCCACTGGGTGGGAGCACTGCCCTCTCAGTGCTGGGAGCTCTGATGGCCGTCCCACCTGCCTCAGGCCACTTGCCCACATCAGTCCCCTTCTTTGGGGAAACCCTGGTCTCACTCTCTGAGGTCCCTGCAGGGTCTGACCTTGGGGCCACTCACATCCTCCAGGGGCTTCTCTTCTCCCTGCTGGCTAAGCCCTGCAGGGGCTTTTCCTCCAGCTGCCTCCTCAGTCTTCCAGGGAGGCCACCATGAATCTCCTTCCTGGTCAAACTCAGGCAGACTCTCCCTCCAAAGAGCCCAACCCTCCTGCACAGAGCTCGCTGCCCCAGCCCTGTCCCACCCACCGCCTGGTCTTGCAGTGGTTACTTTCCTGTTTGTCTCCTTCAAGATCCCTGTTCCAGGATGGCCGGTTCACTCAGCTAAGTCCAAAACAAGGATGCCCTGTCCTGGGCTTGATGCCTGGGTGTGTGCACACCGGCCTGGCCCCGCCCCATCACATCCAGTGGGCGTGGCCAGGTGTGTGGCAGGTTCAGCCCTGCCCTGGCCTGGGGTGCACGGCTGCTGGTCCATGGTGTTACACTCACTGGGTATTCTTTTACCCCCTTTAGCCAAACAAAGTCAGGCACGAGACAAAAGAGCTGCGGCTGCTGTGTGCGGAGGACGAGCAAGGCCGAGCGTGCTGGCTGACCGCGCTCAGGCTCCTCAAGGTACCGTGCACTGCGACAGCATCCCCATGTGTACCCCTGAGCACCCGCCTCCCGGTGCTGTGTGCCACCTATGGGGCACACAGACCTCTCCCCACACAGGCTTCTCGCAGTGGCTGCGTGTCAGCAGGCTCTGAGCCGGTCTCCCAGCTTCGTCCTGCTGACGTGCGGGTTGACAGCGGCCGTCCTGGTGCTGTGGGCCCACTGCAGCATCCCTGGGCCCCCCCATCGCGACATAGCACCCCAACTAGCCAAGACAACCAAAACGGTTTCTAGACATTACCATATGTCCCCTGGGACATGGGGTCAGGAAATTGGTAGAAAAATAGGAACAGAAAGAGCAGGACCATGGATACAGGAAGAACATATAGTTCATCAGGAGGGCTGATTACATTCGTGACTGAGCACCAGTCTGTCAGCTTCCTAGAAAGCCGGGGCCATGAGGGAGCTCGCCGTAGCAACCCCAGGGAGAGGCAATCTCCTGACTGAGCTCTCAAAGAAATCTGTTGCATGAAGCTTCACATGGGATGATGCACTTGACAGTAATTCCATGGTAACTGCCAAAGTGATTTCAGATGACTCTTTGGCAAAAGCTAAGCACATACCAGTGGAGCCCATCTCATTTTTTATTTTCCGCAAAATATTCCTTTGGGCACATGCATGCCCCTTGTATGCATATGTCTCCACATCTGGAGTCTTGCTTGTATCAAGTTCACGCAGGTTGCAGGTGAGTTGACCAAGATGCACTAGGCTCAAGCCCAGTGTCTGGAGGAGGTGTTTGGTCCGCTGTGGTTCTCCCTGGCTTCTGGGAGAATTTCCAGGAGGGGCGCAGTAAAGCACAGGACGGTACATAGAGTGCCACACTTGCGTGGGAGAGGAGCACTGAACACCTGCTTACGTTGGCTGGTGTGCCCGCCGCTTCCCTGTGAGACCGCAGGAGGGAGGAGGGGCTGTTCCTGGGGAGAGTGGGTGCTGCACCTGGGGCAGAAGTGGGAAGGAACCCTTTGAAGTTTTATATATTGGGTGAATTTTTTGATCTGTGATACAGAATCTATCTTGGAAGAGGCAGAAAAAGAAATGAAAAAGGAAAGTGGGGAAGTGGCAGCACTTTCTGTGAAGCTATAGCGCTCGTTACTTCGGGTGATAGATACACTGTACGTCCCATCCACAAGGCTCCGCGAGTAAGAAGGAGCAGGTGCCTTTCTCCTTCGAGGCTGTCGTCACATAAGTAGGCACAGGAAAGGAAATGGGCAGAGCTCATGATGTGATGATTGACTTTCTCATTAGTGCTGACGATGCCGTTATGTAGTGTGTCAGCATGAACGCTTTTGAGGATTTACTGTGGACCGGGTGCTCTTTATCACTTCCTATCTGTGATCTCATTTGCTCCTCACAACATCTCTATGACCTGTTACCATCCTTATGGGACAGATGACAAACCTGAAGTCCATCCGGTCACCCCAGGTGTGGCTGCTGGGTATGGGGCTGAGCCAGCCTTTGAACCCCATTTTGACTCCAGCACTCCGTTCCTAATCCCCACACTTTGCTGCCCTCCCTGGGAGCCGCCAGTGAGTTGAAAACTCACTGTGTTGGGGGCAACTCTGGAGTGACCCTGGGTGGTGCCTTTTCCAGAGATTGGTGGAGTCAGCAGCTGGGGCCTTTGGACTACAGGACATGCTAGTCCCCTCGGAGTCCAGTCCTTGGACTTGGGCCTTCATGGGCCATCTCATCAGCCCAGACTAAGCCAACGCAGGGTTGCGCCTTTTCACGGTTGGTGTGAAGATCTTGTCTGCAGTAAGTGATGAGAAGTCCCTGTGGCTTTAGCCTCAGACTCTCTTGTCCCTTGAAAGTGGATCAGGCATGCCGTGTCCTCACGCACAGGAAGTGGAAGACGCACATGGACTCCTGTCTTACAACAGCTGTTAACCTGGAGACCCCGGAACCTGAGCCTAAAGCACTTGCCTTCCCATGGTCCCCACCCTTTCCCAGAGTCTTTCTGTACAATGGATAGCAATGAAATAGCAGCTGGGGTTGTGTGAAAGTCCTAGGGCTTGTTGAGAGGAACGCCTTGTCTTCAGTTAACCCAAGGCTCTCCTGTGTCTTTAAGTACAGCACAGGTATGTTTTCTTTAAAAAAAAAAATTATAGCCTGAGCATATGGAGGAGAAAAGTGGCATTGCTGAGACTCTTGAGGGATAGAGCCAGTAGTAATAGCCGCTTTGGTCCTTCTTCCTTCCTGTCACACCATTTGTTAAGTAATTGCATAAATTCTGTGGGGCCTGTGTGAAGAGCCTGGGCATGTGGTTACATGTTCAGATTATCTCCTGCCCTCCCTCTCTGCTTTTGTGAAAGCTTCTGAAACTGCTATAGAAATTCTTCCCCAAGACGGAGGCCTGCATCACGCAGGATTGTAGAATGAGTGGTTGCTTTGGTTTTGAACGTGCTGGTGTTAAAAAGGTGACCTCAGCTGATGTTCAGGAAGAAAAGCCTGAGGATAAGTGGGGCCTCCTGCCTCAGCTCAGGAGCTCTTACACTCAGGAGCGCATGTTGGGGTGAGAGAGGCTTGCAGCACCCAGGAAGCAGTGCTGGGAGCAGAGTCCTGTAGGAAGGCTGAGACCCTGGGCAGAACTCGTGAAGGCCACGGCCGGCTACCAGCCAGGAGCTTTGTGTGTTCCCTTGTTTAATCCTCATGAGAACCTGGGCAGGGAAGACTGGGCCCTCACGGCACAGATGAGGAGAGCGCTTCTTGAGGTGGGGCGGTCAGGGTCCGTGTCTCTCAGATGGAAGGCTCAGGAGTCCCAGGCGGGGCTCAGCAAGTGCCAAGTGTATCCCTCCCCTCGGTGGGTGACCCTGCCGCCTGCGTGCTCACACCCAAGGCACAGCCTTTTGATGCCGGACTTTAGACCCATGGTTCCCAAAAACCAGTCCTCTGGCAAGTGACAATTTGTGAAGAGGTTTTCTCTAGCCGGTGGTAAAGTGAAGCAAGGACAGTGTAGTAAGCTTTCCATGAACCTAGTTGTGTACATGGGAAAGGGTGTCTCCTTTCATATGAGACCCTGTCCTCCTTAAGGTCAAAATGTCCCTTATTGTATACAGTATCGCTGATACTAAATGGAAGGTCACTGGTTAATATTTAGTTTGTGTGTATGTGTTGTCTTGGTTGGCAAATTTCTTGCCTAGCCTTAAGGCAGTCATATATTTCTTTCCCCAAAATTCGACTCCTTTGTAAAATCTGAAAGTGTGAAAATCGCTGATGTAGACCTTGCCTTTCACTGTCTTCCCTGCAAGATGATCTCCCATGACTAAACCCAAATTTAATTTTCTTGTAGCAGAACTTTTCCCCCCTCAGGCAAAATCTTTGATAATTCCCCAATATGTGAAACAGATAAAAGACTAAGTGCATTATATGGTCTATCATTATTCCAAAGTGGCAGACAATCCCCAACCTCAGGAGCTTAACAACAAAGACTGGCTCCTGTTCTACTTGAACGTGGTGGATGGAGCACCCACCATTAGACGACATGTGCCACTTACCCCCAGCCACCTGGTCCCTCCCAACCACAGTCCCCGGGCAGTGCAAGCCCCCTAACTGGAAGCAGAGAGCCAGAAGTCCTAGGCGGACAGTCCAGTTACTAGAACATGCGAGCGAGCGGTTTAAATGCTCCTTCAGAAACAGCCCAGCACCTGCTGAATCTCCAAAGCTCCTCTCTCCTCCCTCGGGTGGGAGAGCCTCTTCGGCCACACCGTGAGAACTGCACGTGCAAACGCCTTTCTTTGCTGCACTGGCAGAGGGATTCAAAGGTGGAATTTCAAGTACATCAGGAGTAGAAACGAGGGAGAGCAAACCCAGCAATTTTTCAAACAGGAACCATGAAGACATACCGTGTATGTCTTCCTATCTACTACTACCATCTACCTATTACTATTAAAGTCAAGATGAAATGGACATTCTTGGCAAAAGGAAAAACCTTAAAATTGAACCAGTAATCTAGAATGAGTAATTGAACCATGTTTTTTAAAAAATGAGTTTTTCTAAGTTTTCAGGCATATTTAAGCTCTGTGCTGTGTTATAGAACCTAGATTAACACCATACGCTAAGATTTTGGCCACCTTAATGCTTCTGGGGCAGGGCTTTCCTTCAAGAACCTGGTCAGACTAGGTCCCTTGCATGGACACTTAACACTTACCATGCAAACAGTTCGGAATTCCTCTCCATTGATATCCATAGAATACTGCTACTTCTCTGTGTGTCTCCTGCAAGATCGTAGCTCCCTCAAGGTAGACGTCCTTAATTTGTTTTATATCCCTGGTGCTGATCTCAAAAACATGAGTCACTCTGACCGTGACCCTCAGCCTCTGTGCTCTCTGTACATGAAGAAATAAGCTTACATTCTACCTCACTTAAGAATATAAAGGTTAAGTGTTAATTAAACTCCAAGATAATGGAGCTGGTATTTTGTTATGTCGTTTGTTATGTTAACATAACATACGGGGACAGTGTTTCTTAGCACACTGTACCCCGACTTTGTATAGAGAAGAGTTACCGCTTGATGTGGAAAGGTGTCTGCAGACTCTACAAACAGAAGCAAAACAGTCACCTTTTCCCTTCAGTGTTTGGGAGGGTCAGGTTCATTTAGATGAATAAGAAATAAACATACTGCAAAAGAAGGGGGCAAATAGCTCTATGGTTTGCATCATCTTTTGAAGCAGTAGAAGAAAGTATAAAGGAAAAAAATCAATCTGACTAATCAACATTTCTTTAAAACCCACTCAACTAAAATAAAAAGGAAAATAAAAGTAATATATACTAAAGCTTGAACACAAAAACTTAATATTTAAACACTGTAAAGAGCTTATACAAGGAAAACCACCACTGTGGAGGCTCTAGTATTAGTGAACAGAAAGAGGACATGAATCTATAGTTATAGAACTCCAGGTAATAAATGTGGAAAATACCCAGCTACTTTAATAATTAAAGTTAAAAAAAATTTTTTTAATACAATGCAAATCACAATTTTATACCTACTTAGAAGACAAAGGTGTTAACTCACAGGTCAAAGATGAGTCCTTTGAGTGAGCTACTGAAACTGAGAGTGGTCTTGGAACCCTCCTGAGCTACGCACGTGTGTGTGTGTGTGTGTGTGTGTGTGTGTTTTCCTTCCTTCTTTTTCTTTGGCTTTAACTTGATGGTCTTTTTATAACGTCTTCAAAGGGAAACTTAGATCATTTCTTAAAATATTTTTAAGACTAAAAATTTACCTCTTAAGTACTACTTTAGTTGCAATTTGTCATGTTTTTATAATTATTCAAAGTATAGACACACACATGCACACATCACACACACATATATAAATACATACATGTGGATGTTATCAGTTGCACACAATTTTAGAACATTTATATCTCCTCTATACCGATCCTTTTGTGGTTCTGAAATATGCTGTGTTTTCGTATTTGTGCTTAAGTCCATCATTTACTGTTTATTTTCAGTTTGCCCTACTTTTCCTGTATTCCTTTTTCTGTTTATTTTTTTTGCAGTGAAGATTCATCACGTATTTGACATTTTTAACCTCTGTTAGCCTGTTGCTTATGTGTCCATTTACTATTTTCAGTGGTTACCCTAGATGATACAACATGCATCTTTAACTTACTAAAATCTAATTTAATTTAGTACTTTTCCCACGTCCAGCCCAATATAAAGAAACTTCATTTACATTTACCCCATCTTTTGAAATATCTTCTCATCTGTTTTAATTCTTTACATCTTTTAAGCCATTGAAGACATACTGTGTTGTTTATATACTAATTCTTATGTTAATTACCTGCATATTTGTACTGTATGCTTTCCTGAATTTGCATTCTTCTCCCTGAGACCAGAAGAACCTTAGTTCTTTTAGTGTGGGCCTGCTGGCAATGAAATTCTCTCAGTTTTTGTCCATCTGGTATATTTTTACTTAACTTTCCTTACTGAAGGAACTTTGCCTTGGGATGGAATCCTGGGTTGGGGTTATTTTCTGCACCTCATGTATTCCATTGTCTTCTCACTCTCATCCTTAGTATAAAACGTCAGCCATCCACTCTCTCATTGCTTCTGTGAAAGTAATGTGCATTTTCCTCTCATCACTTTCAACATTTTCTTTGTTTCTGTTTTTCAGCAATCTTTCATGATGTTTCTGGGTGTGGTTTGGAGGTTTTTTTGTACTCCTACTCCTAGATTCTGTAGCTTGATTATCTTTGTATCAGTTTTGGAAAATACTTGGCCGTTATCTCTTCAAATGTTTCTTCTGACCCCTTCTCACTCTTCTTCCATGGGAATGTAATTGTACCTACCTTAAACCCTTTCATTATGTTCTAAGTATTTTTATTTAGAAATGAATTCATACTGTAGAACATAGAGCTGGAAATGTGTCACATCCCATGAAGGAGGGTGAAGGAGATACAGCACGTCTGATAGCATGTTTTCTCTTCCTGACCTTTTCTCTTTTCCATGTGGCCTGAGTGATGATTGCCGCAAATAGGCTGCGATGTTGGGAGTGTGTGAGCCTGGGGAGAACCCTTAGCGCTTATTGCCACAGTAAATAAAGCAGGAGCCACTGAGCTGGTTAGCAGTGAGCTTGGTGTTTAGGAAGAGTGCTGGCTTTGTAACTTTGGAATCTTGAATCCTTACTCACCGTGACCTTGAGCAACTTGTTTCACTTATCTGTGTTCACTTCTGTTATCTTTCAAATGGGGATAGAATACCCATTTCATAAAATGGGGATGATTAAATAAAAGCACAAAGCACATGGACCAGTACTTGGCCCAGAGTGGCATTCAGTAAGGCTAATTGTTATTCTTGTTCTTATCATTACTACTCTTTCTCTGCCTGCTTCCCCTGCCCCTCAGACCAGACAGCTGTTACCTTCTGTGCAGTGACAGGCATGGCAGGAACAAGAGAGCGTGCATATTGGATGTTTGTCCTGCAGCTCTCGGAACTGTCAGCAGAGTCTTGTTCATTGCTCTGCCCTTAGTATTGCCCTTCACTGCTGTGGGTTTGCTGCCTGGGGGCTCACAAGGCCCTGGAGACTTGACTCTGGCCTTTTCCCTTCAGTATGGAATGCTCCTTTACCAGAACTACAGAATCCCCCAGCAGAGGAAAGCCTTGCTCCCCCACTTCTCGACTCCAGTGGTAAGTACATGTGCCGACCTCTGTCACACGCTCCTTTTGAACTTCTGCATCAGCACATGCTGATGTCTCTTGTCTCCCAAGCCTGCCAAGAGAGGCTCCAGAATGAGTGCATTTCAGAGGAGCTGGTATACCCCACGACATTCCATCTCCCACTTTGCTGTCTCGGCAGTGTGACTGCTTGAACATTTCCTGTGCTGCCCTCCCTGCCCCTGACCTCCCCACAGGGCCGTGTAGGCAGATAGCCCTGCCTCAGTGCTCACTGTCACCAGCAACTTTCAGTTCTGCTGGGGAGCCTCTCCCTCCTGTGGCTTTTGTCCATTTCTTCCATTGGTGCCATAGACTATTATGCTTGGATCCTCCACTGGTGAGAATTTAGAGGTTATCATGAGTCCTCTGTGTTCTCAGGATGTAAATTACTTCTAAAAGATGCAAACACTTCATCCTCTGAAATACTATCTTAAAGATCCTTCAATGCCCATTCCTAAGAGACACCAAATCATTCCACAGGAGTCCACATGCTGCCCTGACGTAACATACCCGAGGGAAGGGCTTGGTGCCGGCGAGGACAGGGCCCACCATGCTATTTGTTTCTGTGACATGTCGCAGTGTAGGTCAGGGTGCCTGTGAAGGACTCCACAGCCCAAATCCTGCCGGCACCAGCGGCCTCACCGGTAGCCTGTGAATGCTGCAAGAGGACTGGCACGTTTCTTGCTCTTAAGAGAAAGCAAAGTCATTTTTTTAGCTTAAGGGCCCTTCGGTCACTCAATTTTCGACCTGCACCTTCCAGAGCCGGGGGTGGAGCAGGGGCATCCTGTCACCCTTTTCCTGGCCATCTTCATGGTACACTGGCTTATTTCTCTGCATTTTAAGAACTCGTGGCCTCTTTTTTCCAGCGCAGTGTTTCTGAGAACTCCCTCGTGGCGATGGATTTTTCTGGGCAGACAGGAAGAGTGATCGAGAATCCGGCTGAAGCCCAGAGCGCCGCGCTGGAGGAGGGCCATGCCTGGAGGGTAGGGCCACAGGTCCCGCAGGCAGCACGCCCACCATGGGTCATCCCCCAGAAGAGGCGCTGTCGGTGTTGGCAAGGAGAGATGTGGCGGGGAGGGGTGGCTTCCGGGTCCCAGATCACAGGACGCTGTAGCTTGGGGCCGCACCACAGCTCTGCTACCCTGGCCCCCGGGCCCCGCGGAGTGGGGAGGAGCAGCGCGACCCCCACACAGCTTCTGCTGAGCTGTCAGGTCGAAGTAGAGCATGGACCCATGGTGGGTGCAGTTGACAGGTCTGGTCATGGCCCCACCGCTGACTAGCTTTGTGACCTTGGGCAGTCTCTTCACTCCAGAGGCTCCAGTTACTAACCTCCTGATGGGAAGAATATCACCCAACTTTTATGTTTTCCTGAGATTTAATGACAGTGCACGAAACATGAGCCCAGAGCTCTCGGGAGGTTCTCTGAACCCTGGCTTCAGAAAAGGAGAGCCTCCCCAGAGCACTGTGTTTTTCTAGAACTGAGTTCAGTGGGAAAGCTCATGGTTTTTCCCTAAGATTTATCAGGAGCTTCGCTGAGTGTCTTCTGTGTGAGAGACGAGAGTGCCTACTTCAGTCCTCGGCCGTCAGAGGCCCGCCAGGCGCTCCTGTAGCTCACAGCTATGCTGTGCCCTGGCTCTCTGTTCCCTGGTCAGATGAGGCCTCGGGGCTTTCGGTTCACAATCAGGGGCCCCGAGTGGCCAGGCTCCCCGACCCAGGGCGCGTGAACCGGGTGGCTTGTTGGCTGTGTCCGTCTGCTGGCGTAGTGCTAACACGGGGATTTCTCTTGCAGAAGCGAAGCACGCGGATGAATGTCCTAGGTAGCCAAAGTCCCCTCCACCCTTCTACCTTAAGCACAGGTAAACACGGCATGTTGGCCTGATATTTTTGTACATAAAGAAGAAAAAGGTCCCACTCCTCCCCAGCCTCACAAACCTGTCCGGGCCCAGAGTCCACCACAGAGGTGTGGCCACGGGAATCGGGGCCCACACTGATCACCAGTCAGCTGTGCTCTGCGGGAGGCCGTTCTGCAGCGGGCCGCGACCTTACCCTCCTTCTCTCTTCCCTCCCACAGTGATTCATAGGACGCAGCACTGGTTTCACGGCAGGATCTCCCGGGAGGAGTCACACCGGATCATTAAACAGCAAGGGCTGGTAGATGGGTAAGGAGCGCTGTGCACAAGAGCCGGTGTCTGCTGAGGCTTTTTGTGCTGGGCATAGATTCAGCTTCCTGGATGGTTCTCATTTTAAGGGGAAGAAGATATGGCTCAGAGATGTGAGTGTGGTCAGGCCTGGCCAGCTGGTGAGCGGGAGAAGAGGGCTTGCCATCCATTTCTCGCCGTGCTCCATCTGTAATCTCTGCCTCTGTTGAAATTCAAGCAGACGAAGAGCACAATCTATGGACTTTTAATTAATAAGGCACTGGGCAAGTGGAAACAAATATCTTTGCCTACAGCTTTTGATTCATTTATCATTTAGCTTTTGCTGAGAACAAACAGTCCAGACCTTAGTGGCTTAAGAAAACGATCCTGGTTGAGTGTCTGTTCTCACCTGGGCCAGCTTGGCGTTGGGTCGGCTTCACTCATGTGGCTGGTATTGACTGTGCCCATGGGGTGGCTGGCATGTGTTCCAGCAGGCTAGCCTGGGTTTGCTCACGGGGTTCCCAGGAATCAGAGAGGTCAAACCCCAGGGGCCTTGCTCAGCATCCTATGGGAAGAGACCGCGGTACAGAGGTGTGTGGCTTGGGGTGGTTACTGCCGCCGTGTCACTGCGCAGCTCAGCCTGAGTCCCCTCCTCTCTTTGATCCCGAGGAGATACTCCCTGGCCCTGAGCTGGTTCATTCATGGTTGGAGCTGTGCCATACAGGATCTGCTCAAAAAAGTACCCTGGAAGCTGCTAAATTCAAAGAATGACATTTTTGTCCTTTATCTTTTAAAAGTTTTATCTTTTAAAAGTTTTAACATGGAAATTTTAAAAATTACCTAAGGGAGGGGAGTGTTATGAATGCCCACGTGCTCCCTGACCAGCTTCCCCTGTGCGGACTTTCATTCCTGTTTCCCCTCACATGCACTTGTTTTTCCTCCCCTCTTCTCCCTTTCCCTTCTTCAGGAGTGTCTTAAAGGACACCCCAGATATTCTAAACTTTTACCAGTAAACATATTTCAGTGTGCATCTAAATACAGATCCTTTTCTTCTGACATAACCATAATATCATTGTTACACTTTATCAAAATTAACAAGAATTCCTTCATATCATCTAAAATCAAGTCTGTGTTCAAATTACCCAATTGCTGCAAAAAGAAAAAAAATCCTTTAAATTTAGTTGGTTTAAATCAGGATTGACAAATTGTGTTTGGCTAATATGCATGTTGTCTCCTTAAACATGCTGATCATCTCCCACACTGCTACATTTTCCTTTTTTTCCCATTTTGTTTTAGAAGTGGGTCAGTTGTTGATTGCATATTTGTTTCTCTAATCTGTGCCTCTGTCCTTTATTCCACATGAAGTGGTGGTCAGGAGCTTTGATGAGATGCTAGTTCATTTCTTCTGGGATAGTGTGTCTGGTCTGTGCATCATTCCACTGCAAGTAAAGAAGCACCTGAGGTCTGGTGTGTCCTAGGTCATGATCTTAGGGTCGGGCCGGGGGCCTAGATCGTCAGTCAGCTTGACCTCCTAGATCAAATCCCCATCCCTGGTCCCCAAATGCTGTGAGCATGCATCACTGAACCTCCCAGATTCAGTATTTCATTAGGGGTTACAAAATCATCATTTTTAGTTCTATTTTTCCTGTTTCTTAGCTGAAATTCTTTGCCTTGTCATACATTTTTTTTTTCTGGAAAAGGTAGGTGAATGCTCAGTTTTCCCCTTTTGTCAATTTTCAGAAAAATGACTTGGTATCCTACCATCTTTCAGTGTGACAACCGAGGCATTTTGTTTTAACCATCACTGTGAACTTAGATGCTCAGTATGCCCTCTCTTGGCTACTGGGCATATGTACAACTCTTTCAAGATGGTTCTCAAGTTCTCTTGACCGACTACTAATAGTACCTGATTTCAGATGTAACAGGTAGATTGGGCTCAACATGACACCTGTCTCTTGGGAGCCTAATTCTTTCTCGTGGAAAATGATGTCTCAGACCATAATCTGCAGGAGGTCTTTTCCATGGACAGAGCTAGGACACAGGCTTTCTTAAGCTGAAAATAAAGTATGGCTTCACAATGATGTTGCCAATTCAAATTGAAGATTACAGGGGTTTCACTTCTTCAATTTTATTGGATCTCTCCTCCCTTACTCTGAAAATCCTACTAATGACACCATTTGTTTTATCCCACTATGTACTTATTTGCTCTATTCCATAGAGTAAGACCACTGAATTCACATTTCTTAGCAGTCCTCTTAATCCTTAAGGAACATTTCAGCAGGTCATGTTAAAATGCCGAGCTTAAAGTAATTCTTCTCTCTGATTCTACCACCAAACTGTTACATAGCCAGGTTCATTTGTCTCAGTTTGTTTTCCATTTTCCTAAGTGGATCTGATTTATTTTCTCTTTGGTTTAATGGCACTTCTTAAATTACATAAAATATTTTCATGGTTCCAAAGGCAAAACAGTGAATGAACAAGGTGCATGCCCTGTCGACTCTCCTCTGTCCTCCTCCCCACGACAGGTAACTTTTTATCAGTTTATCCATCCTTCTATTGTTTCTTTTTAAAAATAGAAGCAAAACATCTTTGCTTCCTCCTCGGCCCCTTCTTAAACACAGGCAGCCCCTGGAAGTGCTGGGTGCAATCTGCAGGCCCCCTGAGGATCTTTCCAGGGCCCACCTCCTGCCTCCTGTCCCGTTCATTGTTCCCAGACGTAAGTGTGACAGTCAGTACCCGGTCCTGTGTTTGCAGGTGTCTCTTTGCTGGAGTTCTTAGCAGTGGGTTGTGGAGAAGGGGAGAGGCTTATGTAGTACTGTAATAAAACAATGCTGGATTCCCCTTGCAGGGCGTGATCCCCGGGAAATTCTAGGAGCGGCAGCTTTCCCAGGGCCACCTTGAGCTGAGAGGGGAGCTGTGATTTGCATCTCTCATAGCTGAGGATGAGTCTCTTTCTGTAGGATTAGGGGCCGTCGATATTTCCTTTTCTTTTTGCAATTCTGAACTGTTTATATTTTTTGGCCAGTGTTCTAAATCTGTTTTTTACAAACTTCTTTCCCCAGGTTGTCATTTGTCTTTTTGACTTTGTTTATGGGTTTGTTTACACAAATTTTTTAAAAAAGAATTTTGTTTGGTCACATTTATCATTTCTGCTCTTTTTAGTCCTTGTCATATTACCTTTTCCCACTCCTTATATCATAAAGGAGTTCATTCCCATTACTTTCTAGAGCCTGCATTTTTTCTTTCTTCCCTCCTGCCTTTTCCTCTTTTAAAATTTTTTTTGTGTTCATTTTTGTTTGTTTAGATCCCAGATGCATTCAGAATTTATTTACCCTTGTGTACTGTGTAAAGAGCATGTCTTAATCTACATGCGGGCATACAGTAGTTCTAAAACTACTTGCTGGAGATGCCACCTTTATCGTAGAGCAGTCCTTTTCAAGCGCTAGAAATGAGCTCCGCTGACTGTAAAGAAGGCTGTTGCTCCAGTGCAGCTTCCGACCTGCCCAGGGAGAAACATGCTTCACATCTGAAATTCCCCTTGCAGTGACATTGTTGCATTTAGGTATGTGTGTGCCGGGACTTTTAATACAGACTATGGACCCATTTGCAGCCATTAGCCACCTCAGAAGTGAGCCCCCGAATGTTCGAGTCATGTCCCCATTAACTGCATTGTCCGTGGGACTTGTTCTAAGGACGAAGAGTGGGTTTGCTTGCCAGGTGATATCGAACCGCTGGAAAAGGGAAGGTTCTGCAGAAGGCATATGTGGTGCCATGACCACTTGTGTCCCTCTCAGGGCCCAGGGTAGTGAAGATGGCATCTGACCCCTGGGGACTGACCAGATCTTGGGGCATGGGAGATGCTGGAGAGGGGGCAGTGGAGGACCTTCCCTGGTGATTCTGAGGTCAGGCCTGGCCAGGCCCCCTGAGCAGTAGAGGGCAGCCCTATGGCAGGGGGTAGGGGTGGATTATCATGCTGGGGCCACTGAGTTGGATGTCAGCTTCTGGCTTTTTTAAAAACATGTTTGTCTTTATTTTTCCTAGACAAGAATCCCAGCTGGCAGGGTTCCACCTTTTCAGGCTTGGTGAGCTGTACGTCACCACTACCACCCTCCTCCCCATAAGCCCTCCGGTTGCTGCTGCCCTTTTAGAAGGAGGAGTTTATCTGGCCTTCTGGGGTCTCAGTTTATCTAAGGTTAAAATTTTCAATTCTGAAGTTAGGCTGCCGGAGCCCTGGCAGAAACAAGGGAGGAAGATAATAGGGCCAATTCAGGCGTTACCACAGAGAAGCCACATCTCCCATTGATTCCACTGTTTAGGGAGGAAATGTGTTGGAAAACAAAGTAAATTAAAAAATCAGTTCCTAATCTTTAGTGATCCCTGCGGAGATAATGAAGGGAAGCCAATTTAGAGAAAGAAAACAACTTTGAAAGGCAGTATAAGAAGACCCATGTTCTAGATCAGTGCTTCCTCGGGCACCAGCCTCAGACTATATAGGCATTAGAGCAGGCCAGGGGGGCCTCAGGGCCCAATAAAACCAGGAGATGTCTTTGAAATCCCTAGTATCCAGGAGGCCCCCCACATGTGTGTATGTATATGTGTGCATGCACATGTGTGTCCTTGTATATGTGTTTACACACATGTGCATGCACCCCCAGCTCCCCCAGCCCTGCAGGGAATCCTGCCGAGCACTGAACATGCTGCCTGCCTCCTCCTCGTGCCACCACCAGCCCATGCCAGAACCCGGAGGAAAGGGTCTTCTCAGAAGGCAGCCCCAGCCCCGTTGTCCCCCCTGCTACCCTGGCTCATGTCACCTGCAGCGTTTAGGACTCTGCCCACCCTCTCCCACGCTGATGGGTCCACACTTGGGTCCAGTCCACTGGCCCTTTTGTGGTCCCCAGGCTCCACCTCTGTGCTGTTTGTGGGTGCTGGTCCCTGGCTGCACCCTACAACCCTCTGTGGGGTAGAAGGAAACGTCTTTGTCACAACTTGAGTCCACTGTAGCTTTCCCTTCCCCAGGCAGAGGGAAGGCCCTTTCCCAGGCTGCCAGCACTCCCTTAGAAGAGCCATGACGGCACTCACTAGCCATGGCAGAGTCACGTCCACGCTCAGATTTCACCTGCTGTTCCTGCTGTACCCACATTCCTACTTGGCTTCTACTGGCTGTGTGACCCTGGAGAATCAGCTTACCTTCTCTGTGCCTGTCCCTCATGTAAAATGAGGACAGTAGCAGGGTTGCTTGCTGGACTGACTAGCGTGTGCCCAGGGCCCAGCGTCTAGCCCTGAGTTGTGCAGTTACCCTGGTTCCTGTCGGCCCCTGGCACGGCAGCAGTTCCCGCGCCCTCATGAGCACGTGAAGGAGCAGCCTGCGCCTGAGTCCAGGTCCTCACCACTTTCCTTCCATGTTGCCTTGGCGATTTCCTGACCGAGCGGCTTATCCTGGCCTGCATGGTCCTCTGGGACTGACTGGGCACTGTTGTCACAACCATCGAGGTTGGGCGCTGTGGTGCACAACACCGTCCGCCCCGCCCTCTGCATTCTGGTGGTCCTGCAGGAGAGGCGCAGCCCTCTTTGCAGATGGCACCCTCCAGGCCAGGAATCTAGTTAGGGGCAAACCCGGGAGTCTTGCTGACTCCTGAAGCACACCGTCTTCACCCCGTGGGCTCCTCCACTTTCGTGACTATTCCAGATAGATGGCCTTGAGGCACAGTCTGTGAGGCCCAAGCCCTTGGGGAAGCCTCAGGAATTCCGGGACCAAGTCCTCAACTCGAGAGGCCCCAGGGCGTGCCTCCTGCCTGCCCCTCTGTCTCTTCAGGGGCAAGTAGGCCCTGGCGCCTTCGCCAGCGGCTGCTTCTTGCAGAAGGAAAGGCAGGCAGCTCCCTGCCGTAACATGAGGAGGGGCAGCCCCAGCCTTTCCTCTGGGACAACCTAGGGTTCTGCAAGCTCCCGGGTGTCTGCTGGCAATGGCAGCTTATTTGAAATGAAGTAAATTCAAGGAAAGAAAACAGATCTTTGCAGTAGAGGAAGAACCCGGTGTTCGGCCCTGCTGAGGGAGGAATGAGAGCACATTCCACGGGCAGCTTGCCTGCACTCCCAGCACTGGCCCCTCCAGGCTGCCCCGCCAAATCCTGGAATTCTGTTGTGGTTGGTGTGTCCCAAAATGCATTCTGAAGAATATGCATCCTGCGAAATGCCTAACAAAGGTCGGGCAGAGGCAGGGAGGGGTCATACTGGTGGTACTATCAGGTAAGACTGGAAAGCCCTCAGGCTGGAGGGCTCATGATAAACATTCATATTTTTAAGGTTCTGAGAAGTCCTGTAGTAAAATAAAACTTTTGTACGTTTGTAACACTGCACTTCCCAGTCTTGCTTAACTGCTTTCCATCTTAACATTTCAATCTAGAAACTGATGCTTAAGCTGATTACTGTGGTTTAAAGTAACATTTACACTGCTATAACTTTAAAGTATGTTTCCTCTCAAACCATTTCTTGTCACTTTGATTAGGGGTTGGGACTTTTTTCTCTTCCTTTCTAGTGTACAACTGCCTGACACACCAGCTGATTCCAGATTTGTTCATGTAGCAGCAAAGAGTTAGACTTCTTTGTGCTATTCCAGTTTTTAAATTATTTTTTATTGTTTTTTCTTGAAATAATTTAAAATTGTTGAAAAGCCGTAAGAATAGTGTAATGAATTCGTATTCTGTGTATCTGTTGTAAATGTATCGGTGTCACTCAGATACACACCAGAGTTGTCCACATTGTAGCACGTTGCCTCTATTATGACCTCCCCACCCCCACCCCACTCCCCATGTTTTAGCTTGGGGGTAACTTGTAATCCTAATTATTTTGTAATCCTAATTTTTTCAGCAAAAAATTTCTAAAAACAGGGACTTCTCTTACATAACCTTAGTACCATTACAAAAACTAGAAATTAACACCAGTGAGGTTCTATGATCTAAAATATACATACAGGTTTTGCCAGTGGTGCTAGTTACATACTTCATAGCAAAGGGCACACTTCCTAGTCCTAAACCCTTCCTGTGCCAGTGTATCTGCTTCCCCTTCCTTTGTCTGGCACCAGCGCCATGACTGCAGAGCGTGCCCTGGTGAGGTTGCCGCTCAGGGTCCCGCTGGGTGGGATGATGCATGTGGCATGGGTGCCCCAGAGGGGATGCTGGGTCGCCCCCCGGGCTTCCTGGCGGGAGGCACCTGGGGATCGTCCCCTTCCTGCTGGTGGTGACTCAGATACTTGATGTGGAAGGTGTCAACCAGGTTTCTCTGCTGTTTATTGTTTTTCCCTCCATAATAAGTATTAGGGAAAGATGCTTTGAGACCATGAAAATACTGTACTTCTCATCAGATTTCACCTGCTAACTTGAGCATGCTCGTTGAGAATCTTCCCTGATCACTGGTACACAGTGGTGTTTTTGAATCTGTCGTTCCTTCTCTATTTAGAGGCCCTTCTACTCTGTCAAAGAGCTTTTTCTTCTCCCCTATTAATTTGTTTGCTCATTTATTTTGTATGCAAGTATGGACTTATGGATCCCTGTTGTATTCTCTGGGTTACCATCTCTTACTCCTGCTCTTCCATTGGTGTCCAGATTTGGCCAAGCTGCCTCCTGTGTCATGATTCTTTTGAGCATTTCCTTAAGCTCTGGCACGACATGTTCCAGCTTCATCTTGTACTTTCCCTACCTTAACTCTGGAGTCAGCCGTATCCTCAGAGAGCCCTGGTTCCTTTCAGTGGACAGTGACATCCAGAAACCACCATCTGCTGCACAGGGTATGGCTCCCGCTGTGGCCACGCCACGCCAAAGCCTGCTGAAGCATCAAGGCTACCAGCCTGTCTCCCAGAAGGAATGGGCACATGTGTGCATGTGCATGGGTATATAAGGTCTGGATTTGAAAAAATAACGATTGTTTTCCATTCCCAGGCTTTTCCTCCTCCGTGACAGCCAGAGTAATCCAAAGGCATTTGTACTCACACTGTGTCATCATCAAAAAATTAAAAATTTCCAAATCTTACCTGTAAGTGTTGATATTTTCACACTAATACTTGTTTGTTTGTTTTCTGGTTTCATTCTTAATGCAGTTTTCAAGTTACGAGCTAACTGGAATATGATTAACTATTAGGCAGTTCCATGCTCACAGGTGGGATGCTCTCAGGAGTTTCTTAAGGAGTTTTTTGAAATTGGGAACAATGTTTCCCTAGGAATAATATTGAAAATGGAGGCACTGTGCTGAGGCCTACGCACACAATTCATAGCTGCTGCTGAAATGGCACCTGATGGGGAGGAGGTGGGGCAGGTGATGAGTGGGGCAGGCTGGGAGGAGCTTAGGTCTCTCCCACGACCACCTGGGGAACAGGGGCGCCAGCCATGCTTGTTCGGCACCCAGCAGGAAGCCCTGACATTTTCCAGCTCACCCTGGGGACTCGGTGTACTCTTAGGACTGGACCACAGACAGAGCTCATGCTGCTTGTTGGCCCTGTCTTGTTCCCTGAGGCGCAGCCTCTAACTTGGCAAGTGTCCTTCTGTCTCTCCAGTGCGAGGATGATGGACAGATGTTCTTCAGCCTTGATGACGGGAACACCAAATTCTCTGACCTGATCCAGCTTGTTGACTTTTACCAGCTGAACAAAGGAGCCCTGCCTTGCAAACTTAAGCACCACTGCATCCGAGTGGCCTTATGACCTCAGACGTCCCTGTGGCTGAAGACTGGAGGACGCAGACACTGGAATGAAGAGGACTGTGCATTGTTCGGAACACACAGCTATTCTGCACCTTGGGACTAGGAACAGGATCGGTTCGGTTGGATCGGTGCCCGCCGACCAGGACTGACTAGTTTGTTGGACTTGCCGGTGATCTGCTGCTGCAGATCCGGCAGGCCCACCTCCCTCTGCGCCAGCCAGAGCAGGGAGGGCACGGAGGAGCGCGCAAACCGGAGAGTAAACTGGAATGATCGTCTTGGCTGGGCCACGTAGGGATGAGAACCGGAGAGAAGCAATTGAAAATGAACTCTTGCCCTGGAATAATCTTGACAATTAAAACTGATATGTTTACTTTTTGTATTGATCACTTTTTTGCACTCCTTGTTTTCAATATTGTATTTGGCCTATGGTAGGAGGGGACGTGGCTTTCCTGTGCATATGAGATGCAAAGACATGTTTGAACAGGCAGACTTCAGAGACTGAATGTGGGTCCCCAAGTGTCCCCGAGGGCGCTCCTCACCTTCGGGTCACCATAGGTGGCTTCAGCTCCAGATAACCATCCACCCCCAGCCCTTCCCACTTTACTTGAAGAGCTTTTTTTTCAATCCAAGGTGTCACCTGCGGTAGGCCTTTGGCATGTTTTGTGGACCAGCCAGGCCACCTCAGCCTGTCAGTTACCTCTGTGCACAGACGTCCCAGACCCCAGACTAGCGTGTTGTGCCATCCTCACGGCTCAGGAGATCTGGATTCTTTGGAAAACTCCGTTCCACAACCCAGCAGTGCAGAGCGGCCCTACCGCTAGTCTGACGCAGCCAGCCTTTTGAGATATACCTGGAAGCCCATTATCGGCCAGCAGCAGATGCCCCCCCCGGAGTGCCATCAGCCTGTTCTAGAAAGATCACTGCCTTCACCGTTGCAGTGGTTTGAGTCCTTTCATGGCTGTTCTCCCTCCCCTTGTTAAAGAATCTGAAAGGAAATGGCACCTGGCTGGCTTCCTGCAGTAGTCCTGGGTTTCCATAGTGATAAAGACGGAAACATTGCAAGGGGCTCATCCACAGCCCTGCATTTAAAGGTCTTTACTTGATGACCTCATCCTGCTGAAAACCCCCATAAGCCAAACACATGAGGCAGCTGGAGCCCCGTCCGTTGGCTTACGGTCAGAGGCACCTCACAGTGGTGTGTGCATCAAAGAGGGAGATGATCGGCCCAGGGCTTGAGTTGTCTTCCCGGCCCCCTCTCTCCTGCCTGCTGGCTGAGTCTAAGGGGCAAGAGTAGCTATGCCTTTACATTTGTTCTCTGCAGGCAGAAAGGGCTCTCGTGACCAGCATACAGACTCCTGTGCTGAGAAGCAATTTCCTTTCCTGAGGTCACAGCTCCACACGTGACTGGCTCCCCTGAATGTGTGCCATGCATTGCCTCAGCTCTGACCCACCGCAGGGCTCCCTGAGGAACATACACACGATTTAGGACAGACCCCATGCGGTCCTCAATGATGCATATCTGCTGTAATGACGTCTAGGGTATAGAAACACTGTATTTTAGTTTACAGGCCATATTCTAGTTGTTTTCCATGAAATGTCTTCTTAATACAAATGAAGAATTTATTGTAAAACGTATTTTTTAACCATAAATGCTCGATTGCGTCATTTTCCTTCTGTAGCCAGTCTTTCAAACCATGGACAATTAGATAATTCTCAAGTCCTCCTTAGCAGCATGCTTCCACTCAACTTCACTTTAGGGGCTGATACTTCCACTGTTACACCTTGTTTCTTTTCACTAGTTGGGAGTAAAAACCTGAGAAAACAATCTAGGATTTCTTTGCTCTGTTTACATGACCAGTTTCCCCCCAAGAGACAGCAATTGTCTGCAGTATTTCATATTTATAAGCAGATGTTTTATTTAAAAGGAGAACAAAAGCTTGACTGACTCACAGCTTTGTATGTAGCTGGTCTGACTAGTCTTTTGTACCTTCTGGCCACCTTTGGCAAGCGTAAACTCCCCACAGCCCCTCCCTCGCCTGCCCAGGGCTGGGGCTCCACCTGACAGCCTCGGGCCCTCAGGGCGGGAGGGCTCTAGGTCTGACCCTGCCAACCAGGGGCGGGCAGAGGGTCCACTTCTATTTTTGTATTTGAGTGACATGAATGTAAACGGGCAGCTCAGGGTCGATTTGGAGCCTGTTGACTTCTTCTCTCTCCCTGTGATTTTCTTTTCTAAAACAAAAACTCCATGTAGCAGCCTGGCCTGGGTTGAGAAAAAAAATGCCAGGTGCTTTGGGTGTTTGAGTTAGCAGGTGAGCTCTGAGTTACAGAATGATTTTTTGTTTGCTAAACCCTGAAGAAATATGTGCCTCAGTCCAGTTGTTCTGTCTTCTCTTTTCTGCAATTAATACCTGATGGTTTGACCACTGGGCGCACCTTCCAGGGGTGGGACTTGCTGGTGGTAGGTGATGTCGCAGTGCAAGCTGCAGTGACCGTGACATGGCCTGATGTGTAAACGTTTTCAGGGAATGCAGAAGGTATTAAATCAGGAGACAAAACATTTATTCCATGTGCTTTGCTTTCTTCTGTATATAGCTCTTTGGCTCGTGAGCCTAATTGTAAACTTTCAGGTATTTTTGTACAAATAAGGGACTGATGTTCTGGTTCTTGTAATTAGAAATAAACATGAATACAGTGTTCTTCATCTCTATTGTTTGTAATGTCTCTTTCTGTATTTTGAAACACCCAGACTGGTCAGCCACTGAGAGCCTTTGGAATGATTTGAATAAGAACAGTGTGCTGAGGTTACAGACCTCAGGAAGCTTCCAAGGCAGTTAGATCTCAGGTGAGAAACTCACACATGTTCCCCTTTGTGAAGTCCAGTGGCATTTTTTCCACTGCAGTGGAACAGTTAAAGTGGCAAGAACCTGGGTTTTCTACTCCAACAAGAGAAATAAGAGAATGGCTGCCCTGAGCTGCTAACCCCCAGCACCTCACTGGTGGGCCCCAGTGTGTCACTTGCCTGTACTTGGACATGACAGCCCCCTCCCGGCCCCCGTCAGGCAGAGTATGGGTGTATTGTCATAGCCACCTTGCCCGCGAGCCAGCAGCTGAGCACACCTGTGACAGCTCGACTGTCCTGTCACCTGTTCTCAGAATCCAGTTCTGCAGTTTGGGGTAGCTCGAACCCTAGAAGGCAGGCCGACCTTGGAGGAAGAAGAGGAAAAGCCACAATGCTCTCCTCAAGAGAGATGTGTGTGTGTCGTCTAGTGGGGCTGCTGTGGGAATGTGTGGTGAGCACAGTGGCATGTCCTCACGTGGGAGAGGAGACACAAGCATGGTGTCGGGCGTGTGTGGAGGGCGCAGTGGTGTGTGACAGCGGGGGTCCCTGTGGGGAACGTGCGCCTTCTGGGGGTGCAGTGTAGAGACACGTGACAAGGAAGAGCCTGCTCTTTCCTCCTTCTGGAGCCCAGGCTCGGGGCAGAAGCTCTGGACCAGGCTCTGGAACGTAGATTTTGATAGTCGCTCCGGAGAAGGTGATGCCAGGAGCCACACGGCTAAGCTGAAAAGAGGACACTCATCGCACGACTATGAACTTGATCTCACTCTGGTTCTTGTTGCCTGGATTACATTTCTTACTAGTTTTTTAGGATATTTTGAGTAATTAGTGAAATTAATAGGAAGGAATTTTTTATGATAATATTAGCTTGTTAAATGTAAAAAGTGAAAGATCCTACAACTTTGGGTTTGAGAATACTAAACTCAGTATTGCCCTTCTCAACTTGGAAACTACACACCAACAAGAAGGACAGGAAACAGAAATGGAAAATGTATTTTTGGCAGCGTTGGGCTCCCTCCGCCCATCCCATCGCACAATCTAAGTACCAGGGAAACCAGCCTGGGGCAGGAAATGCGGAGGGCACACCCATGACTGCAGACCTCAGCACAGCCAGCAGGGGCACCCGCAGAACAGAACCCTTCCTGGGAGCAGGAAGCGTAGGCTGAGGGCTGATACTGAGATGGGTTTCATTTTCCTCATTTTTCTTCAGAGCACGCTGCTGTCCCAGCACGTATGCCCTGAGTTCTTGTATCTCTGCTTTGAGCTCTGAAGTGAGTGTTTGATGTTTTTCTCAAAGTTCATGATACTAAGTTTGGTTGCAGTTATAATCGACTCCATGGCAATATTTTTCCAGTGAGTGCTCTATACTGTTTTTTTGTTTTTTTTTTTGCCTGCCGTTTTCTCCTTTTACCTTGCGGTATCTTCAGAAGAGACCAGGGAGGTGGGTTCTTCATGGACTGGCTGTTCATAGGAAGTTTGTGTGGGGAGGAAGATACGGGTAGTGTTGGATGCTAGCAGGACAAAAGAGGGCGAGCAAGCCCGTTGCAGGAGTTGTGTGTGTGAATCCCAAGACCGTGCCAACATAAGCCCTCGGGATGGATGCCCAGCTCACTCCTCCCCTGCCTGTGGTCCCAGCTGCCTCACGTTCATCCACCACACACCTGCCAGACACATCTCCCCAAATGACTCTGTATGAATTTACAAGAGAACCTTTTTTTCCTTGGTTGTCCCAGTGCAAATTAATACAGTGTCATTTTAGATAATTATGGAATTTTGTTATTTGAAATAGAAGTTAGGACAAATTCTCCTAGAAAATAAAAGTTACTGTAACTCTAGACTCAAACATTTGCATGAGTGGGTGTCTTACGCTGTAGCACATGATGCTCCGGGAGGCACTGAGTCCGGCTGGGAGAGTCACATGTGGAACACAGGTGTGCCCACGGGGAAGTGGAGCAGGAGTGTGGCCTTATCGAGGTGCGTGCTGTCCAATACCATACCATAAGGTACACATGACTATTTAAATGTAAATTTTAATTAATAAAAATGAAATGAAAAGTCCAGTTTTTGGGTTGCACTAGCCACATTTCAAGTGCTTAGTAGCCATGAGAGGCTGCTGGCTACCACCCAGCACAGTGCGGAAGTAGAACATCTCCCTCCTCACAGACAGTCCTACTGTGCAGTGCTGGCCTAGGTGACAGAGATGAGAGCCTGGCCGCAGGAGTGGGATGGATGACTAGAATGAGGCGGGATGGTCTCTGGCCGATGTTCTCAGCTCCAGATCCAAGGTCGAGGAAACCCCACTGAAGTCATGCCTCTGCCCTACTCCACAGGTAAGACACACTAACCTCCCATTTGCTGCAACAGGAGGACACTCTCTACTCTCTTGGTTTTCCTATGGGCCACCTTGCTTTCCAATGATAACTGAACGGCAGTGGTTCACACTGTACCCACATATATTGTATACAAAACACTATGCTGACTTAGCCCCTACTGCACACACCCCCTAAAAAAGGATGTTCCCCAGTTTGATAGCCTGTTTGATGAGCTCTCCTGGCATGGGCCGGAAGCAGGAAACACACATTTTCTGTTGCCCTGAATTCATCCCATTACAGCCATCCCAATTACTGGATGGAATGTAGTTTTCATGCCTAAATATAAAGTGAATGTTTTCACACATGGACCATAAATATAAGAAATCCCACTGCTGCACTCACAAAGGAGAAGCCACCTCTTTCTGCAGGAGTAAGCAACAGGCATGCAGAACTTTGACACATGGTTTTGTTCAGAACAATTACATTGAGAACGAGATCATTCTCAACACCTTTACATAACTCAAAGCCAGTCCTGACAAAGAAGGCTGGTGTTACTATATATGAGGGAAGGTGGGCCATCATGATGAGAGAGCAGTTTGTGCTTCTCCCAGCCAACCAGGCCCCAAAGTGTGCAATTCTTGGCATGTTTTTTAATGGAAGACAGGATACTCGCATTTTATGTTTCATTTTGTGTCCCAAGTGAAATGGTATTAATATTTTGTTATTGCACTAGTTTGTTTTTACATGAAACATGACTGCATTATGCTTTCTGAGAGGATCGTAGTAGGGCAATTTTAAGCATAGATTTTTTTCCTACATCAGTGCTGAGTTTATATCTGAGCCCTGCTATACGATTAGGCTGTGGCAAACCTGCTTTCTGACACGGAAGGTGCACAGTGGTGCCTTCAAGGTAATGCTGTACACGTATGTCCTGGCCTTCCTCTCGCAGGTTCCGATGCACTGGGATCAGCCGGGCACAGAAATGTGCTTTTGTGCCAGGAGAATTCTAGAGGCTCAAGGGAACTGCCTTGTACCTTTTGCCACATTTTAGCAGCGTGACTTAGAGAATCACTTAACACACATGTAAAAGGATCTGTTGTGTCCTGGCCCTGGATTTCAGTCACCTACATATGGCCAGGCTGCTCTTAAGCTTCGACTTGGCAATAAAAGGGCTTGCTCACAGACCACCACAGGTAGAAGAGAGAACCCCCGACGGGCCGCCAGCTCCAGCGACTGATGGTCTGGGCATCACACTTCCCTCCCTTCCCAGGCGAGCAGGGGCATCTCAGTTTCTAAATGCATGTCTCAGCAGGCTGTGGAGGGAGGGCTAAGGTGTGAATTAGAGGTGCTCGAAGCTGCCCCTGGGAGCACCCCTGTGGGTACAGGGCCAGCACGCTGGAGAGGCCATTGGAGCCTCGGCCCCAGCAGGATGCAGAAGTCCCTGCCCATCCCGAGGGCAAGGGAGCCACTCTGTGGGGCTTGCTCAGGTGGACACAGCAGCCTAGACCCTGTCTCCTGACTCTGGTGGGGGGGGGCACTCTCCATGCCCCTGTCCCTTCTCCCAGCAGCTATGATCTGCACTGCGTCACACTGAGCCCAGCAGTGGCCCTCACTCTCTTACACTGAATCTGCGGCCAGATGACTTGGCAACGACAGGGCTTCCCATAAAGGCTGTGCTGCCATCTCCCTCCTCCTGACCGAGCACCTGCAGGGCACCCTGTCCTGGGCCAGCCCTTCTGCCAGCCTCCCCGTTCCTCCTCATTCGCAAACCAGGGCCACTAACACCAACTCTGACCATCTCTCCAGGGAGGCTTAAACAGGACAACCATGCGAAATCTGACCGTAACGCATTAGCTTAATTATAATTAGTTTAAAAGTAGACGAAGTGGATCATTCTGTGTTTGATCGGATATCAAAGCAGCGGAAGAAAGCGCCAGGTCAGTGGGTCCCCACAGGGGTCCAGTGCTGCCTTCAAGATGTGAGCGTGCCAGGCCTGTCCCCCCTCCCAGGCTGAGTCCTTGTCACTACTGAGCCAGAAATAATATAGGAATGGAATCAAGAAATTCATAGAGGAAAAGCTACAAATAGCTATGAATATGAATATAAAATGACTATCATTTTTTAATTAAATAAGAAATACAGGAGTAGCTGGTTGCTGATAAGAGTCGCCTTCCCTAGCATTTTGTATTCACTGTTGATTTGTCACCTTCAGATTTCACAAACCTTGGCCTACATTATTTCTCTAGAGTATCCGCAGTGGCTTTTGAAGCCATTGATGTAACCCAAGTAAGAAATGCATCTGGACATCTGCACACCTGGCGGCCCAGTGCACGCTATGCCTGATTCGAACAAAGTTTTAGAAAACACTATTTCTCTTCTTAGGCACAATGCCCCTCCTTCCTGTTTGACTGTGTCCTATTTCGTTTTTTTAAAACACTGGTCATGGGACCACCAAAACTGATTTCATCACCCAGCAACAGGTTGAGGCCAGCAATTCGAAAAACACGGAATTGGAGAAGAACAAAGTTCGGAGACTGACATGCCCAGCTTCAAGACGTGCGAGAAAGTTCCGGGTATCAGGACAGTGTGATGTTAATGAAAGATTAGACAAATAGATCAATGGAACAGACAGGAGCCCAGAAGTACACCCCCAGAAATACAGTCAGCTGATATTTCTGCCATTTGTTTTTATTGGAGAAGAGTTGACATACAAGGTCATACTGGTTTCAAGGATACAATGCAGTGATTTAACTGTCATGTACACTAACTGCTCACCACGTTAAATGTAGTAACCTTCTGTCACATACAAAGATGGTACACTATTATTGGCTCTATTCTCTGTGCTGTACTTTTCATCCTGTGACTTAATGGTTTAATTGGTAGTTTGTACCTCTTGATCCCCCCACGCCCTATAGTCAGCTGGTCTTGGACAAAGGAGCAAAGGCCACACAATGGAGCCAAGACATTCTCTTCAGCAAATGGTGCGGGAATGGCTAGATGTCCATATGTGAAAAATGAATCTAGACACAGACCTTACAGCCATCCCAAGAAGCATCAACATGGATCATAGACCTGAGTGTAAAACTTGAAACTCCTTGAAGACAATGAGAACGCTGAGAAGAACCGGGGATTTGGCAGTGACTTGTTAGCTGTGGGGCCTCACCTGCACCAGACCTGAGCCGTACCCCTCCCATCCCAAAGGTGAGCTTCCTGGCCCTGTTCTCCATCTCCCGGCTCACTCCCGGGAAGTGCTTCCCGTCCTGGCCGCCTTTCATTTTTAATATCCTATAGCCTCAGCAGTGCTTCCAGCATGCCTGCAGGGTAAGACCCCTCATCTTTCCCCTGCATCTTGTCTGAGCAGAGCCTGGTTTCCCCGACGATTTTCCAAACTTTGCTTGCTTACCAAACCATGTGTAATAGAAGAAGAATGTACACAGTTGAAGGACTTGGGCACCTAGGAAATAGAAGGAGAAAAATAATGAAGCCAAGGGTCTGAGTGTTTCCAAGAAAGGCAGGAAGCCCTTGAGATGTAGACTGCAAAAACAGCCCTGAGCTTCCAGTGGCCAAACAAGGGGAAACCTGACTGGTACAAGTCACTATAAAACAAGCTCGTCCTTCCAGAAGAACGTGCTTCCCAGCACTGAGACTCGTGTGCAGTGTTCCTGGTGGAACCCTACGGAGGCCACTGTGGGCCCCCTCCTCGATGACATCCTGCACAACCAGTCTTATCAGCCCCCCCTTAAGCTGCCCCCAGGTGGACTGTAACCACACCAGCCAGTCACAGCCCAGTCCAAGCCCTGCCCACAGGCACTGGTTTGATCTGTGGCTGAACTTGACCTCAAAGGTCAATCTCAGACTGCAAAGGAACCATGGATTATGATGCTTCAGGAAAACCTCAACCCTCCATACGCCTGATTTCTTGTAACTCAGGGAAAGATCCAGAGACAGGCACCTGAAGGGCACCAGCCTGAGCACTGGCATCCTGTTGGGAGCTGGGTAGCAGGCCAGGCGAGGGCTCTGCCTATGTGATTCCTCCCACTGGGGGATGCCAGGGACTGAAGACCCTAATTAAAAGGCCAAAATAATAGAGACAAGAACCGTGTCACCCAAGAAGTTCTCCGCCGGGCGATGGTGGGGTCTGCTGCCATAGCTCGCCAGCAGCCAGCCAATGTCTCCAAAGCTCACACACTTTGGGGCTTGTGTTGACCATCATGTGTCAAACCACTGACACTAGGAGCAATAGACTTTGTGTCACAGAACTGTCATAGAGCTGCCCAAATAGAGATACAGGCCTGGTTCTCTCTGGAAGCAGGAGTTAAAACCTTGTGGGCATCACACTGCTGGGAACACATATTGTACAGAATTTAAATGAGTACAAGTTTCTTGTTGATGTGGGACCATCCCACGGTCTTGACTGGGTGGTCTCAGAGGCCCAGAGCCCTGCCACAGGCAGCTCTTGATGACAGCGTCCCACCCCCTCCAGCCAGACCTCCAGCTGCAGCGTCAGGGCAGCTCCCTCCCGGTAGGCGTGCACCCCGCCCTCACATGCTGGCTTGCTGTTCTGTGCTCCCTTGCCAGGCAACCTCCCTTTGGTGGACACCTTTCTTTGCATGTGTGTTTTCATCTAACAAGTCAGGAGAATGTTCTGTTTAAAGGTGCCCTCAGTGCATTATGCCCCGTTAACCTTCATGGATACAGAAAGCTTAGCAGGTGGAGCCAGGCAGCCTCTCCTCAGGATTTCTTGTTCGGCCTTCAGGTTGGACTCTGAAAGTCTCAATTCTCAACAAGGTAGGGATGTTGAAATCCATACACGTGTCTCCAGACCATATGACATGGCTTAGAAGATCTGTAGGGAAGTGCTTGGGGTCGATGGGACATGCAACTCCCTGGGAGAGGAAAGGGCTTTCTGAGACCCACAGGGTGGGGGCTGCCTAACTGCGTCAGCTTCCAGGATTACCCAGTCGCACCCCACCAGGCCCGGGGGTCTGCAGACACCACCAGGAGGGCTTCGTTAACTCCAGATTCACTAGGTGGAAAATGTGTTCTGTTAAAAAAGCTTCAGTTCACATGGTACAATGAAAAGTACCCAGGACTTACATTCTATCCACAAGCCTCCAAGCAGACACGCACACCCAGAACTTTAAGGGCCCGCGGCAGATGCTGTGGATCATGGGACACGTCTGAGGGCACAGCTGCCGATCCTGTCACTGCCTCGAGCTGCACCTGGTTACCAGAGCTTGTCACACCCCTTCCAGGTGACTTTTCTGTACCAACTCCCCAAGTCCTGTAGCCAAGCTCGGCCCCAGGGGCCCACCGTGGTCACAGGCTCGAAGATGCACCTGTGCTGGCTTCCTCCCTTTTTGGGGCCTCTTCCCCACACCCCTACTTGGGGTTTGGGGCTTTATTAACAAAATTAACTACTTGAACTTTTGGCACAGGGATCAGCTTTGGAGGGACCCCAAGCTAAGACAGACAGACTTGGAGTTAGACAACAACATCCTGGATGGAAAGACTCACTTTGTGATAAGTCCATTCTCCACAGCTTAACCCTGCATGGACCTACTTCCAAGTCCCAGGAGGACTTTTGAATGTATGAACTACTGATTTTAAAGTTCCTTTTGAAACAGAAGCATGTGAAAGTAACAAGCATTTTCTTCACGACATCTGTTATGGGAACTCTTGCCCTTCCGACCATCCCACTGTCTGATGAGTGGATAAAACTTAAATACAGTAGCACCGACACGGAGATGAAAGGGCAGCTCACGACAACAGCAACAAGCTCGAGAAGCAGCAATATGACAGAAGGACCTTTTTACAAAATAACACTGGGAGAACTGGATGGGGGGATTAGAACTCGAATGAACTTACCCCAAAATAAATTCAGAGGTGTGAAGATCTAAAAGTAAAATCCTAAAAGTATAAAAATACTACAAGGAAATAGGGGCGACTATGTACACATTCTGAGCAGACACAGCAAGAGCAGAGGGGCGATGGGTGGATTCGAACACCTGGCCAGGGAAGACTCTGAACACCAAGAAGCAGAAATTACACTTACACTGGGGGAAGTATATTGATTGTGATGACATCTGGTTAGGATATATTGTTAAGTGGGGAAAAGCAAGTTGAAAATAGGATATACAGGTTTATCTTCCAGGTTGTTGACACAATTACATGCATTGAAAAGTTCTTAATGGCTATAGAGCAGGTGTGGACAGCATCTCCCTAGCAGAGGGAGGATTACACATGAAAGTTTTCCATTTTTTCTCATGTTTCCTCAAGGAATGTATGTTAGTTTTAGAAACACTCTTAGATGCATTCCTTGCAGAGATGGTTTCTTTACTGAGATGCCTGCATCTCCACCTACCTCAAATTGGTCCACCACAACTTTTTCCTTTCAGCCCGTGTCAATCATCATCTGCCTATTGGCTTCATGTCTCCCGACTCCTCTTCCCTGCAACCTCCTAACCACCCCCCACAAGGGCACACACATGCATTCACTCACAGGCACACACAGCATGCATGCACACACACATGCACACATCCAGAATCCTACCGTTCTTCCTCATCTCAATCCCCCTCCCTCCCCCAGTCCTTCCCAAACTCACCATGTTCCTTGGACTTCTGCTCTTTCCTCCCAACCAGGAGAGTATAGACACTTTAACTCTTGTCACCCCTCTTATCCATTTTCCACACAAGAGCCAGAGTGATTCTAATGAAAACAGAAATGAGCTGAGGTCAGTGCTTTCTCCCATTGCAGTTGGAGAGAATACACATTATGTAACATGGCTCAAAAGCCCCCTGCTTTGTATGGCCCTTGGGGGCAGCCTTTGTTCAGGGCCTGGAATATACAGGCCTCCTTTTTAGCCTCAGCGCCTTCACAAATGCTGTTCCTGGGTTTGTCAAGGACGACTACTCTTTCCTTCATCAGTCCCAGCCTGGGTAAGACCTGCATGTGAGCACATTAGCCTGTCCAGGACTACTTGTCCAGGACAACTACTCTTTGGTCCCAGCCTCCGTTAAGACCTGCATGTGAGCACATTAGCCTGTCCAGGACGACTTGTCCAGGACAACTACTCTTTGGTCCCAGCCTGGGTAAGACCTGCATGTGAGCACATTAGCCTGTCCAGGACGACTTGTCCAGGACAACTACTCTTTGGTCCCAGCCTGCGTTAAGACCTGCATGTGAGCACGTTAGCTTCTGCCACTGCAGGCATGACTTGCCGTCCTCTATGCCTTTTCTCCTTCAGTGGCCCTGCAGAGGTTCAGGGTCACATCCGTGTCACTCTGCTTCTGGCTCTGGTTCCAGTACTGAGATCCTGGTCCCCACACCTGCCCAGTGGGCAGAACAGCGAGTGCTTCCCTCATCTGGCCTGTGACAAACGTCTCTGCTCACACACATTCCATCCTCTGTCTTGTGCCCAGGCCTTTCATGAACTGCCCCAAATTAATCTCACATCCCCCAGCTCAATGTACCCACTGAACCCCAAGCTTGGAGAAGCTGCAGGTTTTCCAAAAGACCAGCCCCCACGCTGCCTGCAGACGTTCCCTGTGCAAGTTTCAGTACCAAATTCTCAGCCCTTAATGCTCCAATGACATTCTTTCAACTTTGGTATTTCTAGAAGTTTGTCAAGATGCCATCCACGATATCATTTTCTGCAGCTCGACTATCATTTCAATGGTCTGGGGAAGGAAGAGTTGAGATGTGCAGGCTCCGTTTGGGGGCTGCCTGAAAGGACAGGAGGCCATCTGCTAGGCAGGCTTCCCAGGGTAGGGCCAGGACTCAGGAGCTGAATGGGGCTGAAATATTGAAATTGGCGTTCTTCAGGAAAATGTAGGATTATAGTGGCTGATTTAGGAGTAAGAAAGATCCAAGCGGCCAGTGTTTGGGGTGAAACAAACAGGCTCTCCGGAATGAGCTTTCCCAGGTTCCCCAGAGATGAGCTACTACTCCCTTAGGTTTCTCAAGATTTCCTTGACCTTTATCACCATCAGAAATTAATGTTTAACCAGCCCTGGAGGCTGAAAATGCAACAACAGGGAAACATGTAGATTCGGAGCTGCAGGAAGAGTGACTGCCTGGGCCCCAGCTGCCCCCTGGCCCCCCACTCCCCCAGCCCCCAACGCTGGTGACTCTCATAAAGGAGGAGACCCGGAAGGGGCTTGATGTTCCAGCAAGTAAGTGTCTGGTTTTATTTGTAAATTGTTGCTGTTGGAAACGGAACACCTCTGCCTGACATTCAGGCCCAAAGTACCGAACGCCTGTTAAAGGCTAACTCCCCTGCGGGCCGGAGCTTGTTGCTGGGCAGAGCTGTCTGGGCTGCAGCGGCCGGGCTCCTATGAAGAGCGCTTGCCATCCCTTTGCGCAACTCGGGTGCGGGCGGTAGGCAGGGGCTGGTGACGACTTCACAGCTGCTGTTTGACAACCGAGGGAGGTCCACACAGTCCACCTCCCTGCCACGTACCACCAATGTAGCTTTGGAGCCCATTGCTTCCTCTCTAAAATGGGGATTTTAGAAGTAGCTGCCTTGTCAGGTTCTTGTGAAGGTTAAATCATAATGTATGGAATTATCTGGCAAATGGGAGATTTAATGTTAGCCCCTCTCTGCCTTGATAACGTGCGACCCTGTGAAAGGCTCTCTTTCTCTGACAGAGGGTGTCTACACAGAGGTACATCAGAGCCTCTGGAGGCAGCGTGCTTTGAGAATGACAGGATCTTCCCTGCCCACTTGCTGTGCTGATTACCATCCCACTAAAGACACAGTCCTTGAGCAGAAATCATGGCTTCTCACTCTGTTACAGAAAACCAGAAAACCTGGACTGGATCACTGATGGAAGAACCAAGCAGAACTCGGAAGTCTTGGAGGGTGGAGGTTTATTTTATGCCAACAGGCTCAGAGGGGAGTTATCTCCAAAGGTCTGAGCCCCGAGTACAGCAGGGCCATGCCTTTTATACACTTACTACAAAGCTAAGCTGGAGGGGGGAGTCAGCACCCAGAAACTGTTGCAGTAGGCGCTATCAGGTCATTACAGATGTATTCAGGATGCTGGTTATATTTTAATCCATTTATGTAAAGGTTACAGGATAGCGTATTATAAACTAATGGCCTTCCATGACTATGATTAACAAGCTGTTCCATGGGGGGGGGGGGGGCATACATTGTTACATTGTTTCAATCTCAAGCACCCAAGCACCTTGTGATCCCTTTATATTCTGGAAGCCTTACTAGAAACTTTGTTTCCTTGACTTTCTTAGCTTTCCTGGCTTCCTACCAAACTGGAGGGGGGTAGGGATCTGAGAACTTTCTGTACATTTCCTCATCATTCCCCCCTCTGTTGCCCCTTTAAATAATTCATTTTAGAGGGCATCATCTTGGTTTATGATAGAATTTTCTTGATGACAGTGTAAAATTGTACCATGGAGGGTGCTCCTGTCCCAGTGCCGCTGGGCAGTTAGGCACAGCCCGAGCAGGTACAGAGGCAGCATTACAGAGAAGTACTGGGGAGACGTTAGACAGGCTGAGGCCCAGGCTGAAGTTAAAAGAGGCAAGCAAGCGCAGCAGCACGACTTACGATTACCCAATAAACAATGGAAAAGGTGACTCTGTGGGGGACGGTCTAATTAGAAGTGGCAGCAGCGGAGAGTCCAATCTGGAGAGATGAGAGACCCCACACTGCGAGGGCCAGGCCACGGTGTGCACGTGTTCATTAGTCAGAGGGTAACCGTTGGATGCAGAGGCAGAGGGGATTCCTGAGGTCTGGCTGCTGGGCTTTCCACTGATATATTTTTTGTTAGAATGATGAGCCTTCTTTATTCTGGAATGACGGACCCACGGAGTGATGCCTGAAACGTTGAGAGCAGTAGGAATGGTTAGAGCAACAATGTGGGGTCCCATCTATTGAGGCTTGAGGGGGTCCTTTTTACCTCCTTTGACCCCGACTGAGTCCCCAGCCTGGAAGGAATGTACTGGGGTCCCCAAGGAGACTGGGGGTCTGTCTATGGTGTATTGTCGTAACTTATTCAGGTGGGCCCTAAGGCTTGGAGCTGTCCCCTTACTCCCTTATTTCTTATTTGGTGTAGGCTTCCTGGGAGGCTTTCTAGACCCAGGGCAGGTGGGGGTGGGGGCATCCATGCACTAGTTTAAAAGGGGAAAAGTCTTGTGCTCCGGCTCTGCAACGGGCATGCAGGAGGGCCAAGGGTAGTAGTCCGGCGATGGGAGGCTGGTTTTCTGGCAGAACTTGGCCAGGGTTCCCTTGAGGACACGATTCATTTGCTCTACTTTCCCTGAACTCTGGGGCCTGTAGGCAGTGTGGAGTTTCCAGGTGACGTTGAGAGATTTGGTTAAAATATGCATTGTGTCTGCTACAAATACAGGTCCATTATCACTGTGAATTGTAGATGGCAGGCCAACCTGGGACACAGTCTCCCTCAGGAGGACTTTGGCTACCTCCCAGCTTCGTCCTGTCCTGGTCGGGAAGGCTTCGACCCACCCAGAGTATGTGCACACTATTATTAGGAGGTATCTGAGTCCTCTGCCTGGCTGGACATGTGTGAAGTCTATTTCTAGGTCTTCAAAGGGGGAAATTCCTGCCTTTGGACACCTGGAGGGGGTCGTGGTGCAGATCAAGCGTTGTTCCTGGCGCAAGTCATGCACCACTCGTTGCCGGACACAATGCTGGCAGCTGGCCGATGTAGCACTGCTTCTGGAGGAGGGCTCCCGGTGCAGGTTTTACTGGCTGCTGCTTTAGCTGCTTCACCGGCCAGGTGATTTCCCTGTGTTATAGGGTCGTTTCCTTTTTGGTGTCCTTTGCAATGTAGAACTGAATTCTTGTCCCAGGATAAGTTTGTTTGCCTCCTTAATGACTAGAACTGTGGCTGCCAGCGCCCTGAGGCAGGGCGGCCATCCTGCTGCAAATGGGTCCAGTCCCTTTGACAGGTATGTGGCCAGCCGCTGCCAGGGGCCAACAGTCTGTGTGAGAACCCCGAGGGTCACCTTTTCCTTTTCATGTACGAAGAGATTGAAGCGCTTTTTTATATCTGGCAGGCCTAGGGCTGGTGCCTGTTCTAAAGCAGCCTTTATTTCCAGGAAAGTGGTTTTTGTCTCTTTTGTCCAGATGGGGGCCTCTCAGTCTGCCCCCCCCCCGAGGAGGCTGTAGAGGGGTTTTGCCATTGCCGAGAATCCAGCAGCCCCCAGGAATTCTCGTAGGCCCTTCTTTGTCTGGGGCTGGGTTAAGGAGGTAATAATGTTTTTTCCTCTCCGGCCCTAGTGCCCTCTTCCCCTGGGTGAGGAGGAAGCCCAAGTACCGGACTTGCTGCTGGCAGATTTGGGCCTTTTTCCATGAGGCTCAGTATCCTGAGTCTGACAGGAGCTGCAGGAGGCCCTTCGTGCCCTCTGCACAGTTTCCTTGGGTGTCACTGGCAAGGAGGAGGTCACCTACGTACTGCAGGAGGGTGCAGTGTGTGACTTCCCTCGGAAAGCTGGCAAGGTCGGCGGCCGATGCTTCTCCAAAGAGAGTGGGTGAGTTCGCGAACCCTTGTGGAAGCCGAGTCCTTGTTAACTGCATCTGCTGCCCCATATCCAGTTTAATTCATTTGAAAGCAAACAGAGGCTGGCTCTGGGGGGCCAGTTGGAGGCAGAAAAAGGCATCCTTTAAGTCTAGGCAAGTGATTCATTTGGCAAGTGGGATCTGGCTGAGGAGGGTATATGGGTTTGGGACCACCAGATGCAGAGAAACAGTCACCTTGTTGATGGCTCGCCGGTCTTGGACTGGCTGGTACCCTCCTCCTGGCTTTTTGACTGGTAGTAGCAGGTGTTCCAGGGCGAGTGGCACTCAGCTAGAATGCCTACTTTTCTGAGTCTGGTCAGGTGTTCTTGGATGCCTGCTTTGCCTTTTGTGAGAGGGGGTACTGCTGCTGTTCTGTGGCTGGGCCCCTGGAGTCAACTCTGCAATGACAGGAGCTCGGTTATGGGCCAGTCCAGGTGCGTTGTCTTCAGCCCATACCAAGGGGAAGGCAGCTCTGAATCCAGGTGGGCTACTTGAGGGGGTCTGGGCACAGAACAGCCTCCATTCCTCTTCCCTGGGTGTGGTTATTGCCAGTATGAGGAGTTTTGAGATTTTATCTCGGCTGAGGAGGGGAACGGGCACTCAGGTAGGTAGAGAAATTTACATCAGACCTTGTGGCCCCCAAGGTCACATCGGTGGGCTTGGCAGAAGTGCTGCTGAACTGCTTTTGACCCCGTGGCTCTGAGAATAGTTGCTGAAGGGGCTACAGGGAGGGTGACCACAGAGTGTCCTGCCCCTGTGTCAACCATGAAAGTCATGTCTTGGCCCCACCTTCATTTTGACCATGGGCTCAAGGGAGCTGAGAGAGAGAGCTTGGGCTTGTCCATCTGAGTCTGTTCCTGCCGAGCCAATGAGCCTTTCCCCGTGAGGCTCTTCCCGGTAGCGGCTGGGCTTCGGGGCCTTCCCTCGGTTGGGGCACTTGTTTTTTCCAATGCCCCTTCTCTTTACAGTGAGCACACTGGTCCCTGACTGGGGTGGGGGGGGGCTAGGCTTCCCCCCTCTTGGCGGCCTGCTTTTTCTGCTTTTGGTCATTCTTTTCCTTTCCGGCAGCTGCCAGGAGGCTGGCCTTTTTTTTCCTGCTTTTCGGCCTCCCTGTCTGCCTGAACTTCTCTGTTAGAAGGGTTGACAGTAAAGCAAGGACCGGCCGTGCTGGATGGTCCTGTCTTCATCACGCCTCTCAGGCTTCCTTGTCTCTCATACCGGCATCGAGGGTTGCAGTCTGGCTGCTGGTCCAGGGAGAGTGGGTCCGCCAGACCTGGAGGTGGCGGGGAGACCGACAGTGGCGGAGTGTCCGGGACCAGGGGGCTGGGTGCTGACAGCCTTGGGGGCGCATAAGGTGGGGGCAATCTTGGTTCTTCCTCTGGATAACCGGCTTCTGGAGGAAGACCCTACTTTGTCCCTGCCTGTTGCAAGCGAATCGTGCCCAAGATGGAAGGTTCTGGGCAACTCCTCACCAGGAGTTAATATATGGGAACTGATCACCGTGCCTGGATCTTCAGTGATGACTCACCAGACTTGGTGAACTGTTGGGACATCTAGGGCTCCCTCGGGAGGCCACCCTACATCAAAGGTGGGCCAGTCAGATTCACACAAGGTCCTTAAATTGCCAGGGGTTATATTCACTCCATAATTTGGCTGAAATCCCTTTCTGAAATTTTTTTCATGGTTTTAAGAACTGTGGGTCAGCTGTGCCCCGATTCCATGATGTGATCATGAGACGGTGCCGCAAAGACAGACAAGGGAGGGGTGCCTCCTCCCGAGAGACCAGTCAGATGCCCGTTGGGCCCGGTCAGCTGCAGCTGAGTCACCGTTACGTCGTGGTGGCCGACCGCAAATGTGCACGAGCACCCACTCAGACTCTGTGGCACACGCTGTGGAATCACAGATTCCATGCAAGCTGAATGTCTTCAGCTGCTCTGCCCAGTCACTCACACACCAGACCAGAGTTAGACATTCCTCCCCTGGGAAACTCTACATGTGAGTCCTCCAAGAAGTCTCTGGGAGGTGATCAGGCTCCCCTTCCACCCCAATGGGTGCGTCTGACTGGGTCCAGGGCCCCGGGGTCTTACTGTTATCTGACGTCAGAACCAGGTCGTCACCTGCCAAACCTCCTCGAGTCCAGTGGGAACAGCGGAGCAGGCGCCCGGTCCGAGGTGGCTGGGCAAGAGACTGCCAAAAGATCAGGCAGGGCGCGCCTTCTCCGTTGCGGTGGGTCGCCTGTTCTGTCACCACCCCACTGTTGTCCCAAACGGTGGTAACAATGGGCCAGCGCGGTTGGGTTTCCTGGTCAGGGAACCAAAGTTACAGAAAACCAGAAAACCTGGACTGAATCACTGACAGAAGAACCAAGCGGCACACGGAGGTCTTGGAAGGCGAAGGTTTATTTTAGGTCGGCGGGCTCAGAGGAGAGTGATCTCCAAAGCTCTGAGCACCAGTACAGCAGGGTCATGCCTTTTAAACATTTACTACAAAGTTAAGGGGGGAGTCAGCACCCAGAAACTGTTGCAGTAGGAGCTATTAGGTCACTACAGGTGTATTCAGGATGCTAGTTATATTTTAATCCATTTATATAAAGGTTACCTGGATACCGTATTATAAACTAATGGGCTTCCCAGGACTGTGATTAACAAGCTGTTCCCTACCACTGAGTCCTGGGGAGTGCGGGGGGGGGCATTCATTGTTACATTGTTTCAATCTCAAGCACCCAAGCACCTTGTGATTCCTTTATATTCTGGAAGCCGTAACAGAAACTTTGTTTCCTTGACTTTCTTAGCTTTCTTGGCTTCCTACCAAATCCGGAGACGGGGAGAGATTTGAGAAGTTTCTGTATATTTCCTCATCACCTCCAGCTTGAGTTAAAACAACATACCTCTGAGTGTTCCCTGTGTGCCGGGACTCACATTCTGGATCCTGATCATGTCCCCAGCTCACCTGTAAGAAAACCAAGAAGGAAGAGGCGAGGGTGGTGCAGAGCCACAGGGACTATGAAGTTAGAACTCAGATTGTCCTTGGGGCCACCTGGCACTTCCTGCCACTCTGGCAGTGTTGCACTTCTAAAGCACTTTCCATGTGCCAGCACCACAGTCATGTCACATGACTTTAGCTAATCAGACCCTTGTAGGGCAGACCATGTGGGTGCACCGTCTGGAGGGGCAGACAGGACCAGAGGTGCAGAACCTTGGTAGGAGGGGGATGGGAAGGGTGAGCAGTGGGAAGTGTTAGGGGACAACTGGGAAGTGGTTGCATGCAGGGCTGGACATGGGGTGGAAGCTCCATGTGGCGTGAGGGCTCTACGGGCATCGTCTTCCAGGCAAGCATCCCTGTGACAGCCTTGGGGGGTCCCAGCACTCCCAGCTCTGAGGGTCTTGCAGCAGAGCAGGCTGAACCCCTGAGGACCCTGGCTCTCTCTCGGTTAGCCTAGCGACCCAGTGTGTTGGGTCAGATGAGAAGTGGTACTCTTACTGTGGCAGTCAGTCAGTCCAGGGTCCAGCCCTGTGCTTTGGGCTCACCTGGATGAATGCATGGGACAGAGATGCCCTCTGGACATCCTCACAGAGTGCATTTATGACATTTTGAAATGAAGACAATGTTTCATAACATTCAGGCTTTAAAAAATTGCTGAATAATGTGTAAAGACATCTAGCCATCTCCTCACCACACTCCTACCTCCAGCGGAAGGGGAGAGGCTCCTGACTGCCCACTGTCCCCGCAACTGAGCAAGAACGGTGGCCTGTCCACATTCTGACCCCGTTACCAACAAGCACTCTGCTAATGTATTACTACATAACATGATAAAAGGTTCCTTCCGCCAAGAAGATAATGCAGTTCTAAACATGTATAAACATAGTGGAAGGGCCTAAAAAAACAAGAACAAACAAAACATAATGGAAGGGCCTTAGATAAAGCAAATCATGGCACAGCTTTGGGGAGAAACAGACAAATTCACCATCTTAGTGGAAGATTTCAACACATCTTTAGCAATGACAGCAAACTGGATGATAGATCAAGGTAAAAAAATAATTATAAAATTTTAAAAATTCCAATAAGGAACAATCTTGGTTTATTGGACATACAAGGAACCCTGCACCCAATAATTAAAAAATACACCTTCCTCTCAAGTGCACATGAAATGTTTACAAAAATTGAGGATGTAGATGTTAAGACTTGCATTATGGACTGCTCTCAAAGATTTGCTATCATAATAGATGTTCTCTGAGCACAATTCAATTCGATTAATTAAATTAGAAGTGAAACAAAAGTAAAAATTGCTATGTATGTCTGGACATTTTTTTGAAAGCTACTGCATAACTCTTACATCAAAGAAAAATAGTATAGAAATTAAATAATTCTTAGAAATCAATGATAATGAAATATGCTACACTTTAGAACTTGGGGTATGTATTGAAAACAGTACATAGTAAAAAGCATATGGTTTTACATACTTACATTAGAAAGTTAGAAAGGCCAAAAATTAATGAGATAATTGCTCAAATAAAGATGTTAGGAAAAAAAAACAGAATAAACATAGTGAAAAGGAAAAAACAGGTCGATTAGGGAAGATCAATAAAGCCAAGAGTTTTTTTTTATTATTAATAGATACAGTCCTGGTTATACTAACTAAACATAAGAAAGGTAGGGGAATAAATAATATTCTAGAAAAGGGAGACATAATTAAAGATCCAACAAAGCAAAAATATAATGAGAATATCATTAAAAAAAAACCTTGGCATTAAATTAAAAAGTTTGGTGAAATTACTTCAGATTGGGTTCAAGGAGAAATAGAAATCCTGACTAGTTTTATAATAAATAAATTGATTCATTTAAAATATTTCCTCAAAAAATGGAGGAAGTGGCAAATGATTTTATGTATGATTTCCAACACTCAGTTAGTGATTGGATAATTCCAAATCTCAAAACTATCCAAACTGTTTCAGAGAATTAAAAAAAGAAGGAATTATCCTTGGTCTTTGAAACCATAGCATCTGGCACTAAAACTAGAGAAAGATAATTCTACAGAGTAAAACTACAACATGAGCTAGAGGTCAAAATTCTGTATGAAATGTTAGTGCACCAGAATTTTAGGATATTTGAGAGTCAGAAAATTTGTTAATGTCATTCCTCATATTAACAATTTAGAGGAGGAAAACCATATGATTTTCTCTTTTGATACAGAAAAGCTATTGATAACATTAAAAATCTATTCTTTATAAAAATAGGAATAGAAGAAACCTTCTAATGAAGAATTTCCAGTAAAACACTGTTATTAACAGTGAGATCTTAGAAGCATTCCTTTTAAAGCCACTAAAATGAGGATGCTGTCACTGCTTCTGTTCCACAATGTCCTGGAGGCCCTAGACCAGTGCCAGGCACATACAGAATTTTAAATTTTAAGTTTTCTAGTAGCCACATTAAAAAAAAATCTGTGTACTGCAATAGAATGAAAATATTTTATGTGATACAGCAAAGTGAAAAATAGTCCTATGCTAAAAATGTGTAACAGGGAAATATTTTACACTACTTCAGTTTTTAGATTTGAATTAAAATTATTAAATGAAATTAATTGAGCATTAATTTCCTCAGTCACAATAACCATATTTGAAGAGCCCAAGACCCAGATGTGGCTCGTGGCTGTGATACAGGATGGCACAGCCCCAGACAGTGTTAAGGCAAGAAAAGGAAAAAAGTGCAATGCTAGAAAGAACATTTTCACAATTCACAAGTGTTGAGATCCACCTGAAATAACAAACTATTAGAACTTCTAAGAGAATGTAATTAAGTGACCAGAAAAAGTATCAAATATATAAAATCAGTTGCCATTCTACACTTCAGCAAGAGGCAGGTATCTTCTTTGACTACTAACAAGAAAGATGATTTTTTCACAAGAGACATCTTGTTTCCACTTTTGATAAATGCTTGTACTTCAAATGTGTTGTCTTTCTCTTACTGAAAATGCCTTTTTATATTATACAACCTGACCCATAATTAGCAACATGCATTTTAATTACCTCCCTCCACTCAGTAGGCTCTCCAGATTCTACAGTTTGAAGAATAGATATTCTTAACAATAATGTAGTCAAATTTACCAATCTCTCATGGTTAGCTGAGTAAGTGAATCCATTAAGAAATCCTTCTCTCCCACAGTCAAAACAATATATTTTCTGTCATCCTAAAAAGTCTGCCTTTTACAGCTAAAGATTTAATCAGGAATTTGTTTTTGTATATGGAGTGAGACACGGATTCCATTTCATTTTTTTTTCCAAGTAGAAGCCTGTTGATCCAGCACATTTCATGGTCTATTCTTTCTCTATGTATCTGCAGTTCCACATATGTCAATTTTCCATATTTTTGTGGTAGTTTTTCCTGGGTTCTATATTCTGTTTAGTCAGTCAGGCTTCCATCCTTGCATCAAAATCCTTACATTTTTATGGCCTCATCTGTCTTGATAAGTATAGAGCAAGACTGCAAAGCTCTTTCTTGAAAGCATGCTGACCATTTTTAGACTTCTGCTTTCTATTTATATTTCAGAGTCAAACATCTGTGTTGGGATTTGGGGGAGAATTGTATCAAATATCTTAATCAGTTTGAGGAAAACGGAGATATTTACAATACTGGGTGAATACTGCACCCATGAATGGCATTTAGTTGTGTCGTTTTAATGGCTTCCACGAGCTTTTACACATTTCCTCATACAAGTCTTTTGTGTCTTATTAGATGCATTCTTATGGCCTCATAAGTCACACTTGTGTTCACTGTGATGGGTGAAGCAGCTGGCCCGCAGTCACTCCTCGTGGATGGACGAGGCGGACTCAGCCAGAGCCTGCTTCCTTATCCCGGACTGCCTCTTCATCGCACCACTGCACATCTTTCTGTTTCTACCCCTTGAATCGCAAATCTGTCCTTTCTCTCCCACTCAAGCTCACCCCAACCCGAAATTCACTCTCTAAGCTATGGCTGCAGTGAGCTTTAAACACACTCAGTAGGCAGGTGAGTTCTCTGCCTAAGCCTTTCAGTGACTTTACTTCCCATCTAGGCGCAGGCCCATCTTCACCAGGGGGGCCTCCCCTCTGGGCTCTGCCCTCTTCACACACTTTGCAGGACTGGCTGCAGCTGGCGACTGTAGGTTTCTCTGTTTCTTCTTTCATGATCTGCCTCCTGTCCTGGAACACCCTGGAATGCCACACAGCCTGTAGACCAAGCAGCAGTGTGAGGGCCAGCTGGCCTGCTGGGGAGCCACGTGGGTGACGTCCAGCTTGGCCACATGCTGCTGTGCGACCTTAGCAAATTTCCTAACTTCTGTGGGTCTCTGTTTCCTAATCTGTAAGATGAAGTTGATAATGTCTACCTGGTAAGGTAGTTGTGAGGGACTGAATGAGCCTACATAAAATTGCCTGTTGTAGACCTTTTATAAATGCCAGGGGGCATCACAGTGACTATGAGAGGGAATGTTTTGTTCACAACTCCCTTGTCCAGAGGTGGGAGGAGGAATGGTGCGAGTGTCAGCCCCTCACCATAACTGTGTCTCCCTCCACTTAGCCTCCAGATCTTCATCCAGCATTGACTGAACCACATGCTGGGAGAAGTGTGCACTGAGGGCCCAGTGGCCCAGGCCCCTGGCCAGAGCCCTGTGCACAGGGCAGTTCTCTCCAGCTTGCCACCTCCTGTTCAAAGCCTGGCCCTTCGCAGTGCTCGAGGAGGAGCAGGCCTCAGCTGGCTCTCCTAGGAGGTGGCCTATGCCGGAGCTGGGTCCTGCCTGGGTACATGGGGCCCAATTGTGCATTACCACAACCTGGTCTCACCAGCCCACCCAGCTGCTGCCGGCCACAGCCCCGCGCTAGGCCTCTGACCTAGCTGGCTGTGAACGGTTAAGTACGTTTGCATGCACTGGGGTGTGTGCACGGGTGAGCCTGCGTGGGGGGAGCACAGGAATCTGCACGCCCCTCCTGGCCTGAATGGGCTCACCGAGCCCCCTTTCCTGGTTCGCAGGGCTCTGAGCACACCTTAAAGGAAACCAACCCTGCCCCCTTAACGCAATGAGCAGCCTGCCTGCCAAGTGGAGGAGAGAGGAAGCCCAGGAAAGCACCACTTCTGACAACATGGGTGGACCTAGAGGCATTACGCTAAGTGAGATAAGTCAGACAGAGAAGGTCAAATAGTGAATAATCTCACTTACACGCAGAATCTAAAAACCAAGACAAAGGCGAACCAAACAGCAATAGGCTCATAAATACAGAGAACAGCCTGGTGGCTGGCACAGGGGCCAGGGTGGGGGACTGGGAGAGTCAGGTGAAGGTGATAGAGGCACAGACCTCCAATTATAAAATGAATAAATCATGGGGACGAAAGTACAGCAAGGGGAATATAGTCAATGGTTCTGTGTGAGGTTGGTATGGTGACACTTAACTACTTACCATGGTGAGCCTGTGTGCATACAATCGTCAAATCACTGTTGTCCTTCTGAAGCCAGTATAATACTGTATGTCAGTTATACCTCAATAAAAGTCAATTACATTACTGTACAGCAGTAACATTAAAAAACCTATCCTCAAGAAAGTCCTTAAAGTTTCTCCTTTTAAAAGAAAAAGAAAGGAATGTGTGTTTTGAATGTAGGCTTCGATGGGTAAAAGAAACAGGATTTTGCATCAGATGAACCTGGGTTCAAATCCTCACCTGCCTCTGCTTCTTCGGGCTAATGGGCTTGGCATTCAGAGCCTCCCGGGTGTCCCATGCCCAGCAGGGCGTCCGTGGCCGTGCGGGAGAGAGCAAGGAGCCCGCTTGGTGGTGCACAGTTCCCCTCCTCACTCGCCCTGCCCACAAGGGCCTCTCTTCATCCCCTCAAAGAGCCCGGCAGTGCTCTGAGGTTGCCTGGGGAGCCTCTGGGAGGACTAACTGAAGGCTGGGACCCACCTTTCCCTGGGCCTCTTGCCCCCAGCCCTTGCAGGCTGCCCTGTCCCCTCGGTCCTGCTCTGCCCCAGCTCTGCCCTCCAATCCGGGTCGTGAAGCAGGAGGGAGGGAGGTGGAAGATGCTGCCGGTAAATAAGCAGAGCAAGCCGCTCTGATTGGCTTTGGGGAGGCAGACACACTGTCTACATACATGGCAATCACATCCTCTGCCTTTTAACTGTCACCGAGGAGAGCAGAGAGGGAGACAGGACAAGCAGTGCAGGCTCCGGTGAGTACTGCCCTTTGTGCTTGTAGCCCCGGGGGCCAGACCTGCTGGAGAATCCAGCCCCTGGGTGGCTGTAACCCTCAGGGCTGGGGCTGGGGCTTTGCCGGTGGATTCCAGCCCAGCCGAATCCACCCGGTTGATATGCTCTGGCTACTGGGCTGGCTCCACGTCCAGCTGTGAGCAGGCGGGGCTCTAGGAACTTCTCCAGAAAATAGGGGCCAGACTAAGTCTCTTGCTTTTTTTGTGAAATACCTCTAAGCAACAAGTCAGGTAAAGATTCAGAAACTTCTGATGGTTTTCTAGGCTGCGTTCTCTGCGCTGTGAGCTCAACATAGCAAGGTGAGTGGCAGTTATTTTGCAGGGTGGCTCCTGGTGCATGTATGGCCCATAGAGGCTGGGAGATGGGGCGGGGAAGGAGGAGGCCGTGAGCCGGACAGACCCAGTGGGCAGGCGGGAGCGGCCCCTTGCAGGCCCCTGCCCTCAGCTGTGAAGGAGAGCCGAGGGCACCCTCCCACAGGATTCTTGGAAAAATTGGGTCTGCTGTTTATAAAGGGTTGGGCACCTAGTAGGCAGTCAATTACTGGAGCTGTATTATTAATAAGTGAACTGCACGTGGGCCCGTGGAGGGGGCTGAAAACCTCGCAGGGTGGTCTGCCGGCCCGGGTACCTTGTTTTCTCTAGTTTCCAAGGGATAGTCAAGCAAGTGACCTAGGTTTTCCCCTCAATCCTCTTTCTCTCTTTCGGTCTCCAAGAGCTGGGTCCTTACAGTTGATTTCTCATTCAAATCAGCTGTATCTCCCTTTCGAAACAGATCCTAAAGTAAGGCTGATGACCGCAGCATGTCAGCTGACCTCTGGGGGCCCCGGACCAGGCAGCCTCGAGCCCCAGGCCAGGGCCAGTGGCCTCCTGCATCAGTTAAGACCTAGGCAAGATGAGGAGAGCCTGGATGTTTCTGAAAGAGAAAAATGTGTCATTCCCTGTGGCCTCTTTTCGTTCCGCCTTCTGGGCCCATGTTGGGTGTGCCCCTGCACACAGCCAGGCTGTTTAATGTCATTAAAATTAAAAAAAAAAAAAAAGAAAGAAACCCGGCAAAGCTCCACAAATTCAAATGGATAGCTGGGGGATTTATTTACACCTGTTTCCCCCTCTTCAAGATGTCGATTACTCCTGTGTTTCAGCCTGTCCTCTCGGGAACTCCATTTTGGGTCTGGTGGTAAGTTTGGGAAAAGACACCAGGAAAAGGAAAATTAGATGCCCTGGATATTTTAGAAGAATGCTCCTCAAGATCCTCTGGGTGGTCGTTGGCATCTGGAGGCAGGTGCTCAGGGCCTGAGGGGCTGTGGAGTGGCACATGGCCCAGAGAGGGCTGAATCCCACGGCACTGTCTGTGCTGGCTGGGGCCCCGGTAAGCGGTGGGTATGGGGGACCCCGACCCCAGGCTAAAGGGAACCCTGTGATCTTGTCTTCAGCGCACATAGCCCCACGTGTGAAACTGCTTATGGGCCGGGTGGACTTAGGCCGCCTGCTTCCCGGACTGCATTTCCTCATTTCCAGGGTGGGGATATTCTGCTGCTTTGGAAAGCTGTTGTGGGGATGAAGAGAATAGAGGGAAGGTGCTACCAGGCACCCTGCACTGCGTGCCTGCTTCTGTTTCGTGGGGCACAGTGGCCTCACCTGTGGGTGGTGAACAGGGAGGACCCCAACCCCACTGGGCAGGGGACAGCGCAGGTTGGGGACTTGGACACCTGGCCACAGGTGTCAGGGGAGCAGGCCAGCCACAGGCACAGAACAGCTGCTGCGTTACCTGCGCGTGGCCTTGGTGGGACAGCAGTCATAATACTCCAGTGTTGTTGAGAGGCTCAATGAGAGAGGCATACAGTTGCTTAGCAGAAGGTCAGGCAACACTGACTCACTTGGCTTCTTGGGCAATAGGAGTTAATAACCAAGTGCCAACATGTTCTGCAGGACTTGCCTGTAGGAGCCTCGAATGCAGTCCTAGCAACACCACGGACAGGCCAGAAACTGTGCCCAAGGAGTAACCAAGGCCTCACAGTGAACAGAGGGTCAATATTTACCACTGATTCGTGACAAAATTGGAAATTCCCCAAAGAGTGTGCCAAGCCATGGTACCTGGACAGGGGCAGGTGTCATATATTTATAATAGATGATAAATCAGTATATGACTTAGCCACAGGATATCATGACTCTTACACAAGAAGTGACCAACTGGAACATAATTTAGTGTTCTCCAGTCTCCAAGGGGGGCAGAGGGTTGTGACCTCTCAGGAACTCCTGAAGCGAGGAGCGCCGGAGCACGGGAGGAAAGAGGAAAAGAAAGAACATAATAGGAAACAACTGTAAGGGGGAGAAGGGTGTTTTCCATCTGAGAGAAGTTCCTTCTGGAATGACACTAAAATGGAGACACAGGAGTAACGTTGAAATTACTAGGTAGTTCTTATGTAAACTTCTAAGAATAGCAAACACATGAAAATGATGAATGTAATTTTTTTAAATTTAAGTTTAAAATGTGAATGGATGATAAAAGCTAGCAGAGAGGGTTGTTCATGCTTCCCATGCCTAATGGTGGGTGACATCTCTGTATCATTCTAGCTTTCCTGGGAATAAGCATGCAAAAGATTTGAAAGACCCACACCTCCGGTTCCACTGGGAATCAATATCTTTGAGGGACAAGTGAGATAAGAAAACAAGGCAGCATGCATCCCCATGGCGTCTCACACCGCCATTGCCCTCAGGGTACTGTGTCCGCAGCAGCAGATGACAGACGGGCACGAGAAGGTGAGCCGTGTCCCAGGAGCGCTGAAATCTCTGCTCAGTGGGTATTAACCAGGGTAAACGCGTGTTACCGTAATCACGCTTGTTAGAATTAGGCAGATGGGAAAAATAAATGAGAAAAGGGTGCCAGTAATGCACATATCCTGATGAAAACAATACCAGTTGTCTGGTGTCAGGAGTACATTGGAATACTATCCACAGGTTTGATGTTGCTGACTTATTTTTTCTTTTGAAATTGCTTAAGTTATGCATTTTCCAGTCAGCTTGATGGGGCAGCACAGTATAACCTTTACAGGGATGTGAATGGAAACATTTTCCCGGGAGTCAACCTCTTTCTTTATGGCCCCTTGCAGAGAATTGTGGGTCAAGAAAATGCGTTTGGGGCATTGATTACTAATCAGGGAATGAATAAGAAACAGCAGCACAAAGGGCCCCCCTCCTTTCCCCTAAAGGGAGATCCGTGTCCAGTGGGGAATTTCCTCCCATTTCTCCCATGCTAGCCTGGGGTGCTATCAATGCCAGGTGATCTGACCAGCTCAGGAGAGGAGGTGTTTGCTGATTTTCTTCCCTAATGTCAATAGTAAGTGCCAGACACAGACAGCTTTCCAGGCCCAAATGCCTTCTGCCTGCAGCGTCTCACGGCCCCATCTGCAAGGGAGGAAATGGGCTCAGAGGCCAGATAGGCGGCCGACGGCCACACAGCCTGTTGCTGTAGAGCTAGGACACAGGCCGGCTTGCTCTGATCCCAAATCCGTGTTCTTTCGGCTCCCGTGGCTGATAAGAGGAAAAATACGTGGAATTGTATTGAAGCCTCCAATCTTTCATGTGCACAGGGACCCTCTCTAATCCAGACCAAGCTGGCCAGAGAGGAGGAGGTTCCTGGGTGCCCGGCGCTGAGCAGGTGGACACCCACATGCTAGGCTTGGTCCTGCCAGTTTCAGGGGTGTGAGCACCACAGGAGTTGTGCCCTGAGGTCCCCAGGTGTGCCCACTATCAATGAAGCACCGCCTAGGGCTGCGGCTGTGTTCTGGCCAAACAGCTAGTAGAGGATGGACTCCAGTGGTCCAGGGTCCACAGAATCGCTGGAACCAGAGGAGCGGGAAGCCCAAGCACAGGGTGAGCCCAAGGCCTAGACTGGGGAAACGAAGTCAGTACTGACCCAGGAGGCCCAAGGTAGGTCAGGATTCTGGGGACAGAAGCTTGTTCCTGGGCTGCATTTGTCTCCTGTGGCTTTTTCGTGGCAGATACTTGATGGGCTGGTGGTTACTGCTGCTTTAAAGGTAGAGAATAGGGTGGAATGTAGCACATTTCAGAAACACAATGTTCAGAGAACCAGAAGATTTTCCATTCCCTCATTCAGTCCTCATTCAGCCAGTATTTGTAGTGCCTCCTGTGGTCCCGGATCTGCCACTGGTCCTATCAAAGCAAAAACAGAGTTGAGCCTTCTGCGTGGAGAAGCCCACAGTTAGCAAAGGACGTCAGTTAGCAGTGGGATGGTAAATTATGAAACAAGTGACCCCCTGGGTCAGCCGGGAGATAGGTCGGAGTGCAGGGTTGCTCAAAGCTTGCTGAGCAGGTGGGGCTGGAGCTGCTGCGCCTGTCACTGAAATAATAAGAGGTCCAGGGGCAAGAGACTCACCTCACACATGCAGGGCTCGACAGGGACTGCGCGCAAAATGCCGTGGAGTGCAGCTGCTGGCTGACACTGTGATCAGATTATGTCAACAGAAGCGCTCTCAAGGGCTGAGAACAGCATCAGTCATAGCCTTTATCGTTGTCTACATTGTCCAGCCAATATTTGCCCAGCTTGAACATAAGATTCTCTGAGGCTTTGCCCTAAGAGCCTTATGGAAAGGTCTTTGTGGGAAGTGTAACTGGCAAATAAACAACAGAACAACCTGAATATAATAACCAAGTCTTACAATTTGACTGGGAATGTTTCTTTTGGGGGCAAGTTGGTATGTCTGTCTGTTTTTTCCTGAGGTGTCCTTTTGGGGCTCTCCATACCACTTCATTCCCATTGGAAAAGAGCAGCCAGTGCTCTGACCCCACTCATCTTCCTCAGTTTCTCCCAGCTCCGCACTCTGACTCTTCAGCTTGTATACTGCACGCGTCTGCTGCCCTGTCAGGAGTACAAATGGAAGTTGCTCAAATATTTACTTTGAGACATTTTTAATAGTCAAGGTTACATATCATACAGGAAAAGATCCTGAGGTTTGACTACATAAAAATTGAGATTCTTATAGGTCAGAAGAAAATTGTAAGCAAAATTAGGTCATACAGAAATGAAGAAAATACCTGCAAAATATATCAGAGACATAACAGTGAACATATTGTATTAGCACTTTTGCAATTTAGTAAAGATAGTAGAAGAGAATGCAGTGAACAAGAGAGTCACAGAGAAGAAATCGCGGTGGCAAAGAAGCACAAGGAAACTGGTCAACCCTATTAATCAAAGTAAAACGGAATCATTAATTGCCCAGCCAGCTGGCAAAGCTTGAAACGAGCACAAACCCAATGTCAGTGATTGTAGTACGATGACAGTCCTTCTACATCTCAGAGGGGGAACACTTTGGTAGGATAAAGCTCTGTGGATAAACATGGCTGTGTAGTAATTTTTAGACACTAAAAAATATTTCCATATCAATTTGTTCCAAAGAAATGCTCTTTATGTTTATAAATGCTCTTACTTTTGGAAAATTTTGATGCAAAAATGTAAATATAAGGCTGTACATCTCAGCATTTTATAGAAAAGCTGGTAACTAACATTTATTGAATGCTTATTTTGTGCCACTGTCCTAAGCTGTTCCCAGGTCCTTATCTAATTATCACAAAAAACTCTTTGTTTTTTAACTCTGATTATCATGGTTTTTGTTTTAAGCTCAGGTTTCCTACTGTAGCAATTTAATCCAGGAAGTACAGCTAATAAATGTCTGGGTTGGAGCCTTTGGCTTCTCGAAGCACTGGCCACTCAACTATGCTAACTCTTAGCACTAACACGGCGAAAAATTGGAAATTATCCAGAGGTGTATGTTGTGAAGACAGCACCAGAGGTGCATGTTGTGAAGACAGCACATTCAAGTTGTGAAATACTATGCAATCGTGGGAAATCACACAATGGAAAAGTATTTATCAATATGGAAAATGTTCTCATAATGGCTTAGAGAGAAAAGCAAGCTAGCAAAAATCTACGCTTTGATACAGTTTTAGTTGAATTTGAATCACGTGAACTTGAAATCCTTCAATCTGAGGTAAGAAAGAAGTTTCGCTGTTTGTGCAAATTTTAAAATAAGAGGAGACACCCTAAATGGAAAATTAATTTCCAAGCCTGCAGGCCCAGGGAATTATGACCCTGAGGCTAGCCTTATGAAGTTTCATGGCTGTGCACTGAAGGCCATAATATTTGGGATGATAAGCAGACCCTTCCTTTGCACTGGGCTTATGAAGTGTCAAAGTGCCATGGAGCTCAGACAATCACTTTGGTTTGTAACATTCATGGTTAAGATGGGATGCTTGCTACACTGTTAGTACAGCAGAGAACACTCTGAAGAAAGAGCACTGGAGAGAAAGGCATCCTCGCCCTGATGCACCTTTGTGTCACCTCCCTCCCTGACCACATGGCTCTCAGGTTCCTAAGAGCCCTCCTTGCTGGTCCTCACTTTGGCATGCCCAGCCCGGTTTTAGCAAGCCAGAGTATCGAGGATGCCTCTACTCTGATACCCAATCGAGCCATTCTTCCTCTACCCTGGACACCTAATCAAGTTGCTCTTGGTAACTTTGCATCTACTTCCTTACCCTGCCAGCTGGCAAGAAATCCCCACTTGTCCTTGTTGTATTGAGAGTTAAATTCAGTCTCTCTGCCCTAGTGCAATGGTCTTGCATAAAATCTGTTGTGTGTTTAATAACTGTCTGGTGACTAATTTCTCTTTAAGACCTTCAACCTCATAAAAATTGTCAAGAAGACAAAAAAATTGCAGCACAGACAATGGGAAACAATACAAGATGGGAGTTCTAGGAATATGATACTAATACCATTGTCACCTGTGCTACTTAAAGTGGGTGTAGAATCACCACCCAATTTATTCCCACGGGAAAGTCTGTCCTGCATTATGAAGCTCTGAACTATGGGAGGAATTCAGAAATCCATCCTTTGCTTAGCAAACAATTGTCCCTTACAAATACAGGAAACATTCTGGAAGGCCATGTGCCAGAATTTTGATTCTGGGTGAATATTTGTGTGGGGGCTGCTGCTTTTGAAAATACCGCCAATTCTACTTTTTCTCAGATCCCCTATGTGCAAATTCACCCACTTGATAAAATCCATGTGCAATCCCAAATCAATGCCTGTGGTGCTTTTGCAATCGTTCACAAGTATGCACATGTGTGTAGCGTGACGAAAAATTTCAGTTGCCCCACATGCTAGTCCCAGCTGGGGTGGAGCAAGAAATGCTCTGGCTGTTGTTTCAACAGGTGATCTATTCAGTGCCACATCGTTGCGTTTTTGTATTACTATTGGTAGTTTCCCCCACTTAAAACAGCCTGCAGCTATGGCACTGAAGTGTTGTGTAGGCAGGGACCCTCCCTGCAGGAGGGCTGGGATGTGTCTGAGGGAGAAAAGCCCCGAGTCAGGCAAACTCCCTTCAGGTGTGAGGTGCATACAGTGCTGTTGGCCTTGAGTTCAAAGTCAGTGAATTAATGCACATCAAACAAAGTTTCTTTGTAAGAAACACATACAAAAGGTTATGTCCAGATGTGTTGATGAAAATATGACCAGAGACGGGCAGGAACCTCACCGCGCATTCCCCTGGGAGGAACGGTTCAGCATTCGCTGGTTCAGTGCTCGCGAGACTTTTTAGAACTTAACTGCCACAGACAACCAGAATCGCCGTATGTTTCTTATCTGATGAGGAGAGAAAGTTCTCTTCTTGAAAAGCAGGTTGCATGTAGGGGCGTGACTCTGTGTGGTCATGGCACCGAGGGGAAGGAAGCCGACTTCAGTGCTGATGGGGTGTCAGGCAGCTCCGGGCCCTGGGCTGAGGGCTCTACAGGGGCTGAGAGTCTGTCTCCACGGCTTCCTGAGACAGCAGCTCTGTTAGCTTCATTTCTCAATTAAGGAGAGAGGCTCAGTGGCTGAACCACTTGTGTCTGTCCAGTAGCTAGTGACTGGCAAAGCAGGACGTGGACCAACGTTTGTCATTAAAGTTGGGATGGGCCACAGAACAGATCAGGTAGGTGCTTCTAGCCCACTTCACCCACACAGACAATGAAAAGATGAGGTGTGGCTTCGTCTCGGGTTGAATGGCTGGCAAACAGTAGAATAAGCACTTTGCTGCAGCCTCCAAATCCAGTGTCGTTTCCACCCATCCGGACTCGGAAGGAAAGTGCTCCTGACTCGGGATCTGGGTGGACTCCAGCATAATGGGGTCACTGCTCAGGTGGCCTTAGCGGTCAGCTTGTGTGGACTCGCCCCTCCCAGGTTAGAGCTTGTTATATTTGCCAACTGATTTCTTTTCTCTCCCTGTGCAGTTTTCTCCTCTGACAAACCCCAGTCGCCATGAATGCAAATGAATTCCGAAGGCGAGGGAGAGAGATGGTGGATTATGTGGCTGACTACCTGGAAGGCATTGAGGGACGCCAGGTCTACCCTGATGTGGAGCCTGGCTACCTGCGCCCCCTGATCCCTGCCACCGCCCCCCAGGAGCCAGACACGTTCGAGGACATCATGAATGACGTTGAGAAGATCATCATGCCAGGGGTAAGTCCATGCAAGGTTGGAATGCAAGAGGGCTGGCATTCATGTGACTCACATGTGTCACCTCGCCTAAGCCTCACCACCACCTCTGTGGAGAGAAACTTACCATTTCTATTTTATAGTTGGGGAACTGAAGCCCAGAGAGGTTAGGTGACTAGCCTAAGGGCACACAGCTAGTAAGTGATTCAGCCAGGACTGCAGCCCAGATGGTGTTCGAGCGCCGTGAGTGTGCTTGTTCCTTGAGACCCAGGGTCGGTCCCCAGACCTGAGACCCTGGCCCTGGAGTGCACACTCATGTGACTGTTGAAGAACACAAGTTCCTGCTGGCTGGTTTCGCAGATAAAGCATGCTGTTACCATTCTTGTGTTTAGCAGAGGGTAGGTCACATGTACGGAAGAAATGTTTTATCTTATTTGATAAGGGCAATGTGGGACTGCTATGTGGAGGCTGACCTCTGGAGCAGACCTTTCACCAGAAGGAAGACAGTGAGTCACTGCTCTGTGTGAGGTGCATGGGGAAGGACCAGAGGGGACTCGGGAGCAGTCCCTCAGGGTCTCTGAGGAGAGCAGACAGTTCAAATTCAAAGGAAACTCCCTACCACTTTGTAAAGAATAAGGTTTTCCCTGCCAAGAAGCTCCCTAAAAGTGTGTACATGGACATGGCAGGAGGGGTCTCACCCTTGACGCCTGTTCTCTCATTTGCAAGCAGGATGCTGAGGCCTTGAGACCTCCTGACCTGTGGGCCAAGTCACAGAGCCACTGAGCACACGCCCGAGACCAGAGGGCCTCTCTGTAGGGTTGTATACATCCCCGCCTCCCTGGAGCTTCCCTGACATTTGTGCTGGGAGCCAGCACATGGCTCTGAAACTCGCTTAGAGGTCATGCAAACACACTAAGCTGCTCTAGGGTTTAGTGTGGTTAAATGTCAGGCGGAGGGGCTACTCTGCTCTGGCTGCTGTGCAAAGCCCCACAGGCAGGCCATCAGACAGGCACGTTCACTGCTCTTGGCTCTGAGGTGGGAGCCGGCCTCCAGGTGCCAGCGGCCTTCCTGCTGTGTCATCACGTGGCCCTTCCTCCCTGCAGAGTCCCCTATGGACCCATCTACCCATAAGCATCATCCAAAAGCCCCATCTCCTGTCCCATCACACTGCAAGTTAGGACTTCATGTAGGAATCAGAGGGGACACAAAGATGCTGTCCAAGGGGCGACTACGGAGATCGTGGAGTCAGAGCTCTTCCTGCAGGGTTAGACGGGCTACCATTGGCAGAGCTGTGCCTGGAGCTGCACGGGCTTTGGGGCAGGGCCCAGGTGGGAATCCCGTGCCTGCCAGTTGTTGGACGGGTGATCACAGGGTGAGTTTTCGGCCAGCCTGTCTGCAGAGCGAATGTAGAAGCAGGCATCTCGGGTGTTGTGTTAGTTGGGTGGAAGAGAGGGGTATGTGTCCCCAGTCAGGATAGCTCTCATTCCGCCCTGCCCCTGTGGGGCAGGGCAGGAGGGGACATGGGTCTCCAGGAGCTCGCCACCCCCTTGGGCCCCTTCCATGACAGAAACCAGGAAAGTGAGTTTTCGAATGCACTGGCACAAACATCAATACAGTAACATTATAGAGCGAAGCCTTTTATTACACCTGAAAGTTTACTTTTTTTGTCAGAATTTTAAAATAAAACATTTTCCAGGCCCTTCAAAGTGTTGTGAGCCCTGACACTGGGCCTGCTGCCCCTCACAGCCCCTCCGTTTTCCCACCGGCCTTCGCCAGAGCCCTGAAAGCTGCCACCGTGCCAAGCATCTCACTGCTCTCTGCAGACTGTCCCTGGCCCTTCCCTGCCCCTCGGCTCGCCTGCTCGGCCACTCTGTGGGCTGCCTCCCCCTGCCCTGCCCCTGGCTGCCCTACCCCACAGGCTGAACTGCGGTGTCCTCCCTGGGCTCTGGGGGCACGTGCCCACCCTTCCACCGTGGGCAGCAGCAGTGTCCATGCTGTCTCCTGTGCCCCCAGGGTCCTTCCCTGTCTGTCCCAGCCCTGCAGATGTGGGGTGAGGGCCCATGGTCGTGGTGGCACCCAGTCTTCAGTCCACTTCGACCCATGAGTCCTGCTGAATGCTTCCAGGGCTTGGGGCCCTCCCAGGCAGTTACCTTCCCAATCCTAGCATGCTCATGCCACATCTTGCACAAACGACACTTGAGAACTGATGCTACAGAGGAGGAAATGCTTGCATGTTGCCCCAGACCATGACAATGAGTAATGTTGGCAAAACACCTCCCCAGCCTTTGGGGGCCCTGGGAGGCCTGGGGAAAGTTGTGGCTGGAAGACACTGCAGGACATGCCTTACTTTACCTGAGCAGCTGTCGGAGCTCTGGGCGATGCCCTTAACTGCCTCAGGTGACCCAAGAAATCCTGGTGGCTACCGGCCAGGAGTGCATCCCGCATTGGTGATTGACGTGGGCTGGATGGAGGGCAAGGGTGGGGAGGCAGAGCGGGGCCGTGTGTGCTGGGCACTGATGAAGAGCTTACAACACCCTGTGGAGACTGGATGACAGCCCCGGGTACCTTCTGTCTTCCCCGTGGGGTGGGGGTGTCCCCGGGGCTTTGTGCTCTCTGATGGCAGGAGTGGCTTCAGCAAGGACAAATGAAGAAGCCCAAGCTGGGCTCTGCTCCCTGTTTTCCCCTCCTCCCTGATCTTCAGAAACTCTGAGAGATTCCTGGCCCGTCCTCCATGCACAGCTAGATCGTCCCCGCAGGGCTCGCCCCCAACGGGCACGCACTAGCACGCCGTCTCCGCTCCTCCTGAGGCCTGGGCACCACGCTGCCGTTTGGCTCTGCTCCGGCCGGCCAGGCTGGGGGCTGGAGAACAGGAAGGTCTGGGGCTCAGAGAGCCACGCTCTGCAGGAGGAGCGGCTGCATAGCAGAGCCAGGAAGTGGCAAGAGGACCAGCTGAAGAGACCGTGAATGTCATGGCTTTTTTTTTTTCTTACATAGAATTTATCTTTTTGGAGCAGTTTTAGGAAAACCCAGTTTCTTACCCAGGGAGATGGGGCTCAGCTGCAGCTCCTTTCCTGATAAGGGCACCTAGCCAGAATTTAAAACAGGGTTGGTTTTGGGACTTTGTCTGCTGCAGCAAACCAAGGCTGCTTGGGACCCCCTGAGTGGCTGGCTGCAGTTACCACACTGTCTCCTGCACAGGTGACCCACTGGCACAGCCCCTACTTCTTTGCCTACTTCCCCACGGGCAGCTCGTACCCGGCCATGCTGGCGGACATGCTGTGTGGGGCCATCGGTTGCATCGGCTTCTCCTGGGTAAGCACCAGGGGGATCCTGGGGGATCCTGGCAGTGGTGGGTGGCATGGCACCTGTAGTCATAGGACGTGAGCATGTGGCATTGCCACCTGTGGGAGGGGAGAAGGACTCAGCCCTGGAGAGCGTGCCTCGTAAGGAAATTTGGAATGCAGGTAAACAGTCTTTCTGAAACAGTGTCAACAACCAAGAGCCAATTGTGCACAACAGTGCTTTTTTTAGAAGTACTTGGTATGAATTAAAATCACAGTCATGCCCTGGAGTGTCTGCTGCCCAAGCCTGGGAACCTGCATTTCTATCAAGTGGACAGAGGATTTCTATACGGTCTGCAGGGTGAGAAATGCTACTGCCCATGTCCCAGTCCACCTGTCTGTAGCCAGGGCTGGAGGCCCCAGAAAGGCTCCTGCCCATCAGGAGTGCCGAGGGCTGCAGAGCTGGCTGCCCAGGAACTGGGGCTGGTCCCCTGGCTCCAGCCAGCAACCCCACCCACCCCGTCTGGAGACGGAGCGCCAAAAAGGTCCCTACCCAGAAGAGTCAGGCCTGCTGCTCCCTGCGGCCCTGCTCCCAGGCACAGCCCTGCGGCAAAGCTTGCTTCCATCTTCCCAAAGCGGAGCACTTGTAAGCGGAGCAGAACGCTGGCTGTGTCTGAGGTCCCAGGGCTGCGCACCTGAGGCCAGGGTCTGTCCTTGGCCTTTTTATCCAGAGCACCCATCAGGGTGCTGACTCCTGCTGAATAGGGCCTGAGGCACGTAAAGGAGAGATCAGTGAATAAATGCAGGATGATGAGCTTTGGGAGCCAGCATCTGCCTCCCCACCTGCCCCTTGCTTGCTCCTTAGACTGGGCACCTGGAGCTGCCTGGGGGGTGCGGACGTCAGCAGCCTAGGGAAGGGTTGGAGGGGTCATCCCGGGCTCCCTGCTGCAGCATCTGAGCTGCTCCTGTATCAGGCGCCCTGAGGCCTCCCTTTCTGCTGGGAGAGCAGTGTGGCCTCTGTGACCTTCCTTCACCTCTGCTGAGCACTCCACCTTCTGAAGGACATTTTCTTCCATTAGACATGAAAGAGAATTTCATTTAGCCATCCTGTGCCCTTCTGGGTGACTTGGCATCTATCCTACTGTATCTGTTCCTTCTGAGGACAGTCTATTTCTCTGGAGCCTTGGAGGACTGCCACATTGTCTCTAGACTCTACCAGATCCTAACTGGGAGTGTGGGTCCCCAGGCCCGGAGCGGAGCTTAGCTGGAGGGTGTAGGGCGCTCCGGATATGGGGCCAACTACCGGGGAGAGAGTCCCACTTGTTCTTACCACCAGGGCACCATGAGCTGGTGTGCACATGGAGCAGGGAGGCCCCGAGAGCCACATGGGATGGGAGGATCCGTCCATCCCAAGGGGGAGCCCAGGCCAACCTGCCCCTTCCCCTGTGCTAGGACAGGTCAGCGGACAGCCCATGCAGTGTCATTTTGAGACGTTAAGAGGCAAGGTCAGTGAACTGCCCAGGGCTCCCAGGGGCTCCAGGCTGCCCACTGCCACCTCCTCAACTCAGTCCTGTCCATTCCACTCACCTGTGACTATGAAGGAGTCCAGTCCACTACTGAGCCTTTCTAGGTGCTTCTGTAAATAAACAGATGACTGAATGAGCCAGAACAGTGGTGGTGCATGCAGCCCAGGGCAGGGGGGTTATCACCTCCCTTTCCAACCCTTCTCCCGTGAGTCTTGGTCAAGGACTACCTGCTTGGAACATGTGTCTGGTATTTGAATAGCATCTGGATTGGGTGATTTTTATCTGAGGACAGTGGAAAACTAAACCCTGCTGTTGCTCCTGAAATTCTCCAAGACCTGGCCCAGTGCTCCAACACTGACCCGTAGAGAGTTGTGTCGCAGAAGTGGGGAGGGCGGGATGTCTCGGGGACCCAAGTCTGCAGGCAGAGAATGATAAGGTCACTGACAGAGACATGCAGACTGACCCTTGCACAACTTGTGGCAGGTCTCACACTTGGGGAGTGTAGTTCCCCGGATCTCCGAGCGTGGGAGAGAACTCATGAGCTTGCCCAGAGTGGTCCTGGGGAAAGCCTTACAGCCCCTGGGATGGAGGAGTCCTCCATGGGCCATCCAGGGGCCAGGGCCTGCGGCTACTTCTCTCTGGCACCCCGAGACGGGAGGGCACACCATCATGTTAATTCCCACCAGGGATAGGCCTTTTAGAAGTACTTAAAATCTTCTGTTAAATTGACCAAGCTAAGTGACAGAAGCTCCAAAGTTATCCTTTGTGTCACACCCCTTTGTCAAGAGCTGACATGAAGCTGGGGCAGCTGGCCCCGGGCTAATTCCTTTTCTCCCTCCCGCAGGCTGCAAGCCCAGCATGCACGGAGCTGGAGACGGTGATGATGGACTGGCTCGGCAAGATGCTGCAGCTGCCAGAGGCGTTTTTGGCCGGGAAAGCAGGAGAAGGGGGTGGAGTGATCCAGGTAGGGCAGGGGTTGGACCCCAGGTGCCGCCCAGGTGGGAAAGAGGCCCAGGTACTGCCTACTGCTGAGAGCAGGTGAGGCCCATCTGCTGGGAAGCCCAGGGTCTTGACGGGATCTTGTGTAGCCTCTTCGCCCATGTGTGTGTGTGTGCACGTGCGTGTGAGTGTGTGCACGTGTGTTCAATAGAATTGTGGCTACTGCTAAGCATGAGCGCAGTAACTTGCTCACCGGCGCCCAGCTGGCTGGTTCTGGAACTGCAGTGGGAGCCTGCATCCTTCCCAGAGCGGGCCGTCACCTTTACCACTGCTCAGGGCCGTCCTCTGGGCAGTGAGTGGCAGCTGTGACCCTGTCCTTCAAAGGCTTCTAGAAAGTGTCACATCTGTGAGACCAAGTTTACCTAAAGATGTTGCCTTCTTTAGGCGCCAATTTCATTCATTCCCTTCATTTAGCACCTACCATTGAGACACATCCGGGGTGTGACAGACACAAGTGACAGTCACAGTGGGCTCTGACAGGGTCTGCAGGACCAAGGCCAGTAAGGAGACCTGGCCTTTGTGCTGTTTTATTTCCTAGCACAGAAGATGGCTCTACTGAACCTACCACCCTTCCAGGCACCATTTTTCTTGTACCAACTATATGATAATAATACTGGGGGGAAAAGGGATTTCCTTTCTTAGGTACCATCTTGTGGGGAAGTTGGGGTTCCTATGGCCAGGATCCTCACCGAACTTAAACCACCTGATGATGTAACTGGCCTGTTGCTAGGCTACCGCTTCCACACCCATAGGCAATAAGCTATTATTGCACTATATAGAGAGCTCGGCCCAGTGCTCTGGGCCGAGGCAGAGACGCTAGTGTTCGACCCAGTGCCCGGAGAACAAGCTGGGTAATAAACCCTTTCACCCCAAAGAAACATTCATTTCTTTGGTCACACTGAATCCATATTGAACTTGCCGGGGGCTGAAACCCATTGGCAGGACACAACTTCCCAAAGGCCCTGAGAATTTCTTAAGGCAGCTATTTTCTGCCCATTTGTCCGATGAGAACACTGAGATACGGTGCCTCTGTGTCAGTCACTGGCTGATGGGGCCAGAATCCCCCAGGAACAAGCCCGGGGCCCAGTCCTGAGACCAATGCTTTCACAGACCAGGGCATCTGGACTCCCTTGGGTCACTTTTCTGTTGCTGCTCTAACACATTCTAGCATCTTAGAACAACACAACCTATTATCTTACAGTTCTGTAGGTGGAAGTCTAAGTGGGTCTTACTGTGCTAAAATCAAGGCTGTACCCTGGAGGCTCCAGGCAAGAATCTTTCCTTGCTTTTCTAATTTCCAGAAGCTTCCCACACGCCGTTGCCATGGCTCCTTCCTCTGTTTGCAAAGCTAGCAGTGTTGCATCTCTTTGACCCTCCTTTCAGGGTCCCATCTCCCTCTGACCACAGAGAAGAAAGGGTATTCACTTTCAAGGACCCATGAGGTTAGATTGGGCCCACCCCGTTAATGCAAGACAAGCCCCCTTTATCAAAGTTCTTAATCACATCAGCAAGATCCCTTTTTCCATGTAAGGTGAATTTTCACATGGTCGGGAGTAAGACATGGACATCTTGGGGGCTTTATTCTGCCAACTATGTGCAGTATGTGTCAGAGTAAGGGACAGAGTCCTGCGCTCTACCTCTGAGATTCAATTCAATAGTCTTGGGGGGTCAGAAATATGCATTCTAACATGTGCCTCAGGTCATTTGGACACAGTGGTCTCAGACCCACTTTGATAAGCAGGTTGCGTGCTTTGATGGGTGGCTGACTGACCGGCAGGCCCATGTGGCTAGGCTCAGCTCCATTCCCTCTGTCCTTTCCAGCACGTCTTTGGCTGTGGCACTTTCTGTCCACCTGCACTGGACACTTTTCTTCTTGTCAGAGTTCACACGCCCCAGCCAGCCTCCTTTCAGAGGCCACGCACAGAGAGGATGTCCCGGCGCCCTGTGCCTTGGGGAGGGAGGCTGCTGTGCAGGCCCCGCCCGTGCCGCCAGCTGCATCTCATTGCAGTGGGGGTCGGCGCCTCTCCGTCTCTGGGGCGGTGGTCCTGATTGTCCAGAGGACACGGTGCCGTCCTTCCCTGGTGAAGAGCAGAGCCCAGGTGCTGACAGAAGAGACAGCAGCAGGGGCGAGGGAGACGGGGGGACATCTTCTGGGTGGGGGCTTCGTCTTGGAAGTCTGTTTGACTCAGTTCCAGTCCGGGGCTGAGCTAATACTTCACAACAGCCTGGACGCTTGCGGCAGATTTGCTTTTTCGTGATAATTCCACATGCTTTGCCAAGATCTGCTTTTTTGCTTGTTCCCTTTCTCCCACCCCAGCATTTAGTAATTAACCCCCATTACTCTGAAATCCCACTCTAGCTTCACTGGGGGATGTTTCCCTCTGCTAGACCTTAGCTCAGGTTTGTGGGAACTTCTAGGCACTTTGTTTTCACGAGTCACTAGTCCACAGGGTAGGTACCTCTTCCATGATTTCTAGCTCTCTTGTATTGCTCTTTTTTTTGGTCATTTTCTCCTTGATATTTTGGAGGAATTTCTTATTTTTTCTTTATCTTGTTGTTTCAGTTTTCTACACTGCCAATTTATTGCCTTCAAAGTCATTTTTAGTTCTGTTCTTCCGCTTAAAAAAAAGTCCCCTTTCTACTTATGAAAAGCGGATGTCCATTATAAAAATGGACAGTATACAGGGACATTTTAGGGCATACTTCCTCCCATCATTATTTCAATACCTCTGTGTGTGTGAGTATAAACAAAATTAGGATAATATAGTACATACATATTTTCTGGGCGGCATTTTGCTTTTTTATTGTGAGCATTTCTCCTTGTTTATATATCCTTGGAGATGATTGTTATTGCATGATTTCTATGATATGTCACAACTCATCTAAATAATATATGAGATATTTATGCTGTATCAAGTTTTTTGCTCTTATGAATATTATTTCAGGGTGAGGTGCAACAGTCTTCTACGAAAATTATCAGGTTCTTGCATGGGCTATCCTGGTTCATGTCCCACCAAACGTTAAAATAGAACAAAAATAAAAAGAGGCTGTTTCTGGGTCACTGGATCTCACAACTAAAGCAATTTCGCATTCCTTTTTCCCACCGTGGTTCCTCTAACTTGGTACTTCTCAAAAATCTTACAACTATCCCATCATTGCAGGTGCATCTATTATAAGAATAGTGATTTTTATTGAATGCCTACCATGAGCTAGGCTATATGTAAGCTTATTTCTCATGCTTTACAGGTTCATTTCTTAACCTCCAAATATTTATGAGCATTGATTGAATTATCAACAGTCTTCTTCATAGCTGAGGAAACAGGCCCATAAAGGTAGCCTATTGTGCCCGAGAGCACAGCTGATTTAGAAGAAGGCTGGTACAAGTGTGAACCAGGCCTGGGGGCATCCCAGCTTCCCCCGATTCCATGTTCTGCTGGCCATTTGCTTGGGTTCAAGTGTCTGTAGGTACACCTGCCACCATAGGGTTAATCTTTTAGTTATTTGTACTTTAAAGACAGCCCCATTTCCCAGACACGCCAGCAGTCCCAGCATTTGGTTGGGAGTAATCCTGGCATTTCCCAGCCCAGGGTCCTACGCAACCCCTTTGGAGCCCAATCCACCCAGTGGTGCTGGACGAGAGCAGGAGATGGTGTCTCTGCTGTGGCAGGAAGCCCACACTGCCCAGCTGACAAGGCCGATTCTCTGTAATTTGTGAGGCCCCAAAGGGCACTCTGCTTTGGTGACAGACATGGAGCCTGAGCCCTGGGGGACTCTGAGCCCCTCAGAGCCACAACTGCAGCTGCAGAGCATCTGTGCAGCGACAGGCATCTGAGTTAAATGGCAGGTCTTCCTTTGAGCTGGGCAGGCAGAGCCAGAAAATGATCTCTTAATTGGACTTGAAAGCTCTCGTGGAAGGAAAGCCAATTTCCCACCATGTGCAGGGTGACACTTGAAAAACCCAGAGGATGAAAGGACATCTTGCTCACAGCGTCAGCAGATAGCATCAGCCTTCTGCCTCTTGGTGGGCTTGCCATGGCAACCTTTGTCTGCTGCAATAACGCAAAGGTGTCATGACCCCTCTCGGCCCTAGAGCTACACCTCTGTCCCTCTTTGGACAAGGATCTGCCTCCAAAGAGGGCCCAGGGAGGGGCCCACTTGCCTTCCTGCTGCACTTGGCCAAAGCCTGCTGGCTGCCTCCGAGCTGTGCAGTCTGGACACTTACCTTTGACAATTTCTTTCACTGGGCATTTTATTTTTTTGATCATTTTTGCTGCTTAAGAAGAAGAGTTTTCTCTCCCAACATGACCAGAGCCCAAAGGACACCCACAGTGAATTGGCATGGTGGTCCGAAGCCTTTCAGTGGGATGTCGTTCCATAGCCCCTTAAGGGGGGTAGAATTTGGGGGTGGGGGTTTGGCAGCCCCTTGAATGTGCTGAGGAGAGAGCAGGGAGGGTTCTCATCACCAGGAGCTGTGCCTCCCATGTTCCATTTCCGAAGGGAATGAGCAAGGCCTTGGGCACATCCCTGGCACACAGTGTGGGGCTCAGAAAGAAGGCTGTGCCTCAGGGGTGGGAGATCCAGGGCCTGCCTGCAGGGAGCCTGTGCCCCCTGCCATGCTGCTTCCAGCCGACTTCTTTAACCATAGCCAAAATGATTGCTGATGAAAATACAGCTGGTAGGAATGTAAAAGCAGTTTGTAGGCTGAATTAAGATTGTATATGTGTATGTTTGCATCCATGCTTCAGAGCTACAGAAACCATGAGTGAATGTACGTATATTTAAATTTCACCTGTCTTCCTGAAGGATATGAGTTGGCTTGAGTAAAAGCATAGACATGGTAGAATGAAGCAGGAAATCTGGATCAATGAAGGGAAGATAAAAGGTTAGCAAGCAAGGTTGACTTCTCCCATTGCTTTATTGTTTATTTCTCTGTAAAACTCCAAAATCTTGTAAATCATTCTCATAGTCAACAAAATCTACCTTCTTTTTTCTTTCTAAAGCTAACCCTGTTCAGTCCATGGGTTTCCTCTGGGATTTACTAAAAGATGTGGTGATTGCAAGCAGCAGGAATGGGGGAAGTTGAGTGTAAATTTGGGGAGGCCCCCCAAGCCTGGGAAGGACAGGCTGGGTCTCACTCCCAGCCATGCTGGTCACTAACTGCTGGCCTGGGGCAAGTTAGAAGCTCTCTCTGACCATTGGTTTCCCACCTGAAGATGACAACATTCAAAACTGGGATTATTTGCAAATCAAGTGGGATGACATGGTGGGAGCTGAACCCACACCATCTTTCATCCAATCCCAATCTCAGGTGGATGAAGTTGGCACCATTCTTTACGACTTTGCCAAAAGAATTTGTTGGCATTTGTTGTCTTAGTCCACTGGGCTGCTATGATAAAATACCACAAACTAGGAGCTTAAGCAAAAGAAAATTATCATCTCTAAGTTCTGGAGGCTGGAATTCCCAGATCAAGGTGTGGGCAAGGCAGGTTTCCCAGAAACCTCTCTGTTTGGAGTGTAGACAGCTATCTGCTCTCTGTGTCCTCACGTGGCCCTTTCTCACATGTCTGGTGTCTAAATTTCCTCTTCTTATAGGACACCAGTGAGATTGCGTTAGTGCCCACCCTAAAGGCTTCAACATGTAAAATTCGGGAGACACAGTTTGGCCCATAACATTAGGGATGGAGGGAAGTCCTCCAAGGCAATTTCCAAGTCTCAAGGAAAATGCACCCTAATTTATAAACTAATGCACATTTCTCTGTCCAAGTCGTAACAACACACAGCTGGGCTTGGACTCTGGTACCCCAGGCTGCCGTCTCCTCCTCTGATGATGGAGGAGTGGCACTTCCTAGGCCAGACTGTGAGGATTCCACGGGAAACTGCCTGCAGAGCGGGTCTTGGGACGTCTGGTACATGCTAGGTGTTTGGCAGTGTCGGCAACTGCATTCCTTAAAATACACAAAGGATTGTTGGGACAATAAGAGCTAAAGTGTTAGTCATTGGTGTCTACTTTCTTCATGCAAAAGATACTGAACTTGGCATTTCAGACCCATCTTTTAAGAAAATATGGACAATATTACATCTCCCAATAGTGGAGATACTCTGAACCGTGAAGCCCACTTTTACCTCTTCTTTGATTTAGGGAAGTGCCAGTGAAGCTACTCTGGTGGCCTTGCTCGCCGCTCGGACCAAAGCGGTGCGCCGCCTGCAGACCACCTCCCCGGGGCTGACGCAAGGCGCCATCATGGATAAGCTCGTGGCCTACGCGTCGGATCAGGTGAGCGTCTTGGCCCCAGTCCCCACAAGAGCCTCCAAGATCTGAATGTTTCCTGTCAAGTCAAACCAAGACAAAACCCTGCAACATCATTTCAGATCTAAGAACAGTTCCTCAGGGATCACTGAGATGCCTGCGCCGAGAGAGGGTGTGAGTTCTTGGGGTGGGGGAAACGTAGCAGATTGAGTTGAAGAGAAAATAAATGTGCTGTGAGATCAGCGTACTGGGCCTGTCGCCATCCCCACCTGCAGTAGCTCACGCTGAGATCCCCGGCCTCCCTTTGGAGCCACTTCATAGATGCCAGATATGGGCTCAGATCCCAGCTCTGCTAGTTTAAGTTTTAAGATCTCAGGTGAATCATACAAATTCTCTGAACTGTCAGTGAGGGACACAAAGCCACTCCCCTGGGTGTTGCCGCTCAGCCAGCCAGCGGCCGAGCATAAGGTAAAGGGTATGAAATGCTGGTATGATTCCATGCACCAGCCCATCTGAAAAAGGTTTAAAACAAAATTGTGTGAGAGGAAACAGAAGGAAAGAGAATGGAGCAGCATGAGGAAAGTAACTCCAGGAAAGAAACTGTAGTCAAGAGGGCACCAAAAAGAAATGACCACCCTCAGGGATGTAGATTCTGCAGGAATAGGTGCTGGAGCTTCTCCCACATACTTATTTTCAGTGCGTTTCTGAAGCCAGGCATTTCAACTGTGACAACTTTGTCCTAGTTAATAAATATATGTAGCCTGAAATAAATGTAATAGCCATATTTTAATGCTTAAACAGGAGGGTTATCTCTGTGCATGTGTCTAACTCCCTGAGTTGGAGCTGCCTACACATGAAGAAGGGACAAGAGGAGACTTTACAAATATGCACAAGTAGGTTCAATAAATACATGTTTAGCTAAGACACTATGAAAGTTAGGGAGTAGCCTTTCCCCATGGGGACTCTGAGGGACTTTAGCCCTACAGAAAATGATTCGGTGAGCTTTCCTTAGTTCTCCCAAGGATGGGGCATGCCTAGTTCCACCAGAGGATGCGGGACTTAAGGGAATGCATTATGTACATGGATGGCCATGGGCTGGAGGGCAGGCTTCTGGGGCTCTCTGGCCAGGTCCCAAAGGAGCAGGGCCTGGCGCAGTGCTGTAGGTGGTTGCTGTTTATTGAGGGGTGCTCTAAAGGGCAACCAAAGGAGGGAGGGAGACACAGTGGGGTTGGGGGAAGGAGCAAGCAAGGATGTAGTCTCTGCGAGAGCATGGCCTCTGGGGACTGCCCAGGTGCAGCAACCACCTCAGAGCTGCCCCTTCCTTGAGGCAAGGAAACAGCCTTTGTGCATCTGTAGTCAGTCCTGCATGCGGGGAGCAAGGTGGCTCTGTCAGTGGGTAGCTGGGAGTCATGGTCAGCCAGCAGCTGGACAGTGGGGTGGACACCCAGGCCATGCCAGGCAACCAGGGCAGGATGCTGAAGCGTTTGCCCAGAAGGTAGGTTCACGTGCAGAGAACCATCTCTTGCGGACAATCTACAGTGTCTGTGGCTGAAGTGATAACTCCTGCTGTCATTGCCACAGAGGTCCACACCAGCCGTCCTGTGACTCCTACCGCAGACCAGGCTCCTGCTGTGCTCTGAGGGCAGCAGCGTGCTGGAGACAGTGGAGCCGCCTACCAATCCAGGGTGCCCACCCACTGTGTGGAGCACAGGAGTTTAACTCTGCTGCTTTCTCTGCAGGCACACTCTTCGGTGGAAAGAGCTGGCTTAATTGGTGGAGTGAAATTAAAATCAATCCCTTCAGATGACAAATTTGCCATGCATGCTTCTGCCCTTCAAGAGGCCCTGGAGACAGATAAGGCTGCTGGCCTGATTCCTTTCTTTGTAAGTTCAACTGCACGGGTTGTATATGGCCCCTTGGGAGACTCTGAGCCGTGCCTGGGCCTGCGGTAGAGCCCAGGTGCCAGGACCTTTTTCAGGCAGCTGTTGTGGTCACAGGCTAAGCGGTACTTATGCTGGCAGCCAGCTTCTCCTTGAGCAAGGCTGGAGCAAGGCTCCATTTATTTTTCCTTCTGCTTGTGTTAACTTCAGAAAGAAGTAAGTAGAGAACCCCAACCTGGAGGACTCTGCTGAGACAAGAAGACTTGTTTCTGCTTCCTGTTAAAAGTGACACCAAAGATCGCTCCTTGCCAGCACTCTGTGTCATGGTAGATGCGCTGTCATGAGGAGCGTGTGACATACCAGTGAACTGAATTAAAAATGAAGCATAGAAGGCCTTGCTGCCTAGATCAGTGTTTTCAGTAGATGCTAAGAAGTGCCATTTGAGAGAGATGTGTTATAAGCAAGCAGGGACTAATTACAGGTAAAATATCTAACCAGTGAAGTAGCACCTGGTTTTCTTGCTCACAGAAGGGCATTTTCCAGTGGGGGTGAAATAGTTGGCATCATTGAAGTGAGAGCCTGGGAATTGTCATTCCTTATGTGGCCATGCCAGTATGCGGTCATGTGTGATGGCAATTAAGGTGTGATTTTGGCACCAGCACCATGGCGTTCAGCCTGGCTACACATTGGACTTACCTGGGCACTTTGAAAACATGCTGATTCAGGCCCTGTTCCAGGTTAATTTTACCAGAATCTCTAGGCGTGCAGACAGACGTTGGAGATGTTCCACAGCAACTTCTACATCCTGGTGTGCATCTAGGGCTGAGAAGCATTGCCCAGATGACAGTGTCTTCAGTATCTGGGTGTTGCCTCCTTATTAGAGCAATTGGTGTGGTAGACTTTAGGGGCTAATTATAATAATGCCCATTACTTTTTGTTTAAGAATTAATCTTTGAGGCAAGCTTTTTTTTTTCTCCAAAAAATTTGGTTAATTCAGATTAACTACCATCTGTAGAATATTTAACATGTGACTGGATAAGACATGGAGGGTATGGTTTTATGGTTTGATCCCGATTCAAGGACTTCCCACGGGAACCGGATATGGCTGTAATGTAGAGGGATTGGCAATTGTAATGTAGAAAGACCCAGATGTAGCACATGATATGACATGATGTCCAGGTCACTTTGAAGAATGAGGCAGGAGGCAGTCAGCTGGTTGATTAAGGCTCACCGGTCATCTAATCCCAGGGGTCTTTCTTAGTCTGCTTGCCTGGCTTTGTTTTTCTCTGTCATATGACACATAATATTTGTTGTGTTTGTTTAATGCCTCCCTCTTCCCACCAGACTGTGAGTTATGTGAATGTAGGGGCCACTTGACCACTGCTTTCTCCTAGCTCCTGGAGCCAGGCCATGCCTGACACTTAGCAGAAACTCAATAAATATTTGTTAGGTAAATAAATATTTAGAAGGCAGATCATTGTAGGTGGAAAGGAAAATTACCCTTAAAGTTTCCACATAGAATTTCAGTATAGAGAGGAGAGATTCAAGATGGTGGCATGAGAGGTGAGACAGAGAACTCTTCCCAAAACCATAGGTAGTGAGAAAATATAGTTAATACAACTAACCCTAAAACAGCAACAGGAAAGAAGGCTGCACCAGACTGGATACAGACCTCACGAACAGAGCAGACCTCACGAAACAGGGTAACGTACGAAAGCCTTGATCCAGCGGGACCCAGGCCCTTCCCCCACTGCAGCTCACTGGCAAGAAGAGAAATGAAGCGGGGAGGGTGTGGAAACCTGAGACAGATGAACACCTAGCCCTGGACATCTGCTTTGCGAGCAGAAACCTACATTGTGTGGTGCTCTGGAGGATGGGGAGCTGGGACAGGCGGAGTGCTTGAGAAACAGATTTTGGCCATTTGTGGAGGATGGGATCCACAACTGACTGCTCTGGGACAAGGGAAATGCAGGCAATCTGACAGGCTTCCTAGCAGAGAGAGGGCTGCTGAAGGGGTGGGGTTTGCACGGAGTTTGCTGCGTGGGAGAAGGGATAGGGGGACAAGGTTGTCTGGGCATGCTCTGACCAGCAGATTAGGAACTTTGAGGAACTTCAGGTGTTCCATCCCCCTGGCTGGTTACTCAGCTCCGAGGCCCCCCACTGTGATATGCAGCCTGCTGAGCCTTCCTCCTGGCCTGACGGAACCGGCTTGCAAACCTGCAGTCACTGAGCTGGCATCAGGCAAGTCAGAGGGAGGCCCCACCTACAACAGCTAGAGATGCAAAGCACAGAGGCTTACACATGTGTTCTCAGCCCACTGGCTCTGATATGGGAGACAGGCATGGCAGACGGGAATCAGGAAACAGATCTTTCCTCTCCCCAGGCACCAGCGCTGCTCCCCTATGACCCCCAACCTCATTCTAGGGGCTGAGCAGCTCCAGAGACTGGAGCTTCTGGGCAACAGAGGACACCACACAGAAATATGAAACATCAAAAGAATATGGTTCAGACCAAAATCTCACAAACCCCAGAAAAAGGGCCAAATGAAACTGAACTCACTAATCTTCGTGAAAGAGAGTTCAAAATAAAAATCATAAACATGCTTATGGAGGTATAGAAAAATATTCAAGAACTCAGGAATGAACTTAAGACAGAGATTCAATCCTTAAGAAATTCCATATCTGAAATGAAACACACAATGGAGGGATTTAAAAGCAGATTAGATTTAGTAGAAGAGATGGTAAATGGAATAGAAATTAGAGAAGAGGAATTACAAAGAAGCTGAGGCACAGAGAGAAAAAAAGGATCTCTAAGAATGAAAGAATATTGAGAGAACTGTGTTACCAATCCAAATGGAACAAAATTCTCATAATAGGGGTACAAGAAGAAGAAGAGAGAGAAAAAGGGATAGAAAGTGTCATTGAGGAGGTAATTTCTGAAAACTTCCCCAATCTGGGGAAGGAGATAGTCTCTCAAGCCATGGAGATGAACAGATCTCCCAACACAAGGGACCCAAGGAAGATAACATCAAGACATATAATAATTAAAATGGCAAAGATCAAGGATAAAGACAGACTTTTAAAAGCAGCTAGAGAGAGAAAAAAGATCACATACAAAGGAAAACCCATCAGGCTATCATATTTCTCAACAGAAACCTTACAGCCCAGAAGGAAGTGGCATGATATACTTAATGCAATGAAGCAGAAGGGCCTTGAACCAAGAATATGCTACCTAGCAAGGTTATCATTCAAATTTGAAGGAGGGTTTAAACAATTTTCACATAAGCAAAAGCTGAGAGAATTTACCTCCCCAAAACCACCTCCACTCCAAAACTGCTAGATCTACTATCAGAATTCAGTAAAGTTGTGGGATACAAAACTAATACACAGAAATCTGTTGCATTCCTATATACTAATGATGAACTAACAGAAAGAGAAATCAGGAAAACAATTCCATTCACAACTGCATCAAAAAGAATAAAATACATAGGAATAAACCTAACCAAGGAAGTAAAAGACTTATACTCTGAAAACTACAAGACACTCATGAGACAAATTAAAGAAGATACCAATAAATGGAAACACATCCTGTGCTCATGGATAGGAAGAATTAATATTGTCAAAATGGCCATCCTGCCTAAAGCAATCTACATATTCAATGCAATCTCTATCAAAATACCAACAGCATTCTTCAATGAACTAGAGCAAATAGTTCTAAAATTCATATGGAACAACAAAAGACCCTGAATAGCCAAAGCAATCCTGAGAAGGAATAATGAAGTGGGGGGAATTATGCTCCCTAACTTCAAGCTCTACTACAAAGCCACAGTAATCAAGACAATTTGGTACTGGCACAAGAACAGACCCATAGACCAATGGAACAGACTAGAGAGCCCATATATAAACCCAAGCATATATGGTCAATTAATATATGATAAAGGAGCCATGGACATACAATGGGGAAATGACAGCCTCTTCAACAGCTGGTGTTGGCAAAACTGGACAGCTACATGTAAGAGAATGAAACTTGATTATTGTCTAACCCATGCACAAAAGTAAACTTGAAATGGATCAAAGACCTGAATGTAAGTCATGAAACCATAAAACTCTTAGAAAACAACAGAGGCAAAAATCTTTTGGACATAAACATGAGCAATTCTTCATGAACATATCTCACTGGGCAAGGGAAACAAAAGCAAAATTGAACAAGTGGGACTATATCAAACTAAAAAGCTTCTGTACAGCAAAGGACACCATCAGTAGAACAAGAAGACTCCTACTATCTCCTAGGTATGGGAGAATATATTCATAAATGACATATCTGATAAGGGGTTGACATCCAAATTATATAAAGAGCTCACGCACCTCAACAAACAAAAAGTAAGTGAGCCAATTAAAAAATGGACAGAGGATCTGAACAGATACTTCTCCAAAGAAGAAATTCAGGTGGCCAACAGGCACATGAAAAGATGCTCCACATCGCTAGTCATCAGAGAAATGCAAATTAAAACCAGAATGAGATATCACCTCACACCAGTTAGGATGGCCACCATCCAAAACAGAAACAACAAATTTTGGTGAGGATGTGGAGAAAGGGGAACCCTCCTACACTGCTGGTGGGAATGTAAATGAATTCAACCGTTGTGGAAAGCAGTATGGAGGTTCCTCAAAAAACTCAAAATAGAAATACCATTTGACCCAGGAATTCCACTCCTCGGAATTTACCCTAAGAATGCAGCAGCCCAGTTTGAAAAAGACATATGCACCCCTATGATTATCGCAGCACTATTTACAATAGCCAAGAAATGGAAGCAACCTAAGTGTCCATGAGTAGATGAATGGATAAAGAAACAGTGGTACATATACACAATGGAATATTATTCAGCCACAATAAGAAAACAAATCCTACGATTTGAACAACATGGATGGAGCTAGAGGGTGTTGTGCTCAGTGAAATAAGCCAGGTGGGAAAGACAAATATCAAATGATTTCACTCATCTGTGGAGTATACGAACAAAGCAAAAACTGAACCAAATGGAACAGTTACCAAATGGAAAGGGAATGGGGAAGGTGGGTTGGAAGGGAAGGATTAGGGGGAAAAAGGGGTATTACGATTAACACAAATAATGTAGTGGGGGGGGGGACACAGGAAAGGCAGTATAACACAGAGAAGAGAAGTAGTGATTTTATAGCATCTTACTATGCTGATGGACAGTGACTATAATGGGATATGTGGTGGGGACTTGAGGGAGTCTAGTAACCATAATGGTGCTCATGTAATTGTACGTTAATAATAGCAAAATAAAAAATGAGGAGAAAAGCAAAAAAAAGAATTTCAGTATAGTTTAAAAGGATTCTATTTAAATGAGATAGAAGTTTTGAACCTATACTACAAAATTAAGACTTACTAGAATATCCTGTGAGATATTGAGATGGTAAAAAATAAATATATTGAAACATACTCATAGATTTGAAGAATGAAAGGAATGGAGGAGACATCACATAAAATGATGAGTTTTTTTTTCATAAATATCATGAGACTCGTAAAATTAAAAGATGAATGCTGGCAACAAATACAGTGTATATTATCAATCTTATAAAGAAGGCTCACATATCAGTATACAAAAAGGCAACATATCATAAAAAAACAGATGAGATACACAGAGTTGGTTCCAAATTCAATCACAAAAAGCCAGTGAGAGCACACCAACTCTAAAATCCTCTAATAACCAAAGAAATGGAAAGTGGCTCCGGAGAGAGGTATGCTAACATCTCACACTGGGTAGATATGTCTGTTTCTTTTTTTATATCTTCTGAGGTTTATTTTATGTATTTTGAAGTTTAGTCATCAGCTACATACAGATTTAGAATTGTTGTATCTTGCCGGTGAATGATTTGCCATTAAGAGATGCCCTTTTTATCTCTAATAATGCTTCCACTTTAACTGACATTACTATAATCACATCAGTTTCCCGTTAGTTAGTGGTCATATATTTTTTCTATCCTTTTACTTTCAAACTTTCTGTCTCTTTTATCTAAGGTATGTCTCTTGTAAGCAGCATATGGTTATTGCTGTTTCTTTTTGTTTATAAATCCTGCTCTATTTTGTCCATTTACTTAAGGTAATTATGGATACATATAAATGTGTATCTACAATCTTACTGCTTGGTTTCTATCTGGCCCACCTTTTAAGTAATTATTTTTCTCTGCTTTCATGTCTTTTCTTAGATTAACCAAATGTTTTGTACCATTCTACTTTCTTCATTTTTAGCTGGTTCATTTTATATTATTTTATTATCATGCCTCCTCCTGACCTTTAGTGTGATTATTGTCATACATTTTAATTCTACATGTATTTAAAACCCCATAAAATATTATTGTTATTTTACACAGTTGACCCCTGAACAACACAGGGATTGGAGTGCTGTCCCCATGCAGTCAAAAATCTGAGTATAACTTTTGACTGAAAACTTTACAACTAATAGCCTACTGTTGACTGGAAGCCTTACTGATAACAAAAACAGTTAACACATATTTTGTATGTTATATGTATATACACTGAATTCTTATAATAAAGCACACTAGAGAAAAGAAAATGTTTTTTCAAATTGTTACAAATCTCCAAAAATGTTTCCAATATATTTACTGAAAAAAATCCATGTATAAGTGGATGCATGCAGTTCAGACCCATGTTGTTCAAGGATTAACAGTATAGCCAACATTTATTTATGTAAGCCTACATATTTCTCTTTCCATTAATCATTTTTTTCTAAGTGTTTTTCTATTTTCATCTGGGATCCTTTACTTCCATCTGAAAAACTCTCTAGAATTCCTTTTACATTTAGATATGATTAATCATCTCAGTTCTTATTTTTCTGAAGATGTCTTTATTTTGCCTTTACTTTCAAAGGTAATTTTGCTGGGTATAGATTTCTGGAGTGGAAGCAATTTTCTTTTGGCACATAAAATACCTAACACCATCAACATCTTTCTTCCATGATTTCTGTTGTGATGTCAATTGTCATTCTCAGTGTAGCTTTTATGAATGTCATGTGGCAATGTGACCTTTTTCTCTCTGGCTGCTTATAGCATTTGCTTTTTGTCTTTCTTTTTAGGCAGTTTTGCTATGATACAAGTAGCACTATTTCTTTTGTGTTTATTCTGCTTGGATTTCACAAAACTTGAATCTGTAATTTGTTGTCTCTCATCTATTCTGGAAAATTCTTGCCCATTGTCTTTTAAATGTTTGCTTTGGCCTTTTTTTCTCTCCCCTCCAGAGTCCTTTCTGGGACTCTGATTACACAGATGTTACATTTTTTCACTGAGTGCCAAATATCTCTTATGCTCTTTAACATATTTTCCATTCATTTTGTAAATCTCCATGCTCAGTCTGACCATTTACAATTTACCAATTCTCCCTTTAGCCATGTCCAGATGATAAATGAATATATCATGTTCTTAATTTTAAACATTGAAAGGTTTTAACTTTTTATTTTGCATAATTATAGATTCAAAAAAATAACAGAGTTAGTACACAGAGAACCTTGTACCCTCCACCCAGTTTCTCTCAATGGTTACATCTCCCATAAGTAGAGTACAATAACAGAACTGGGAGACTGACATTGGTACAACTCATCTGGGTAGTCCTCTGTCATTTGTGACACATGTAGGTGCATGTGACCACTCTTACAGTCAGGAAACAGGACTGCTCCATCCCCACAAAGATCTCCCTATTGTTATGCCTTACACTCAACTTCCTCTCCCACCACCCCTTAACCCTGGCCACCACTAATCTGTTTTATATCTCCACACTTGTTTCATTTTGTGATTGTTATATAAATGCAATCACACAGACTTTCCCCCTCAGCATAAAGCCCTTGAGATCCACACAAACTGCTGCGTGTATCAGTAGCTGGTAGTTTTTATTGCTGTACTGTGGGGATTTGGTACCATATTTTTTGACCACAGTGTAACTGTTTACAAATTGAGGGACGTATAGTTGTTTCCAAGTCATGGCTAGAACAAATAAAGCTTCTGTGAACATTTGTTTACAGGTGTTTGGGTGAACATGTGTTTTTATATCTCTGGGATAAATTCCCAAGAGTGCAACTGAGGGTCATGTAGTAGTTGTATGTTTACTTTTTAAAGAATCTGCCAAATTGTTTTCCAAAGTGGCTGTACTATTTTACAGTTTATAGTCAGGGGTGGTGAGAGAGGACAGTGAGTGTGACTAAAGATATAGTACCAGGGAGGTCTTTGTGGGGATGGAGCAGTTCTGTTTCCTGATCATAGGGATGGTTACATGCACCTACATGTGTCACAAATGACAGAGGACTACACTTATGCACTGTACCAATTTCACTAACAATGCATAGGAAATTCAGGTTATTTGCTTCCTCAGTAGCTTTTAGTATTGTCACTATTTTTAATTTTAGGTGTTTTGATAAGGGCACAGGGATGTCTCATCATGGTCTTAATTGGCACTTCCCTCATGACTGATTATGTTGAACATCTCTCCATGTGCTTATCTGCTAACCATATATCCATGTATCCAAATATGTCTCCTGTCCTTTACCATTTTCTAATTGGATGGATAATTATAATTATATTTATAATTAATATATCAATATTGATACATGATGCAATATAATGAATTATAAGAATTACACATTTGGTTATTCAGATGAACAAATATATATTTCCAAGGTATATTTGGTTTTCACCCGCAGTTCTTGAAAACACTTCAGAGCCTTAAAGGTGTAATGGTCTTTTGTCATGTTAATGAGAGACTTTTGAACCCCACCCAAGGGTCAGGGATGGGGGGAGGAGAGGGACTGGAGGTTGGATCAGCCAATGGCCAGTGATTCAGTCAATCATGACTGTGCAATGAAGCCCTCACAAAAACACCTGAGAAGAGCCATTCGCTCTCTTGAATCCTGTTTCTCTCTTGGAGAGAGTGTCCATGCTTGGGAACCAAAACGCTTCCACATACCACCAAGCCAGGCCCTTAACTCCATGAGGATAGAAGCTCCTTTATTTGGGACTCTGCCCTATGTATCTCTTCATCAGGCTGTTAACACCATATCCTTTATGGTTTCTTTTATTAAACTGGGAAATGTAAGTGTTTTCCTGAGTTCCGTGAGCCACTCTAGCAAACAAATGAAACCTAAGGGAAGGTTGTTGGAACCTCCAATCTGTAGCTGGTAGATCAGAAGCACAGGTAACTTGCCTGGGACTTGAGACTGTTGTCTGGAGTGGGGCACAGAGGGCAGTCTTGTAGTGTGGAGCCCTTAACCTGGGGAATCTGGTGCTGTCCCCAGGCAGAAAGCATCAGAATTGAGCTGAGTTCTTGGGCAACCTGCTGGTGTTTGAGAATTGCTTAGTGTTGTGCATGGGAAGACCCTCTCTCTCTCTCTGTCTCACACACGCATGCACACACACACACACATACACACACATTGGAATTGGGTCTGGAAACGCAAAAGGAGTTTCTGTGGAATATATGTTATTATTACCTAAAGTCTATGGGTTTTGACAAATGTCTAATGACATGTATACACCATTTCAGTGTCATACAGAATAGTTTCACTGCCCTAAAAATCCCTTGTACCCCACTTACTTATCACTCCTACCCTCCAACCCAGCTCTGGGCAAACTCTGATCTTTTTACTGTCTCCATAGTTTTGCTTTTTCCAGAGGGTCATACAGATGTAATCATACAGTATGTAGACCTTTTAATTCGGCTTCCTTCACTTAGCATTATCCATTAAAGATTCCTCTATGTCTTTTAGAGGCTTTATAGCTCTTTTTAAAAAATCACTGAACAGTATCCTGTTGTTTGGAGGCACCACAGTTTATTTATTCACCATTTGAAAGACATTAAGATTCTGTACTCACTTCTGATGTGGGGTTTTTTCAACACTATCAAGCAATTCACTCAATTCTGACATTATCTACCTGGGATAGCATCAGATCCCACAGGTTAAGGGTCAGTCCCACAAGAGTGCTCCCCACTTCAGATGCCAACTGCAAGTCCAGGTTGTCACCTGAGCTTCTGAGCAACTGCTTTAGGTCAAAGGTTCCAGTGGCCTCCTCCTTGGGTTCACGTGTCTAGAGTGGCTCAGAGAACTCAGAGAAATATTTTACTTACTAGATCACCAGTTTGTTGTAAAAGAATATAACTCAGAAACAGCCAGATAGAATAGATGCAGAGAGCAATGTATGGGGAAGAATGGGGAGTTTCCATGCCCTCTCCTAGCACACACTCTCCCCAAATCTCTACATGTTCAACAACCTGGAAGCTCTCTGAACCCCATTCTTTTGGATTCTTACCTGGAAGGTTCATTACATAGGCCTGATTAAATCATTGATCGTTGGTGACTGAACTCAGTCTCCAGCCCCTCTCTCTTCCCCAGAGGTCAGGATGGTGGGACTGAAAAGTTCTAACCTTCTAATCACATGGTTGTTTCCCTTGGCAACCCACCCCCATCTTAGGTAACCCAGGGGCTTTCTAGAAGGCACCTCATTAATATAACAAAAGAATCTTACTGCTTTCATCATTTAGGAAATTTCAAGAGTTTTTGGAGCTCTGTGCCAGAAAAGGGGAGGGAGACCAAATATATATTTGTTATTATAAATCACAGTATCACAGATACCTTGGATGCTTCCAAGTTTTGGCAATTATGTGAAAAGTGCTATTAACATTCATGTGCAGGTTTTTGTGTGGATGTAAGTTTTCCATTCATTTGGGTAAATAAAAAGGAGCACACACAATTTCTGGATCATATGGTCACAGTGTGTTTTGTAAGTTTATAAGAGTATAGTTTTATAAGAAATCTCCAAATTCTCCTCCAAAGTGGCTGTACCATTTTGCATTTCCTCAGTGAGAGTTCCTGTTTTTCCATATCCTTACCATTATTTGAGGTTGTAAGTGTTTTGGATTTTAGCCATTCTAATAGGTGTTTAGTGGTATCTTAATGTTGCTTTAATTTAAAATTCCCTAATGAACATGTAATGTTGAGGATCATTTCATACGCTTATTTCACATTTGAATATCTTCTTTGGTGAGTTGTCAGTTCAGATCTGTTGTCTGTATTTTAATTGGATTGCTTATAGTTTATTATTGTTGAGTTGTAAGTGTTCTTTGTGTATTTTGGATACCAGTCCTTTATCAAGAGATGTGTTCTGAAATATTTTCTCCCAGTCAGTGACTTGTCATTTTGTTCACAGAGCAGAAGTATCATTTACAGAGCAGAAGTTTTCAGTTTTAATGAAGTTCATCTTATCTTTTTTCTTCCATGAATTTTTCTTTCATGGATCATACCTTTGATATTTTAGTTAAGAAGTGATGACCAAATCTTATATTCATCTACATTTTCCCCTATTTTCCCTATTTTCCCTATTTTTATCTTCTAGGAGTTTTATAGTCTTGCATTTTACATTTAGGTTTATAAGCCATTTTGAGTTAATTTTTGTGAAAGGTGTAAGATGTAGGACTTTTGTATATTAGCCTTTTATCTTACACCTTGTTACAATTGTGTATTAGTTCTAGGAGCTTTTTGGTTTTGTAACTCTGTGGGGAAAATCCTGGAGTAAAGTACCTTTGAAACAGATATCAGTCAAAGGGAGAAATAAAGTGGGAGAAAACCGTTTCTTTCTTACAAGCGTTCATCCCCCGTCTCTCTCTTGACCCAGCTGCAGAAGAAGAGGCCCCACCTAATCTCTCCAGTCCAGATATGCTCTCACTTGCTGTTGTAATTACCTATTGATATGGAGATGACTACTTCTCTCCACCCTTTGCATACACCTATTGATATGGAGATGAACTAAGGCCAGGCAAGAGGTTCTGGAAATATTGCAATTTTACCCACAGGTTTTTATTTTATTTTGCCTTATTCATTAGGATTTCTATAGAAGCTCATGTCATCTGCAAACAGATGTTTTGTGTCTTTCCAGTCTGTATCTTTTATTTCCTTTTCTTAACTTCTTGCAGTGGCTAGAATTTCTAGTACTATGTTGAAAAGCAGTGGTGAGAGTGGACATTGTTGCTTTGTTCTGAACTGTAAGGGAAATATATTTAGGTTTTCATCATTAAATATGATATTAGCTGAAGGTTTTATATAGATGTATTCTATCAAGTTGAGAAAGTTTCTCTCTATTCCTAGAATTATAAGGATTTTTATCACGAATAGGTGTTGAATTTTGTCAAAAGATCTTGATTGATATGATTGTGTGGTCTTCTTTTTTTTGTCTGTAGATTACATTGATTGAATTTCAAATATTGAATCATCCTTGCATCCCTGGGATAAACTCACTTGTTTTTATTGTATAACTCCTTTTATATATTGCTAGAGTCTAAATAATAATATTAAAAAATTTTCCTCCTATATTCATGAGTGATATTGGTTTGTGGCTTTCCCTTTTTACTTTCTTGTTCTGATTTTGATATTAGCTTAATTCTGACTTCATAAAATGACTTGGGGAGTGGGTCCTTCCTATGCTGTTTTCTGGAAGAGATTATATAGAATGGATGTAAATTCTAATTAAAAAAAATCTGGTATTATTTTTCAACAAAACCACCTGGGCTGAGAAAGATATTTAGGGTTTAAAATTATGAATCAATATCTTTTAATAGGTATAGGTCTATTCAAATGATCAATTTCACTGGGCTTACTGTTAGTTTGGGATTTTTTGAGTGACTGGTCCATTTCATTCAAGTTTTCAATAATTTGGATAGAGTTCTTTGTATTATATTCCTTTTTTGATATATTATTTTATTGAAGTACAGTTGATATACAATATTATATTGTTTTCAAGTATGCAACATAGTGATTCAACAGTTATATAAGTTATATACATCATTAAATCCTCACCCCCAGCTAGTGCAGTTACTGTCTTTCAACATAGAAAGATGTTACAGAACTATTGACTATATTCTCTATGCTGTACTTTCATCCCTGTGACTAATTTATATTATGATTGAGATTTTGTACCTCTTTATACCCTTCACCTGTTTCACCCACTCACTCCAACCCCCACCCCTACCCCATGGTGACCACCAGCCACTTTTGTTTACATGATCTACTGTTGTTTTGTTTTTAGATTCCACATATAAGTGAAATCATGTGGCATTTGTCTTTATCCACCTGGCATACTTCCCTTAGTATAAACCCTCTAGGTCCACCCATATTGTTGCCATGGTGGTATTTCTTTCTTTTTTATGGAGTACCACTTCTTTATCTATTCATCTATTGATGGACCCTTTGGTTGCTTCCATATTTTGGCTACTGTAAATAATGTAGCAATAAACACACAAGTACATACATCTTTTTGAATTGGAGATTTGGTTTTCCTCAGGTTAATTCTTAGAAGTGGACTTCTGGGTTGTATGGTATTTCTATTTTTAGTTTTTTGAGCAACTTCATACTGCTTTCCATAGTGGCTATACCAGTTTACATTCCAACCGACAGTGCAAAAGGGTTCCCTTTTCTCCACATCTTTGCCAATATCCATAACATAACTTGCCAAATCACTGAAATTT